>CM035133.1:50831080-51431080 GCA_020205605.1 Panax ginseng
TGGAGGTTATATTGACCAATCGGGTAATTCACCGGATAAATGAGCAATTAATTGCTATTAATTCACATGCTTATAACTATGTGTTCACATGTGTGTACTATTGATTTACATGATTTACTATTAGGGGAGTTGGTGCAAGATTGATAATACTTGCATGATTAAATTAAAAATGGAGGTATAGATGAAGGTACTATACTATAATTAATTTTTTCACATGTTTAGAACTATTGAGTCACATGATTTACTATTGATTCACATGATTTACTATTAGGGGAGGTGGTGCAAGTTTGATAATACTTGCAGGACTAAATTAAAAATGAAGAAAAAGAGGAAGGTATTATACTGTAATATTTTGAGCCCCAAAATGTGCAATTATTGAATATTTTCCTATAAATAGAACCTCATTCCTTCATTATTTTTCACCAATTCACTAAAGCTATAGAGCAATTATTATAGAGAGAAATTGTAGAGAGAAAGAAGAAGAGAAGTCTGCAACCTTACTATTCTAGTATCCAATTTTCTTCTAATGTAAGGGGTATTATTTCTTTCATATTCATGAAGAGAGTTATTTCTTTCAATATTCGTAAGGGTTGTTATTCCATTCTTTATTATTACATTAGAATAATGCATTTTGTCTTGATCTATCGCATGCACGATGAATTCT
The DNA here is from genome assembly GCA_020205605.1 of Panax ginseng. NCBI lineage: Eukaryota > Viridiplantae > Streptophyta > Magnoliopsida > Apiales > Araliaceae > Panax > Panax ginseng. The sequence goes on from CM035133.1 coordinate 50,831,745, forward strand.
TACATTATTCCATTCTTTATTATTACATTGGAATAACTTCGTATTGTATGGTCTATCGCATGCATGGTGAATTCTTACATTATTCCATTCTTTATTATTACATTGGAATAACATATTTGTGCGATCTATCGCATGCACAGTGAATTCTTACATTATTCCATTCTTTATTATTACGTTGGAATAACTTTATGCGTCGATCTATCGCATGCTGGTGAATTCTTACGTTATTCCATTCTTTATTATTCTGTTGGAATAACCTGTCTACGCGGACTACTGCATGCATGGTGAATTCTTCTGTTATTCCATTCTTTATTATACTGTTGGAATAACCTGTCTGTGTGGACTACCCCATGCATGGTGAAGGACCCTTCATATTCATTCCTTATTAAATTGTGGAAATTATCTGTCTACGTGGATTACCGCATGGCGGGTGAAAATCCATTTACAGTTTCAAAATTTATCTGACCCTCAAAAATTCTGGAAAAATTGGAAATGATAGTTTGTTGAGTTTTCTAGATTGTATCCAAAAATGGCGATTTTTGGATGTATAGATTAGGAGTTATGAATTTTATGGGAAAAGACTATTTTAAAAATAAACTTTTATAACTCCTTGTGATTAACTCCAAAAATGGTGAAATTTTTATTGGGAGTACATGTATATAACAGGAGTATACCCTATAAATTTCTGAATTTTTGAACAAAAGTACAGTTTATGATAAATGTCTAAATATTCGGCTGTTTTGGCCATATGAAAAATAGTAAATAAATTTTAAAAATTTCGAGAAAAATATATGTTCAATATGGAACTATATTCTGCTAATTCCCAGAAAAGAAAACTTTTTGGGACTGATTTTTTATTTTTCATGAAAATGGTTTAGTTACGACATACGAATTAAATATGTTATGTGAAGTTGAAAAATTGATAAATAGGATTTTATGGCTTGGAAATCCTATATAAGGTATATGCAGATTTTTGATGAGGGATTTGATCATTGGTGATGAAATCTTATGAGTATGGCATTTTTGAATGATTAAATGCATTATTTGGTAAAGTGTAAATAATTAAAATAAATTGTTTATGAGTTTAAGAAGTGATTAAATTATTGTTATAATATTAATAATATTAGATTATGATTTTTTTAAGTGATTGATAATATTTAGATAAATTTAAAGTCTTTAATATTTATCCTTGGTTTTGTTTGATTAATGCTTATATTATTGTCATCATCCTCATGCTTATATTGTGATGAAAGTCATCTGTGGCTTACGTGCATAGATGGACTTGGTATGATTATGACCATGAATTATTCGGTATAATCATGATCGTAATGTTACAAATGATGTGATAAAAGTCCTCATTGGCCCGTAGTACATTGATGGACAGTTTTCGGTATGATCATGACCATGGGTTTTTTTCGGCCAAGGGTGCAAAGAGGAATTATTTTATGGCATGATCATGACTGTTGATGAAAACACGATTATCCTTGGCCCGTAGTGCATAGATAATCCGTGGTCGTGATACGAATGAATATCCTTGGCCTGTAGTGCAGCGATGATTCGATGATGTGGTTTATTTATTAAGTTGAGTCTCAGCGATAAAGTTGATAAAAAACTTTTAATTCGTAGATGATAGTAGATATCATGCTCTACTTTACTTTTCTGAAATATAGTTGCATATCTTTGGCCTGGAGTGGAAAGATGAACTGTTAATGAATATCTTTGGCCCGTAGTGGAAAGATGAATTTATTAGTATGATTATGGACAAGAATTATGATTTGGTATAACCATGGTCTTTGATGTTTCAGGTAAAGACAGGTGATGAAAATTATCTTAAATCACAGGTGCGAAGAGGAATTTAGAACCACAATTATGATTATGAGTTATTCACACGATTGTGGGATAGGAATTGTTGGTGATGTTACGAGGATAAAACATTGTTGGTGGATTTTTAAACGGAGAAGATATAGACTTTATGGTCTATTTGACTCTTCTAATGGATTGCTCGTTCCGCTGCAACTATGGTTGAAAAGTTTTATCATCTACCATATGTTCTAAATCTCTGATTTATCACTGACGAATGCTATTGATAATTTAATTATCTTTAGTCATGATATTCTTTACTGGGCTAGTTGTGATTACCATTTTGCTTCACAATTCCTTTCAGGTATTAAGAGTGTAGCTGTGTCGAGCGGGGGTAACAGGGAATTAGAACGGTGGTCTATAGCTATTGAGGTTTCCCTTAAAACAATACGTAAATAATTTTATTGAGAATTATAGATAAGTGTGTCGTATTTTATACATCATTTTAACCGTTGATTTTGGTGAACCAAATAGGGTGAGGTGAACCTAACTTTGGAAGGGCGTTTTTGCCACTATCATACAAGATGTCTAATGATAGATGACTTCGTGTTATCATAAGACAGGGTTGTGCACATCCACTTGCTGAGTATATCTACGAGCACTACCTATATAATCTTGGAGTTTGCTTGAAATATAATTCTAAATTGGAGACAATGGAGATAATTATATGTCAAGAGAAGACTCACCATTGGAGATAAGATGATAGCAATATTCTTGTTTTTCTTTGGGGACTATTGGGTCAACCAAGGATAATTCTGTGGACATATGATATTTATCATAACCTTGACGCATGGCCTCCCATGTACAAAGGTTTCCTTGAGTATTTTCAAAGATTTTAATTTCTAAAATAGTTATTATTTGTACTTTATATATAAGTACCATTGTAAGGTCTTGTGGTCAAGGCACCACGAGAGTTATATATATTTATATTAAAACTCACAGTTTAACTGTGGTCATTTTCTGCATGACAATTGTATAAATGGAGTTGTCAGTAGTGTATTTTCTGGCGACTCAAGATGAGTGATGTATACCAATTTTGGGGGCGTCACATTTGGTATCAGAGCTTAGGGATATGGTCATTGGCAGAGATATGAGTCTAGAACTAGGAGGGGGAGACGAGTAATATACTTCGCTAATGTGTGACTTACCTAAGCTGAAATTTTTACTTGATAAGTTGACAATTTGTGATATGTCAATTAACCTTTGTTTTGAAGATATATTCTAAGATGATATCTGAAATACAGGAGATGAGTAATGGAAAAATCATGATACAGAGGATATAACCGGGAAGGTACAATTCGAAAAGAAAGCAGGATATTCTCATCTTTTCGAATACCAGGTACGTACGTAAATTTCGAGGGCAAAATTTCATAAGGAGGGGAGATTGTAAGACCCCAAATTTTATGAAATGAAAGTATTCAATTTTCTTATAATTATTATTTTATTTTGTTAATGGTTAAATTGATAAAAGGTTAAAGTTAAAGGTGATATGTGAAAATTGTGCAAAGTATGCAAGTTATTATAAAATATTCGTTTGGTCGGGGAATATTCTTTTTATCGGGAAATATCTGTACGACGGCACAATCATTGGTGGACCCCACAACGAAAGTATTGTTGTAGTTAGAAAATGTGAATTATCTTTTATAAAAATAACGGCGAAAGTGTTACCAATTAAAACCGTTGAACTACCCAATAGTAAAAAATACGATGTCTGGCGTGGTTGCATAGTAGCTACGGTATTGATTATTGATGCTTACGTAAGAAGTCACTCAGTTATACTCAATTATTGCTACATTAATTGATCCATCATATCTCTCATATTATTGATTCAATTATTGTCATAGTATCATCTATATAATATGTTATATTATTAAATCAATAATTAAGACGACAGAGTTATTCATATTATTGTTTACAATATTGACAATGTCTAGAAGTTCTATCAAGGAGAGGTTAGATAATCTAATTGCGCGCCAATAGGGAGAAATTCTTATCGAAAAGCCCCCTCTTTCCTGGGAACGACCTGGTTGTTAAATATTGTGAGTTATAATATTAATGATGAATAAGTTTGTGTTGATTAAAGATAAAATTGATAGTTCCATTGTGTGGGAATTATTAGTGTTAGTGGAAATCGACATTTATTTTGATAATAATTGATGTCTGGAGGTTATATTGACCAATCGGGTAATTCACCGGATAAATAAGCAATTAATTGCTATTAATTCACATGCTTATAACTATGTGTTCACATGTGTGTACTATTGATTCACATGATTTACTATTAGGGGAGTTGTTGTAAGATTTATAATACTTGAATGACTAAATTAAAAATGGAGGTATAGATGAAGGTACTATACTATAATTAATTTTTTCACATGTTTAGAACTACTGAGTCACATGATTTACTATTGATTCACATGATTTACTATTAGGGGAGGTGGTGCAAGTTTAATAATACTTACAGGACTAAATTAAAAATGAAGAAAAAGAGGAAGGTATTATACTGTAATATTTTGAGCCCCAAAATGTGCAATTATTGAAACTATATTTTCCTATAAATAGAATCTCATTCCTTCATTATTTTTCACCAATTCACTAAAGCTATAGAGCAATTATTATAGAGAGAAATTGTAGAGAGAAAGAAGAAGAGAAGTCTGCTACCTTACTATTCCAGTATCCAATTTTCTTCTAAGGTAAGGGGTATTATTTCTTTCGTATTCATGAAGAGAGTTATTTATTTCAATATTCGTAAGGGTTGTTATTCCATTCTTTATTATTCTATTAGAATAACCTATCTGTTCGGTCTATCACATGCCTGGTGAATTCTTCTGTTATTCCATTCTTTATTATTACATTGGAATAACTTTATGCATGTCGATCTATCGCATGCACCGGTGAATTCTTACATTATTCCATTCTTTAGTATTACATTGGAATAACACATGCATGCTTGGTCTATCGCATGCACGGTGAATTCTTACATTATTCCATTCTTTATTATTACATTGGAATAACTTTGTCTCTGCGGACTACCGCATGCATGTTGAATTCTTCTGTTATTTCATTCTTTATTGTCTGTGTGGACTACCGCATGCATGGTGAATGACCCTTCGTATTCATTCCTTATTAAATTGTGGAAATGATTTGTCTACGTGGATTACCGCATGGCGGGTGAAAATCCATTTGCAGTTTCGTAATTTTTCTGACCCTCAAAAATTTTGGAAAAATTGGAAATGATATTTTGTTGAGTTTTCTAGATTGTGTCCAAAAATGGCAATTTTTGGATGTATAGATTAGGAGTTATGAATTTTATGGGAAAAGGCTATTTTAAAAGTAAACTTTTATAACTCCTTGTGGTCAACTCCAAAATTGGTAAAAATTTATTGGGAGTACATGTATATAACAGGAGTATACCTGTAAATTTTTAATTTTTGGAAAAAAGTACGATTTATGACAAATGTCTAAATATTTAATGATTTTGGCCATATAAAAATAGTAAATGAATTTTAAAAATTCAGAGAAAAATATATGTTCAATATGGGACTATATTCTGCTAAATCCTAGAAAAGAAAACTTTTTGGGACTAATTTGTTATTTTTCATGAAAATAGTTTAGTTACGAACATATGAATTAAATATGTTATGTGAAGTTAAAAAATTGGTAAATAGGATTTTATGGCTTGGAAATCCTATATAAGGTATATGCAGATTTTTGAAGAGGGATTTGATCATTGGGGATGAAATCTTATGAGTATGGCATTTTTGAATGATTAAATGCATTATTTGGTAAAGTGTAAACAATTAAAATAAATTGTGTATAAGTTTAAGAAGTGATTAAAATATTGTTATAATATTAATAATATTAGATTATGAGTTTATTAAGTGATTGATAATATTTGGATAAATTTAAAGTCTTTAATAGTTATCCATGGTTTCGTTTGATTAATGCTTATATTATTGTCATCATCCTCATGCTTATATTGTGATGAAAGTCATATGTGGCTTACGTGCATAGATGGACTTGGTATGATTATGACCAGGAATTATTCGGTATAATCATGACCGTAATGTTACAAATGATGTGATAAAAGTCCTCATTGGCCTGTATTACATTGATGGACAGTTTTCGGTATGATCATGACCATGGGTTCTCTTCGGCCAAGGGTGCAAAGAGGAATTATTTTATGGCATGATCATGACCGTTGATGAAAACACGATTATCCTTGGCCCATAGTGCATGGATAATCCGTGGTCGTGATACGAATGAATATCCTTGGCCTGTAATGCAGGGATGATTCGATGATGTGGTTTATTTATTAAGCTGAGTCTCAGCGATAAAGTTGATGAAAAACTTTTAATTCGTAGATGATAGTATATATCATGCTCTACTTTACTTTTCTAAAATACAGTTGCATATCTTTGTCCTGGAGTGGAAACATGAACCGTTAATGAATATCTTTGGCCCGTAGTGGAAGATGAATTTATTAGTATTATTATGGACAAGAATTGTGATTTGGTATAACCATGGTCTTTGATGTTTCAGGTAAAGACAGGTGATGAAAATTATCTTCGTCCTGGGTGCGAAGAGGAATTTAGAACCACAATTATGATTATGAGTTATTCACCTGATTGTGGACAGGAATTGTTGACTGATATTACAGGGATAAAACATTGTTGGTGGATTTTTAACGTGGAAAAGATATAGACTTTATGGTCTATTTGACTCTTCTAATGGATTGCTCGTTCTGCTGCAACTATTGTTGAAAAGTTTTATCATCTACCATATGTTCTAAATCTTTGATCACTGACGAAGGCTATTGATAATTTAATTATCTTTAGTCATGATATTCTTTACTAGGCTAGTTGTGCTCACCCTTTTGCTTCACAATTCCTTTCAGGTATTAAGAGTGTAGCTGCGTCGAGCGGGGGTAACAGGGGATTAGAACGGTGGTCTATATCTGTTGAGGTTTCCGTTAAAATAGTACGAAAATAATTTTATTGAGAATTATAGATAAGTGTGCCATATTTTATACATTATTTTAACCGTTTATTTTAGTGAACCAAATAGGGTGAGGTGAACCCAACTTTGGAAGGGCGTTTTTGCCACTATCATACAAGATGTCTAATGACAGACGACTTCGTGTTATCATAAGACAGGGTTGTGCACATCCACTTGCTGAGTATATCTATGAGCACTACCTATATAATCTTGGAGTTTGCTTGAAATATAATTCTAAATTGGAGACAATGGATATAATTATATGTCAAGAGAAGACTCACCATTGGAGAGAAGATGATAGCAATCTTCTTGTTTTTCTTTGGGGACTATTGGGTCAACCAAGGATAATTCTGTGGACATATGATATCTATCATAACCTTAATGCATGGCCTCCCATGTACGAAGGTTTCCTTGAGTATTTTCTAAAGATTTTATTTTCTAAAACAGTTATTGACTGTACCTTTATATAAGGTACCATTGTAAGGTCTTGTGGTCAACGCACCACGAGATTTATATATATTTATATTAAAACTCATAGTTTAACTGTGGTCGTTTTCTGCATGACAGTTGTATAAATGGAGTTGTCAGTAGTGTATTTTCTGGCGACTCAAGATGGGTGATGTATACTTATTTTGGGGGCGTCACAGATGTGTTTGTTTTTGTTTTTTGTTTTGAAGTGAGACCGGACCATAAAAATGGCTGCCTACGTACTCATGTGTATTGGGGAGATTAGGTCGACGTAGTTCGCCCCATGTACAGGACGAATTGCAGATGAAAAGTTTGATCCCATGTACAGGACAAACTGAAGGTGTGAGAAGATTTTATCCCTGGTGGGACAAAACTGTAGGTGTGAAAGGTTTAATCCCTAGTGGGATAACCTAAAGATGTGAAGGTTTTAAAAACGGAGTTGAGTGAAGGATCTGCTGATCCAAAACCAGGCTGTTGGTTTGAAAGTGTATTTGTCCCTAATGGGGTAAATGGTTATGCAGAAAGGTTATATGTGATGAGGTTTAGAAAACCTGAATTGACTGGGGATCTGGTGATCCAAAACCAGGATGTTTGCTTGATGGTAACTTTAGACATAGTATCGTTTCATGATGTCTAAGTTGATAAGCTGTGGAAATTCATCGCCGTCCATTTCCTATAATCTGAGAGCGCCTCCTGTCAATACCTCCTTGACAACAAACGGGCCTTCCCAGTTTGGGGTGAATTTTCTCTTGGACTGACTTGATTGTTAATGATCTTCTTTAAAACCAAGTCATGTTGTTTAAACTGTCGTAGCTGGACTTTTTTGTTGTAGGATTTGGCGATCCTCTTTTGGTTTAACTGACCATGGAAGATAGTAGCGGTTCGCCTCTCGTCTATTAGAGACAATTGGTGATACCTATCTTGTAACCATTGGTCTTCATTCAGTTTAGTGTCTATCAACACTTTGAGGGATTTCATTTCCACTTCTATGGGGAGCACTACTTCCATATCATAAGTTATTGAGTAGGGAGTTGCCCCAGCTGAAGTGCGCATTGATGTTCTATAGGATAATAGAGTCTGAGGCAACAAGTCAGGTCATCCTTTGTGATTGGCGGACATTTTTTTCATGATCTTCTTGATATTCTTATTAGTTGCTTCAACATCACCATTCATCTTTGGACAATAGATGATGGAGTTGAGATGTTTAATGTAGAATTTACTACATAACTCCTCCATCATTTTATTGTTGAGGTTCTTAGCATTGTCTGACACAATCTCCTCTGGTTGTCCATATCGACAAATAACATTGTTTCTGATGAAACCGATGATGACTTCTTTGGTAACCCTGGGGAAAGAGGCTGTTTCTACCCACTTGGTGAAGTAGTCGATCATGGTGAAGATAAATCGATGCCCATTACTGGCTTTGGGTTCGATGGGCCCGATCACGTCCATTCCCCACATTGAGAAGGGCCAGGGCGAACTCATATTATGGAGCTCCCTTGGAGGGCGTGGATAGCATTCCCATGAATTTGGCATTGGTAACATCTCTTGATGTGATCATCACAGTCAGCTTTGAGAAAGAGCTAGTAATGCCTTGTTCTGAGGATCTTCTTGACAAGTATAGGGCCGCTCATGTGTGGTCCACATACTCCACCATGGATTTCATCCATGAGCCTTTGAGCTTGGTCTTTGTCCAGACATCTGAGGAGACCTAATCCTGCATCTCTTTTATAAAGTGCATCTCCGCTCAGGTAGAATTTCATAGCCAGTCGATGGATCTGCCTTCTATCAATCCGGCTTGCCTTAGTGGGTGTAGATCCATCTCGCAAGTACTCCCTGATATGCTGATACCAAGGGTGTTGGATGGGAGGAAGCTCATCCGATACTTCTCCAACGTAGTTCCTATAGGCTGGAGCCTTTTGCAAGGCAAATGTGATGCTTGGCATGTTTTCCTTGTCATGTATGTTGATGAAGGAGGCCAAAGTTTCTAACGCATCCGCAAAGTCATTCTTATCCCGAGGAATGTGGAGGAATGATATTTCTTCAAACCCCGAAGCCATCTGTAGAACTTGTCGATGGTAAGGCAACAAATGTAGCTCTTTGGTGTGATAGATCTCAGTGGTTTATCTGATTACCAATTTGGAATCTCCAAAGACAGTTAACCACCTGATGCCCATTGATTGGGCAAGTTTTAGCCCCATGATAGAGCCTTCATACTCAACTATGTTGTTGGTGTTGACAAACTGCAATTTGATTTACGACGTGATATCGCTTCCCGTAATGAGATACTAGAATCGCTCCATTTGAACTTCCCATATTTACAGCTCCATCGAAATACATCTTCCATGTCTGATATGCATTGTACTGATGGTGTTGCTGAACTGTCATTACCTCTTCATCGGGGAAGTATGTTTCCAAGGATTTAAAATCCCCTAAAGGTGCGGTAGCCAGTTGATCCGCAATTCCTTGACCTTTGATGGACTTTTTTGTCACGTACACGATGTCAAATTGTTGTAGGATCAACTGCCATCTAGACAGTCGATAATTCAACATGGGTTTACTAAACACGTACTTGAGATGGGTTATGTGACCATGGAGGTAATGTTGTAACCTTATGGAAGCCCATGCTAAAGCACAACAAGTTTTCTCAATCAGAGTGTACTTGTGTTCACTGTTGCTGAATCTTTTGCTGAGGTAGTATATAGCTTGCTCTTGGCCTCTATCATCTTTCTGTCCCAGCATGCAGCCCATGGCGTTGTCATTGATGGATAGGTACATAAACAGGGGAATACCATCCCTGGGAGGTACCAAAACAGGAGCTTTGACTAGCTTCTCTTTGATTATAAGGAAGGATTTTTGACACTCAGCATTCCATTTCATAGAGGAGTTCTTCCTTAACAACTTGAGGAATGGGAGATGAATCGGCTGATGAAGTTGATCCTTCCCAAAAATCCCCGTATTTCCTTCTCTGTCTGAGGAATGGGCATTTCCGTGATGGCTTGGATTTTTGTGGGATCCAGCTCAATCCCTTTGTGCTGACTAGGAACCCTAGCAACTTGCCTGATTTAACGCCAAAGGCGCACTTAGCTGGATTCAACTTCAAGTTATACTTACGCAACCTGTTGAAGAGCTTTCTGAGATGGTCTAGGTGGTCTTCCTCCCTTCGAGACTTGACAATGATGTCATCCACGTAGATCTCTATCTCTTTGTGCATTAAGTCATGGAAGAGAGCCATCATGGCTCACTGATAGGTAGCTCCGACATTGATGAGGCCAAATGACAACCGTCTGTAGCAAAAGGTTACCCAAGGATTGATGAATGCAGCCTTCTCACGATCCTCTTCAACAACCATGATTTGATGGTAACCCGCAAAACAGTCAACAAAGGAGTACATGTTGTATTGAGTTGTATTGTCAATGAGTATGTGGATGAATGACACGGGAAAGCTATCTTTAAGGTAAGCTTTATTCAAATCCATGTAATCCACGCAAACTCGCACATTTCCTCCCAGTTTAGGTACGGGGACTATGTTGGATAGCCATTCAGGGTATATTGACACCATGATGATGTTGGCTTGAAATTGTTTAACAATTTCTTCTTTAACCTTTAAACTCCACTCAGGTTTTAATCGCCTGAGCTTCTGCCTGATTGGCTTAAATCTCTCTTTGATGGGAAGGCGATGAATGACAATGTCAGTGGATAAACCGACCATGTCTTCATGAGACCATGAAAACACATCCTGGAATTAGGTCAATAGAGTAACCATGTCATTCCTTTGGTTCGGAGTGAGGTCCGTACCAATTTGGATAAGTTTTGGGTTTTCTAAGGTTCCGAGGTTGAAAGAGGTGGTTTGATCAAGATTTGGCTTGAGTTTGTCTTCGACCCATTCCTTGATCTCCTGAGGTATCTCATAGTCCTCTTGTATTTCTATCTAGTCTGAGTCCAACTTTACATCAAAGTTACAGTCCTTGTGGAGAATAGGCACCTCATCAGCAAGTATAGGTACATCTAACTTTAGAGTCCTGAAACAAAAATGCTTTCATTTACTATATGAAACTGTTCAATCACACTAAGTGTTAGTATGTAATGACAAAACAACTGCTAACATTGTACAGAAAAAGTAAGCAGTTATTGCTATCTATAGGGCAGAGGGAGTTTCTGCCCTTTTTACCCTTGTCGACAAATGCAAGGAGTGCTGCTTCAATTGTCAAGGGTGAAGTCCTGGTGGACACCAGTGATGAAGGGGCTGTTATCGTCCTCCTTCTCCCGAATAATAACCATGATGTCTGGACAATCATCATCTGGGATGTCTCTATTCATACCCTCAGTATGGGAAATGATGCGTATATTTGACAACCGCCTTGCAATGTCTTATTTACATTTCCAATCCTTTTCCTTCGCTTCCGGATCTGGTATCAAGACTTCCTTTCCTTTGACCAGTATCGGCTTAGGAAATAATATAGTCATCACATGAGCATGAACCTTTAATGCAGGCTATACAGGTTCAGCCTCTGCAGGTTTAATCAATCGTCGTGTGGATGATGATTAAGGAACCTATTTGTGTTTGTGAGGATTCCTGTGACTGGAGCTAGAAGAATAGCCTAGTCCGGCTGTCCCTGTTTGACTGGGAACTTGAATTGGGCGCTTAATGCCATGATGATCTTTTCCCAACCCTTGTCCAGGTTGATAACCTAAGGATATCATTTCTTGACTTGTCGACATTACCTCGCTAGAAATTCTGGGTATCAGAGGTGGCGCCCCAATGGGATGATAATGAGTGTTGCTCACCTCCAGGGCCTGGAAGCTGACAGGCTCAACTTCTGAATTAAAGCTAATGAGTGGTATGTCACCTTGTTCAGGACACTCCGACTAAGCATTAACAGTAACCAGACTACTGTTAATAATGTATTTGAGTTGCCGATGAAGGGTGGAAGGGACGACTCCAGCCATATGAATCCACAGTCTTCCAAAGAGTAGGTTGTATACTGTATCTATTTTGAGCACATGAAAGGATACACAAAATGTGTGTGGACCAATCTCCACAGGTAGTTGAATCTCCCCGATAACATTTTGTTGGGATCCATCAAAAGCTTTGATAACCGTATGGCTGCTTCGGATCCTATTGAGATTGATGTTCATCTTCTCCAAGGTGGCATAAGGACAGATGTTCAAAGATGATCCTCCATCTATCAATACTCCTGTTACCACATATCTGGAGGACATAACTGCTATGTTCAACGGTTTGCAATGACCCGTCCCTTCGAGAGGTATGTCATCATCAGTAAAGGATATCACATTATTGTTAAAAATGTGATCAACCAGGTGATGGAACTTTTCAACATCCACTGATTTTGGCAAATGAGCTTCTTCTAAGACTCTCATTAAGACCTTTATGTGATCTTCTGAGGAGAACACCAAGTCCAGTATGGAAATCTGTTGTGGAGCTTCTTTCAAGCTTAAAATCACCTTGGCTTCATTGTGGCCCATAGTACGGAGGAATTCTTCGATCTTCTCCATAGGAACTTTCCCCTTTGACTTGATGGTAGGCTTCATCACCCATTGGAGAAGATACAGTGGATTCTCCTTCGACACTGCAGCAGTTATGTGGGATGTGGATCCTTCAGCCTCTTTATAATTCCATGGCATTTTCTGCAGGTTGACAACAGGATATTGTGGTCTAAATGGAAAGATGATTGGCTTTGACGCAACCTCTTTCAAAGGATTTTCAGCACCTTTGAGTTGAATTGCTTGTATTGTGAGTGGTATGGTAGCCAAATCATCCCCAGAGGATATAACTACTACGACTTCCTTCCATTTTATAGGAAATGTGTCCCCACTCTCAAGTAATACAGTGTCATTATCTGCCAACTACAGGACACCGTTGTCAATTAAGTTCTGAATAAGATGGTGGAGTGCCTAGCATTCTTCAGTGTTGTGACCGCGAGAGTGGGAGTGGTATTGACATACTCCATTAGAATTGAATTGTCTTTGTTGGGAGATTGCATATTTAAAATTTGATATTGAAAGTAAATATTCATGATTATATGTAAAGTCCTTCAAGGAACACATGTACAAGGACTTAGTGGTAGATCAAACTTATTAGGTTGATCTGAGCTCTAATGTTTATCTTTTTGTAAATGAATGTATAGAAGAAAAGATCAAAGCTGTTAGGTTGATCTATATCTTGAGATGTAATAGATAGGCTTCGGTAGAATCGTAGTGTGTCAAGCTGATCAAAAGATTGCAGAAGCCAAGGCAGAATCGTAGAGCATCGAGAATCGTAGTCTATCTACTTTGGAGGACCTCTCATAAAATCGTAGAGTGATCCAAACGCCTGCCAAGGCAAACTCAAGAATCGTAGAGTGCTCTTGGAAGCGTAGAGTTTACAAGACAAGCAAGTGAAGATCGTAGAGTACCGGTACTTAAGAAAATTCATAATGTTCTAATCCATCGGTACCAGATCATGTTCTAAGGTGGAAAGACACTACAATCAAAATTGTAGTGTATCATCTATCTACATCAGAAGCATCGAGCAGTGTCCATTATTTTAAGAATAAAAGTCAACACATGTGGAATGGATTATAGACGTTAAGAGTATCGGGAGTCCCAATGACACAACAATTATCCTTAGTATGTAACAAAGAAACGTATTGAAGAAGCTAAGGAAAGTACTATAAGTCAGCAGAAAACACCTTTTCAGGTGTTAGGTGAGATAGCGATCTGCGATGTCGATGGGCGGGCAATTTGGATGGAAGGTTTTCGAAAGTCACCATTAGTGCTCAGAAATGTCAAATACAATTAATGCTTCAACGGATGTCTTCAAACAGATATTTTTCAAAGGCATCATATATGCAAAACACAAGTAGATGAAAAGATTAAGTAAGCAAAGAATGAAAACGCTGAAGAACACTCAACGCTCAACTCTATGATATGAAAAGAAAGCTTGCCCAGCTACTCAGTTCTTTCTAACTCAAGCTTAACGACAATTGAGTAACACCATTCAAGAACTCAACTAATCAAGTGAAGTAAGAAGTTTCAAGTTAGAAGGACTTGAAGAGTTCTAAGTGAACTGAGAAGTGCCAAGTCTGGTGGACGTGAAGAGTTCAATAGTGAACTAAGAAGTTCCAAGACTGCTGGTCTTGAAGGAATCTGTGAGATTCAAAGATTGTAAAGATATCATTAGTGGATTTCCTACTCGAGGAGTAGAAGAGTGGACTAGGAGCTTTGAATGCTTTGAACTGATTTAATAATAAATTATCTAAGATAATATTGAAGCGTTTAAGAAGAGTCTTATTGATAATAGGCTCGATAATTATTCGATTAGGTAATCGGGATGTCAAAATAGTACCGAACTCAACTTAGACTAAAATAGTTTGACTTGATACCGGGTCTTATGTGTTTTATTGACTGTTAGGATTATGTGGTAATGTGTTTAGGTTATTTTATAAGTATAATTAGCAGTAGTATATATGATGATATTATTCTAATTAGGAGATCGATATTATCAATATTAGGTCTTCAGATGAAGCTAAATAGATTGCATAGCAGTAGTCGATGGTGTTGGCAAGTTTTTTTAACCATACTTTTAACTAGTGGTTAATCATTGTTGATCATCACGTCTATGATTTGTTGATTTGCACATTGTGCATGTTGCATATGTTCATTAGGTATGAAAGGCTAATCACCTTCATTACCATTTGGTCCAGTTAATTTGTTTATGTTCATTATTGGCCCTTCATTATTATTGACTCGGTTATGCAGTTATGAAAATTGATTCATGCTCTTTCACAATTGTTATATTGTTGAAAGTTTGTCAGCTTATTATTCATTCTTTCAATCATGATATATCTTTCCTTGAACTTAAACTTGATGGGCAAACTTGTTGCTCACCCTTGTTATATCATGATAAACATTGTAGATTAGGACAAATACTTCAGATATAGACAAAGACAAATAACGTTGTAAGTCCTTTAGGATTAAAATTTATGTATTAATTTAAGGTTATCGACCTTGGAGATTATGTGTAAATGTAAATGTATAAACAATTTATGTTTATATCTTCCACAATAGTTATAGAATTGGTATACCAGGTTCGTGGTGATTAGTACCCGAATTTGGGGACGCTACACTATCTCTTCAGATAGTGTGCAGATAAAATGATCCGTAGATGTGTACCTTACAGCGAAGTGAAGTATATCTTGCACGAATGCCATGCATCTGCATATGGGGGACACTATGGGAGTGAGCGGACATCGGCTAAGGTTCTTCAGGCAGGATTCTGTTGGCCTACTGTGTTCAAGGATGCCCACCAGTTCGTGAAAAACTATGATAGATGCCAAAGGGTAGGTAATATTTTGAAAAGGAATGAGATGCCGCTCAACACCATTGTAGAAACTCGAAATTTTTTGCACTCCTATTACTAACATTGCAGGAGGGTAGATTCGTCTTTTGGAGATAACCCTGAAAGACAACTTACATCCATTTCGGATATTACCAGAAGTTCAGTTCCAATCCGGAACACACACCGGGAATGTCATTTCCAATCTCAGAGATAACCCCGAGATATGAAGATCAAAAGATCGGCAACAACACCGGAGAGGATAGTCCTGTCTCGACGATAACACCGCGATGTTCAGTTCCAGTCCTAGAGACAACACTGGGAGTAGCAACCCCATACTTGGTGATAGCCCCAAGGGATGCCATTGCGATTCTAACATGATAACCGGAAATGCTTGTTTCAAACATGTCGATCACCTTCAATCTGGATAGCGATAAAGCATACAAACAAGCAGTCCAATCTCAGATGTAACCCTGAGCAACGTCTGCTTTTCGCTTAAATCGGCTATAACCCCGGTGAGGAGTCACAATGTCAGCTGTCCACGTCAATAAGATGATATCGCGGCATACCAACAAGTAGTCCAATCTCAGCTGTAACCCTGAGCAACGTCTACTTTCAACTCAAACCGGCGATAATCCCGGCGAGGAGTCAAGCGTCATCTTGTTCCTTCAACAATGGCACGTCGTCTCAACACTTCATACATACATACAACAATGTCCAATAAGAGCTGAGGAATGACAATCCCGAGTGACTATTACGTGTGACAGTACTTTGGATAGAATTTGAAGCTTGAAGACCATGGGATAGACCCCTCTTCCTGACTTCGTACAACCTCTAATCCATGTCATTACGTAACTCTCGACACAAGCGATCTGAAGAAGTATAGATATACTTTGTTTGGATGCTCGAATTGAAGTTCTGCAAGTTCGAGCGGACATTACAGTGCACAATTGCACGTACTACGAGACGACGGGACCCGTAAGGCTCGGATCCACCACGACCAGCCGCAGGTACAACTGCGGCTGTCGCAGGTGTACCAGCGGCCATCAGTCTATAAATATAAGCTGGGGGGTCAGCCATTTGAAGAGAGAGAGAGAAGGAAGGAAAAAGGCGAGGAAGCCCTGTCCATTTTACTCTGCATACACATCTTTTAAGTGTTTCCTCTTCTTTAAACACTAGTTAGCTCACATATAACTACTTTTTATCCGGCGGGAGCTGAGTGTTTATCCATTTAAAGTCTAAGAAGTCTACTTTGGCAGCCCACTGTAAGCCTTCTTACATTCAATAAAGCCTCTTTCTTATATATCACACACTGTTGTACACGTTGATAGTCGTGTGAGTGTGTTTGACCGGACTTCGGTCCGTGGTTTTCATTTATGTCTGTATATATATACTAATATATGTACATATTTCGTATATATGGACTAACATTATCAAGTTATGCCTCGATTAAGCCTAGACTTCGGTCTGGAGCATTTATCTGCTTTTATATATATATATATATATATATATATATATATATATATATAAGCGTGGTCGGACTACATACGATGAGCACAGATTTTACATCTGGAGCGTTTAATTGCTTATATATATATATATATATATTTATATATATAATTGTTGTCAGACATATCTGATGAGCCTGGATTTTACATCCGGTGCATTTACTTGCTTATATATATATATATATATATATATAATTCTTTATAGAACATATCAGATGAGCCTGGATTCACATCCGGTGCATTTCTTGATTTTATATATATATTTGTATATATATATATATATATATATATATATTTAAATTCTGCCAGGCTGGAGTTTCCTCGGTGGCTTTTTTCTGACTTTTCTTACATTTCGTCCGCTCTGGAGTTCACTCAAGTGGCGATTGATCGCTTTTACTGACTTTATTTATATTTTGTCTGCTGGAGTTTACTTCGTGGCGATTGATAACATTCTTGCTTTATTTACATTTTGATCCCCGCTTTGTGGTGGTTGATCATGCACACACACACACACACACACACACACACACACACACACACACACACACACACACACACACACACATATATATATATATATATATATATATATATATATATATATATATATCGATTTTATATATATAAGCCATCGTTTTCCATACAAATTGTAGTATCATGTGAGCCTAGGAATCATGTGATCACAAGTTCAGTCTATTGAACCAAGATTCGGTTCCCATGATGGACATTTTTCAAATTTATGTGAGCTTGTACATTATTTTCCGATGTAATCGAGTTTCCTTTGGATGGTGTCATGCCCATAAGGAGTTCGACTAAGATTCAGTATAATATTTTCTCGAGGATGCTTCGCATCTCGAAAATAAAAGCAAACAAGCCGAACAATTAACAATAAAATGGAAGTATGAAAAGGTCTCAATTCCTATTGAGCACAGGGTTTGAAAAACCTCTTTTACAAAACTTCATTGTTATATCTTGGTTAAAACTGAATTTTCCTATAAAATTCAAACCTTGTGTATATAGGTGTTTCATATACAGATCTTTGCATATTCCCTGGTGTTCATTATCCGAAGAAATTTAAAGCCCCTGATTTTGAGAAATATGATGGGTTGGGGGATCCTTATACACATTTAAAAGTGTTCATTGGAGAACTCGGATCTTATGTTGAGAATGAAAAGCTCTAGAATGCAAATTAAGTTTTGAGAAAAGTCATTTGGAGAAGCCCGTTCATGTATATACCCAGATTAGACAACTCTAAGATCCATAGTTGGAAAGAGTGGCAACACGCCTTCCTCACTCAATATAGTTTTCAATCTTAGATGGCTCCTGACCGGTACGAAATTACCAAGGTCAAGAAACAGTCTAATGAGTCATTCAGAGAGTATGCTCAAAGGTGGAGGCACCTTGCTGCTCAAGTTATTCCTTCCATGACAGAATCAGAAATGGTCATGACTTTTATAGATATACAGGAAGATCCTTTCTATGAAAGAGTTCTAGTTGGTATTGGCAAACCATTTTCTGAAATAATCAAACATGATGAAATGGCTGAAATGGGATTAAAGTCCGGTAAAATTCAAGACCTAACCACTCTTAAAGCTGTTGTTGAACACATCCAGTCCGGATCTTATGGAAACAACCCCCGGAGGGTCCATAAAAAGAAAGAGGAGGATGTTTCCTTGATACTACAAGGATAAAAAGGCAATCCAAGCATGCCTATGCAGAGGAGAAACTACTCCCCTTTTCCAGCACAACCTTCAAACCCTCCATTGCCTAAAAGTGGAGAAGTAAAGAGACCTCGAACGTTCACACCCTTAGGGGACTCGCTCGAGAATATTCTTTCTCTTCTAACGGCTCAGAAGAAAATTACACATCTTCTTCCACCAGCCAACCCTAATGGGAGGGGTTTTAATGCTTCTCAGAAGTGTGCTTATCATGCCGGGGCACCCGGACATGATACTCAAGACTGTTGGGCCTTGAAGAATAAGATTCAAGATCTAATAGACAATGGTGAGATCGTGGTCACTAAACCCAATCAACCTCACGTGCAAGACAACCCTCTTCCTTAACACAAAGAAAAAGAGGTCAACATGATCAGTTGGAGCACTGTACAAGGTTCCAATTCTAACGGCGAATCATCCCAACCCATCAAAGACGGTGTTGACAAATGGGATTATGCAAAGTTCCAGTTTAGCATGGAATGAAAGATGAAAGCTCTTTCCAAACAAATTGAGCAATTGGCAGAACTGGTGACCCACTATCATCAAGTCACACGCCAATTAAACAGGTAGGAGCATGCCTATCTCCTTCCATTTGTTATGAATGCTTCATCAACACCTCCAGAAAGCGAAGCTATAGAGGATAAGGTTGCAAAGCGAACAAGTGCTAAAGCCCATCGGGATTTCGCCAATAAAAGGGAATTCACCTATTTGGGCCAATCTATGGAGGAGATACTTCAAATATTGATCAACGAAGGAAGAATCACATTCCTTCTCCCTCTAATCAATCCCCGCTCAGGGCGGTTCAATCTTAATGAAATGTGTCAATATCATTCACATTCTCGCGGTCACAGCACAGAAGAATGTTGGGCACTTCGCTATCTCATTCAGAATCTTATTGATAGCGATGTCCTGCAAATAGCAGATGATTACACTGTACAACTCAAGGGTGGGAATGCATTCCTTACCCAATGGAAGGGATCAGTAGCAGTTATATATGAAGTGGATGATGAGACTGTCAAAGTATTTCCCATACAACCAATTCATCTCAAAGGAGCTGACAATCCTTTGAAAGTGGTCGTACTAGAGCCAATTCCTTTACCTTGCAGACTACAACATCCTGTTGTCAGCTTACACAAAGTTCCATGGAATTATGGAGAAGCTGAAGGATCCACGTCTCATACTACTGCCACAGTGTCAAAAGAGAATCCACTGTACCTTCCTCAATGGGTTATTAAACCTACTTGCGAAGCAAAGGGGATATTGCCCATGGAGAAGATTGAAAAATTCCTCCGTACTATGGGTCATAATGAAGCCAAAGTGGTTTTAAGCTTGCGAGAAGCTCCACACCAGATTTCAATTCTGGACTTGGTTTTCTCTTCCGAGGAGCATCGGAAGGTCTTGCTAAAGGTTTTGGAAGAAGCCTACCTGCCAAAATCAGTGGATGTGGAAAAATTTCAACATTTGGTTGATCACATTTTCAACAACAATGTGATATCCTTCACTGATGATGACATAACTCCCGAAGGGACCGGTTATTGCAAACCACTGCACATCACAGTGTTGTCTTCCGGGTACATGCTAGCAGGAGTATTGATAGATGGAGGCTCATCTCTGAATATCTGTCCTTATGCCACCTTGGTAAAGATGAATATCAATCTCAAGCGGATCCAAAGTAGCCATACGATCATCCGAGCTTTTGATGGATCTCGGCAAAATTTCGTTGGAAAGATTGAATTGCCAATTGAGATTGGTCCTAATACATTCAACGTATCATTCCACGTCCTCAAGATTGACTCAGGGTATAACCTATTATTTGGGAGACCATGGATACACATGGCTGGAGCTGTTCCCTCCACGCTACATCAACAACTCAAATACATCATCAACAACAGTCTAGTCACTGTCAATGCTGAGCCGAAATGTTCTAGACCAGGAACTCTACCAATTATCAGCTTCAATTCAGAAGTTGAGCCGACCAGTTTCCATACTCTGGAAGTGAGTAACACACAATACCATTCTATTGGAGCGCCACTTCCCGTACCCAAGATTTCTGACGAGGTTATGTCAGCCACTCAAGAAATGATGTTATTGGGTTATCAACCTAGACAAGGGCTTGGTAAGGATCAACAGGGTATTAAGCACCCTATCCAAATGTCCAGTCAGATTGGGATAGCTGGACTAGGCTATTCTGCCAGTTCCAGTCAAAGGAATCCTCATAAGCACAAGCAGGTTCCTCAAATTTCCGCCACACAACGATTTTCTACACCTTTACCGCATGAGTTGATACAGTCTCCAGTAAAGGTTCCAGCACATGTTGTAGCTATGCTGTTTCCAAAACCAGTGCCAATTAAAGCTAAAGAGGTGCTGATTCCTGATCCCGAGGTGAAAGAAAATGAACGAAAATGTAAACATGACCTTGCCTTGATGATGGAAGGTAATTGAGTCATTGTTCATGATGAACATACAAATAGATACACCCTAGACGATGATTGCCTAGATGTCATGGTTATCACTCGGGAGAAGGAGGAAAATGATGATCCTTCCATCACTGCAGTCCATCAAGACTTTGCCCTCGATAATTGGAGCAGCACTCCATTCATTGGTCGACGAGCGTAAAACGGGCAGAAAATCCCTATTCCCTGTAGATAACTTTAATTGCTTGTTTTCCTTTACAGCACTAGCAGTTATTTTATCAAGTACATGCTAACACTTTGTATGATCGAGCGATTTGCATATATTAAGTGAAAGCATCTTTTGTTTGAGGACTACGAATTTAGATGTGTACATGTTTGCGATGATGTGCCTTCTCTCCACAAGGGTTTGTAACTTTGATGCAAAGTTGGACTCGAGACTTGATGGACATCAAGAGGACATTGAGACACCTCAAGAGATTAAGGAATGGGTCACCGACAAACCTAAACCCAATCTTGATTAAACCACTCCTTTCAATCTCGGAACCTTAGACAACCCTAAGCTAATCCGGATTGGTTTAGACCTTACCACAAATCAACGGAATGACATGGTTGCACTGTTAACCCAATTCCAGGATGTGTTTGTATGGTCTCATGAAGACATGGTGGGATTATCCACTGACATTGTTCTTCATTGCCTTCCCAGTAAAGAAGGATTCAAGCCAGTTAGGCAAAAGATCAGGCGATTGAAACCTAAGTGGAGTTTAAAAGTCAAAGAAGAAACTGTGAAACAATTTCAAGCTGGCATTATCATGGTGTCTACATATCCAGAGTGGATATCCAACATTGTTCCTGTGCCTAAACCAGGAGGAAAGGTGCGAGTTTGCGTGGATTATCGGGATTTGAACAAAGCTTGCCTTAAAGATAGCTTTCCTGTGCCATTTATCCACATTCTTATTGACAATAATGCTCAATACGACATGTACTCCTTTGTTGATTGCTTTGCGGGGTACCATCAAATTATAGTCGCTAAGGAAGATCGTGAGAAAACTGCTTTCATCACGCCTTGGGGAACCTTTTGCTATAGACGGTTGTCATTCGGCCTCATCAACGCCGGGGCAACCTACCAGCGAGCTATGATGGCTCTTTTCCACGATTTAATGCACAAGGAGATAGAGATCTATGTAGATGACATCATTATCAAATCCCGGAAGGAGGATGACCATTTAGACCATCTTAAAAAGCTTTTCAACAGGTTGCGTAAGTACAAATTGAAGTTGAATCCCGCCAAGTACGCCTTTGGTGTTAAGTCAGGCAAGTTGTTAGGTTTCCTAGTCAGCCACAAAGGGATTGAACTGGATCCTACCAAAATCCAGGCCATCAAGGAAATGCCCATTCCTTAGACAGAGAAGGAAATATGTGGATTTTTGGGAAGGATTAACTTCATTAGCAGATTCATTTCTCAACTCACAGCAACCTGTGAGCCTATCTTCAAGCTATTAAGGAAGAACTCCTCCATGAAATGGAATGACGAGTGTCAAAAAGCCTTCCTCACAATCAAAGAGCAACTGATTAACGCTCATGTTTTGGTACCTCCCAGTGATGATGTTCCCCTGTTCATGTACCTGTCCATAAGTGATAATGTTATGGGCTGCATGCTAGGGCAGAAAGACGATAGAGACCAAGAACGAGCTATCTATTACCTCAGCAAAAGATTCAGCATCAGTGAACACAAGTACACTCTGATTGAGAAGACTTGTTGTGCTTTAGCATGGGCTTCCATGAGATACATCATTATCTCCATGGTCACACAACCCATCTTATATCTCGAATGGATCCTTTCAAGTATGTGTTCAGTAAGCCCATACTGAATTGTCGACTATCCAGATGGTAGTTGATCCTACAGTAATTTGACATCGTCTACGTGACTCAAAAGTTGGTCAAAGGTCAAGGAATTACGGATCAATTGGTCGCTGCACCTGTAGGGGATTACAAACCCTTAGAAACATACTTTCCTGACGAAGGAGTAATGACAATTCAGCTACAACATTAGTACGATACATGTCGTATGTGGAGAATGCATTTTGATGGAGCTATTAACACAGAAGGCTCTGAAGCCGGAGCAGTTCTAATATCTAGTACGGGGGAGCAGTATCCCGTCGCCGTCAAATTTTAGTTTGTCAACACCAACAACACAGCTGAGTATGAAGGCTGTATCATGGGACTCAAACTTGCCCGTTCAATGGGTATCAGGCGGTTAACTGTCTTTGGAGATTCCGAATTGGTAATCAAGTAATCCGCAGGAATCTATCAAACCAAAGAATTACATTTACTGCCTTACCATCGACAAGTTTTACAGATGGCTTTAGAGTTCGAAGAAATCTCCTTTCTACACATTCCTCGTAATAGGAATGACTTTGCAGATGCATTAGCAACGTTGGCCTCCTTGGTTTACATACCTGACAAGGAAAACATGCCAAGCATCACGATTGCTATGCAGAAAGCCCCAGTCTATGGGAATTATATTGGAGAAGTATCGGATGAGTTGCCTCCCATCCACAACCCTTGGTATCAACATATCAAGGAGTACCTACGAGATGGATCTACACCCGCTGAGGCGAGCCTAACTGAGAAGAGGCGGATTCATCGACTTGCTATGAAATTCTACCTGAGCGGAGATGCACTCTACAAAAGAGATACGAGATTAGGTCTCCTCGGATGTTTGGACAAAGACCAAGCTCAATGACTCATGGATGAGATCCATGGTGGAGTATCTGACCCTCATGGCGGACCCCTACTTGTCAAGAAAATTCTCGAGCGGCACATTATTGGCTTACACTCAAAGCTGACTGTGATGATCACGTCAAGAGGTGCTATCAATGTCAGATCCATGGGAATGCTATCCACGCCCCTCTAAGGGAACTCCACAATATGAGTTCGCCATGGCCCTTCTCAATGTGGGGAATGGACGTGATCGGGCCCATCGAGCCCAAAGCCAGTAATGGACATCGATTCATATTCACCATGATCGACTATTTCACCAAATGGGTTGAAGCAGCTTCCTTCCCTAGGGTTACTAAAGAAGTCATCATTGCTTTCATCAGAAACAATGTTGTTTGTCGATATAGACAACCAGAGGTCATTGTGTTAGAAAATGCTAAAAACCTCAACAAAAACATGATGGAGGAATTATGCAGAAAATTCCACATCAAACATCTCAACTCTGTCATCTACCGACCAAAGATGAATGGTGCTGTTGAAGCGGCTAATAAAAACATCAAGAAGATCATGCAGAAAATGTCCGCCAATCACAAAGGATGGCATGACCTCTTGCCCCTAACTTTATTAGCCTACGAGAACTTCAATGCGTGCTTCCCAGGGCAACCCCTACTCGCTAGTCTATGGGATGGAAGCAAGTACTCCCCATAGAAGTGGAAATGGAATCCCCTCGAGTATTGATGGATGCCCGGTTGGATGAAGACCAATGGGTACAAGAGCGCGGTATCACCAATTGTCATACGATAGATGAAAGGCGAACCATGGCTATCTTCCATGGTCGATTATATCAACAAAGGATCGCACGATCTACACAAAAAAAAGTCCGACTACTTGCAATTCAAACAACATGACTTGGTTTTGAAGAAGATCATTGACAACCAAGATCAATCTAAAGGAAAATTCGCTCCCTAAGCGGGAAGGCCCATTTGTTGTCAAGGAAGTATTGTGAAGGTGCTCTCAGTTGCAGGAAATGGATGGCGATGAATTTCCACGGCTTATCAACTCGGACACCGTGAAACGGTACTATATCCGAAGATACTATCAAACAAACATCCTAGTTTTGATCATCCAATCACCAGTCATTCCGATTTTGAACCCTCTCTCCTTTTTATAAACTCTTCTGCCCCTCAGGGAAACATACACTTCAAGCCAGCAGCCTGGTTTTTACTTCATTTCAAACCTTTCATACAATCTCGATTTTCCTGAAGACAAGATTAAACTTTTCACACATGCTTCTCCTGAAGACGAGATTAAAATTTTCACACCTGCTTCTCCTGAAGACGAGAATAAACTTCTCACACCTACTTCTCCTGAAGACGAGATTAAACTTTTCACCTCTGCAGTTTATCTTCAAGATGGGATTAAACTTTTTCCACACTTGCAGTTTATCCCCTCTATGGGATTAAACTTTCTTCTCCCCGCAGTATAGCCTACACATGGGATTTACTCTTCTCTTCAACTGCGATTCGTCCTGAGGGGAGAACTACGTCGACCTGATCTCCCTGATACCTGGGGGTACGTAGGCAACCATATTCTATATGGCCTGGTCGTAATAAAAAAATAACAAAAACATTTCTGCCCTTTCTTCACAAAAAAAACAAAAACAACAAAAATACTTCTACACCCATCTGCCTTCCGCATTCAACTTTGAACCTCTTACACCAGGTTCGAACTACGCAGACTTGATCTCCTCTTCAACAGGAGTACGTAGGAAACCATTCATGGTGCAGTCTAACCCCTACCAGAATAAACATACTTGTTACATGGTACTGGGATCAACCTTCAATTTGCCCCACTTCATTGGTTTCAGATCAAAGGGATGGAATTATCCAACCGCTTCTCACAAATAGAAGATTCGGTGACCATCTAAGCTGCGATCGTGCCTCAAAGAGTAATACCAACCCATAAGAGATGGAATTAACTAGGCTTCTCACAAATAGAAGTATTGGCGACCATCTGTGGTGCGGTCAATCTCAGAAAGGAAGAGACCACCCTCCTCTCCATTTTTTCCATACAGATACCAGTCCCAAGACACCAAAGATGGTAGGGATTTTCAGTAATCAATGATCCGTTCTAAGAGACCTTGCGACGTCTCAATGTCCATCTATCAAGGATAAGTTTAGAATGCATCAAGATCAAAGGCCCTGGTGAAACAGGCAAATATCAAGCAAGTATAAAGGCATAACTAAAAGGGAAGTGAATCAAAATATATTTCCTTGCCATACATAATCTTTATTTGATATATACATACGTGTTGTACATGACAAAATGGCTAAGCTAGCACATGCGAGGAAAATACAAAGCTATCTACTGGATCTGTGTGTGTATGCGGACTATCAGATCTAACATAGCATCCCTCTTTGAAGACGGAGGAAGCACTGCGAGCTCCTGCCCAAGGGTATCTACACGAGCTAGCAGATCAGAGGCTAACTGCATGGTGGCATAATTCTCATCAATGTAAACACTCATGTCGGCCAGACTGACCGTCATCTGGGATCTCACTAAGTGCTATATGCAATGGCCACATCCCTAGCAGATAAGGCGGCATCCCGCTCAACTATCAATGCATCCACGGGTGATCTAGCCTCATCCCTCTCTAATGAGCGGTATCTCTCTCATCAAGAGTCATCAACATTGTGGCCCCTAGCTTTGATCTCTACATCATAGGTCATCGGATGTAAGCTCTGCTCCAAATCTTGTCTTAGAATCTTGAGATACTTGATGGCTTTTCATGATGGGAGAATCTATCACAAATGTTGGCGGCCAATGATCAAGTCATCGGTGGAATGATGACCTCCTCTATAGGCTCCTCATCGTCAACATCAATCTCTGCTTGTGGATCTTGCCTTGACCAATGCGATCTCTGTCTCCATCCATGCGAGTACTCTGCGAGAATAACTGGATGGTGATAGAAAACTCACCAACTATCGCCGATCCCAACAGCATACAACTGGATCATCCTCCGCCGACAAAGCGGTGTGACGCCATGCCTTGACGACCACTTGCCCCTCATACGGATGAAAGTCCTAAAACTGGTCAAACTGGCACATCATGGCCAGTGGGTGGTAAGTAATCATACCCCTCAAACCAGCCAGAGGGAGATAATCCATGCCCGGAGAATGAGTAATGAAGTTGTAGGGTGAGCTAAGCCCTAAACACGACAATATATCAAACGGATCTCCAATCTCTGCCAAGAAAGCGGACCAAGATATAGCATCTGTACACCCCACAGGCTGAAAGGAGTATGACATGGCTATCTCATGGGTGAAACAAAATCCATGATGTCTAAATGTGCCAATCGGTCTCAAGTGTGACATGAACCACACATACAGCATGAGCGAGCTACCTGTGAACACTCCTACTAGATAACTACAGCAGTAAGTAGTCGACCTTAAGGTCTCTACGATGATCATCGGTACAACGGTACGACCCTCCCTGAGAGCTCTCACTGCTATAATGACGCCGATATCTAGCTCATCCATCTACCGCGACATGTATAGGTATGATAATACGCATAGAAGCAATACATCTACTCTGGCTGAACACCAATGACCCTCCGATGTGGTGAAATCCCCGGAATGCTGTGCATAGCTGTCCTCAGAGCCAAACCTGTCAAACAGGAAACGCTGGGATATAATATGGCCGGATGTAATCTCATCCTGCACTACTCTGTGCCTCAATCCTGTGAGAGTCATGAGTTGTCTACTCATGTCTCATGTCACCATGTGCACACAAGGTCTGTCCAGAGGCAGCATCGTCAATCGTGCATACTCCTCCAAAGTAGGAGTTAACTCACGGGTCCCAAAGCAGAATACCTATCTGTTCGGTACCCAGTGCTCTAGCATGCCCTCTAAAAATCCTGGAGGAACCTAAAACATCAGTAAGGTCATAGTATGCTGCAGCAAATCATCTACGATCACCATGTCTGATGGTGATATACTATCATACCATGATCACATACTAGCTACCACCGCAAATGGTGGGTATGATCAATACTGACTAAGCGTCGAAGAAGACATCATGACGGTAGCGTGTCATAAGACCATCCAGGGGTCAATGCTGAATATCTCTGGACATACATACATATGCATAATAATAACATGCATGATACACTAGATGGCAATATGATATAGGGAATGGAAAACTGTGCATATATTCCTAAGTATATCATCATCTAATACATCTCTGTACAGCTAAAATACAGGGAAATGGGGCGAAGCTACCCAACATCTAATAGAGTCCTATCAAAAGATATAGCGGAAATGGGGCGAAGCTACCCATCAGCTAACAGAGGCCTATCAAAAGAAATACATCAGAAAAAGTCAATGGTGTCGATGTCCACATCATCAATGCTGTCCACCTGATGTAACTCCTCCTAAGTCATTAGATCTCTATCCACATGGATGTCAGGCCTATACAAAGGAGGATCTGCGCCGGCAAAACCATATGGGTCATCCGAGGGACCAGCGCCAGAGCTGGAAGGATCAAAAGTATCTACCTCTGCAGGATCTCTGCCCAAATGTCAAATGAAAAGACGTGACCGGTCCAACTGCCGCGTCAATCTGTCAATCTGTGTCACATGAGTCGGATCTCTGACATAGGCTAGCCAATCCGTCATCATCATGGATCCTGGAACTATATCCCCCATAAACTATGTGGCGCGGGTCTGAGCTCCAATCGTGCGAGGGATCCACCAATGCTGAAACATCTCTTGAGAACAGGGGCCCTCTGACAATGTAAAGCCGTCAATCCCCATCAATGGGATGTCAATGATGGGTGACTGTGAAACAGGCCAATAACGCTTGGCAGGAGGCAAGATCGGCATACGAATCTCTCTTGTAGTGCTCCTGATAACACACTCTCCTAAATAGAGCTCCCATCCTCCATCTGTGAAGAGAGGAATCCTGCTGGTGGAAATGACGTACTCTACTCCAGTCGGGTACCCATCCTCAAAACCAACTCCCAAATACTCTCCAAAGTAGGGAATCCACGTGATAACATCAGCTGTCAATAGCTCCAGCTGTAGGCGACAATAAGTGAAACCCTCAGCAACAGGGACCTCCGCCAGTGTGGAATGATGCCATCTCCGTCCTCATGGGTAGTTATTTAAACCTAACACGTTCACAGGATGCAAACAAGGAAGCCTCTCAAAGGCCCAAAACTGCCAACACAAAGGCAAATATCTGCTGTCAGTCAACACTCTTAACCCATACTTGGGAAAAGACAAAAAAAACACTCACCAGCAGAAATGGGTAGAATCCTAACCACACCTCGGTCAAGCCCTGCGATCGCATGCGCATTCCCCTGAGGAAGTAGGTAAAGGTGTCATACTCTCCTATATGGTCCATGTGTCGAGTGGCGCTGATCAAAGAGAAGGACACCGTAGAATAGTTATCTGCTATGAAGCAACCCCTAATGATCATCAGGAACAATCGCCGAAGAATGCGATCCTTGACTTTCACATCATCGGGTATAGGCTCACTCAACAGCCCGCTCATAGCATCTACGCTCAAAAGACCTGTACGAACAGTCCTTCCCTTGAGCGCCTCCTTGACTTTTTCAAAATGCATTCTATGATTACATGCATACATGCACATAGGCCCCCAATGCCTACATTTTGGGAAAATTTTGCCATAGCCCCCTTTGTAAATGGGACTATCCATATGCACATAGGCATGACTAGGTGGCCATTCAGTAGCACACCTGTACACAGTCATATACATCCTGTATGCATTCATCACATCATAGTAAAAATCCGTAAGTGTAGTCTAATTACGAGGATTATTTTACTATTCTACCTTTACTCATTTATCCTCAGATAGGATAAGAAATGACAGTAAAAGGTGCCAATTTGACTGCTTCAAAAGTCAAATTTTTTCACATCATTATGTTCAACATGGTTTAATACTAACATTTACTATGTTGAATATTTTTTATCAAGTCATATCCGCATGCATATTCACTACTATGTGTCTAAATGCATTTCATGCGATAAGTCATTTTCCAACAGACAGAAATTGGAAAAAATACATGCATGTGTTACCAAGACATTGAAGAACGCTTTGTATGGTGAAAGAATATGCAGAAAGTTGCCCGAACTCAGCAGATCTGAAGAAGAGCTCTCAGATTTCCTTCACTGCGCGACTTGAAAATGACTTATGAAAACGACCGACCACTATACATAAACGGTGGGTGGCAGAGTTAACTCTGACACTGCAGGTACACCTGTGGTGCCCCTACACAGGTCCCACACCTCCGGTTTGCTCCAGTTAGAGTTGCAAAGGAGGTCTCATAAGCTGAAAAGGCCAAATTAGGAATAAAAAGGCTACGCGATGCAGCGGAACAGCCTAAAATCCTGGTTTCTTGTCGGTCAGAGTTAAACTCCCTTTGTCTCAATGGTATTCGCCTGAATGCAGGGTATACTATACCAATGAGCTCAGCTTTCACAGATCATGCTCGGCAATACCCCACAAAGGTCCGATGACGTCAATGAGTGTCAGGCAACCCTGACGTATCCCCGGTGGGGGTTACAATGCAAAACCACGAAATATCAAACCTCCCCGGCGGGGTTTACAACATCGAAGTTATCACACATCTATGTGTCCCTGGCGAGGGTCACAACGCACATCCTTCAAACATCTACGTCTCCCCGGTGGGGGTTACAATGCAATACAACCATTGATACACACATCAATGAAGGTCAAGCAGCCTTGACAATGCATCCAACAGGGATCTATCCTGTGATACACACATCAACGAAGATCAGGCAACCCTAATAACAACAAACTGTTGGCAGTAACTCCGACAATATGAGGGAACATGTTATACACATCCTCAAACAGACAAAGCCTTATCCCCACAGATCTCTTTCACACAAGAGGTACCTCTATGGAGTATGAGCCAGTGTCTAGGATTCAAGACTTTGGTGGTAGTCCCAACGTCAACATCCTTGGAAACTTGGATCGCATGTCCAAGTCATCACTGATTGTCATTCCAACAGGATTACATGACAATCATTCATGCATTCTACATGCATTTGCATCATGTTGCTGCATATAGCATCATGTTTATCTTGCTTGCATTTCAAGTGTCTAGTATTCTTTTTCCTATCCATGCCTTGTATTGCATGAATATGATAAAGAGGGGAATCTGTAGACACTCGAAATTTTCTGAACTCCTATTACTAACATTGAAGGAGGGTAGATTTGACTTTTGGAGATAACCCTGAAAGATAACTTACATCCATTCTGGATACCACCGGAAGTTCAGTTCCAACCCGGAACACAAACCGGGAACATCATCTCAAACCCGGAACACACACCGGGAATGTCATTTCCAATCTCGGAGATAACCCCGAGATATGCAGATCAAAAGACCGGCAACAACACCAGAGAGGACAGTTCTGTCTCGGCGATAACACCACGACGTTCAGTTCCAGTCCCAGAGACAACACTGGGAGTAGCAACCCCATCCTTGGTGATAGTCCCAAGGGATGCCATTGCAGTTCCGGCGATAACCCCAAAAATGCTTGTTTCAAACATGTGTGATCAGCTTCAATACAGATGACAGTAAGGCATACAAACAAGCAGTCCAATCTTAGATGTAACCCTGAGCAACGTCTTCTTTTCGCTTAAACTGGCTATAACCCCGGTGAGGAGTCACAACGTCATCTGTCCACGTCAACAAGATGATATCGTGGCATACCAACAAGTAGTCCAATCTAAGCTGTAACCCTGAGCAACATCTACTTTCAACTCAAACCGGCGATAACCCCGGCGAGGAGTCAAACGTCATCTTGTTCCTTCAACAATGGAATGTCGTCTCAATACTTCATACATACAAACAACAATGTCCCATAAGAGCTGAGGAATGACAATCCCGAGTGACTATTACGTGTGACAGTACTTTGGATAAAATTTGAAGTTTGAAGACCATGGGATAGACCCCTCTTCCTGACTTCGTACAACCTCTAATCCATGTCATTACGTAACTCTCGACACAAGCGATCTGAAGAAGTATAGATATACTTCGTTTGGATGCTCGAATTGAAGTTCTGCAAGTTCGAGCGGACATTACAGTGCATAACTGCACGTACTACGAGGCTCGGATCCACCATGACCAGCCGCAGGTACAACTACGGCTGACGCAGGTGTACCAGTGGCCATTAGTCTATAAATATAGGCTGGGGGGTCAGCCATTTGAAGAGGGAGAGAAAGAAGGAAAAAGGCGAGGAAGCCCTGTCCATTTTACTCTGCATACACATCTTTTGAGTGTTTCCTCTTCTTTAAACACTAGTTAGCTCATATATAGCTACTTTTTATTCTACGAGAGCTGAGTGTTTATCCATTTAAAGTCTAAGAAGTCTACTTTGGCAGCCCACTGTAAGCCTTCTTACATTCTATAAAGCCTCTTTCTCATATATCACACACTGTTGTACACAATGATAGTCGTGTGAGTGTGTTTGCCCGGACTTGATCAGTGGTTTTCATTTTTTGTCTGTATATATATACTAATATATGTATATATTTCATATATATGGACTAACATTATCGAGTTATGCCTCGATTGAGCCTGAACTTGGCCCAGAGTGTTTATCTGCTTTTATATATATATATATATATATATATATATATATATTTACATATATATATATATATTTATATTTCATTCCATCGGGGCACTGGAGTTTCCTCCGTGGCTTTTTATAACTTTCTTACATTTCGCCGTCGCTGGAGTTCACTCAAGTGGCGATTGATCACTTTTACGACTTTATTTATACTTTGTCCGCACTGGAGTTTACTTGTGGCGATTGATAGCATTAATGCTTTATTTACATTTCGATCCCCATGGAGTTGCTTTGTGGTGGTTGATCATGAACATATATATATATTTATCGCTTTTATATATATAAGCGCCACGCTTTCCATACAAATTGTAGTATCATGTGAGCCTAGGAATCATGTGATCATTGAGTTTGATCTCTTGAACCTAGATTGATTCCCATGATGGACATTTTTCGATTATGGCAGCTTGTACATTATTTTACAGTGTCTGAGTTTCCTTGGATGGTTGTCATGCCCATAAGGAGTTCGGCACTGCTATATATTATTTTCTCGAGGATGCTTCGCATCTCAAAAATAAAAGCAAACAAGCCGAATATTTAACAATAAAATGGAAGTATGAAAAGGTCTCAATTCCTATTGAGCACAGGGTTTGAAAAACCTCTTTTATAAAACTTCATTGCTATATCTTGGTTAAAACTAAATTTTCCTATAAAATTCAAACCTTGTGTATATAGGTGCGAACGAGGCCTCGTACTACTTTCAAATAAATTGCCCATTGATCCATACACACACACACACACATTCATATAACAATTTCTTTGAAGAGTGGCGGTCACCGTGGTAACATGGATGTTGGGGGGTGCCTAACACCTTCCCTCCGCATAATCAAGCCCCCGAACCCTTAATGAATCTCGGTTTCACAGACCGTTTAGCGATTGTCAAACCCTTTGGGTCAATGTGCTTAAACCTTTTGATTTGCGTTAGTGCAACTAGTTAAATACACAAACTGGCGACTCTTAAAGTCCAATCGTCGACATTACACATGTCGGACCTTTTTCACTTGTTTTTTCAAACAAATCTCACATTAACATGAGAACACCAAAGAACAAGTAACGAAAAGGGACATCAAAAAATCCCGACGTCGACAACCATCATGGAAGTTGAGGTTTTTAATGTATGGGGGATGGACTTCATGGGACCTTTTCCACCTTCATACAATAATCTGTACATTCTGCTAGCTGTGGATTACATATCAAAGTAGGTTGAAGCTGTAGCACTCCCTATGAATGATGCCAAGGTAGTTCTGAAGTTTATACAGAAGAATATTTTTACAAGGTTTGGCACGCCAAGAGCAATCATAAGTGACGAGGGAAGTCACTTCTGTAATAGGTCCTTTACAGCTCTCTTGGCAAAGTACGGGGTTAATCACAGGGTTGCAATAGCTTATCATCCCCAAATAAGTGGTCAAGATGAGGTTTCCAACCGAGAGGTGAAGCAAATTTTAGAGAAGGTGGTGAATCCGAGCAAAAAAGATTGGTCTCTAGAGTTAGATGATGCGTTATGGGCTTATAGGACAGCATAAAAGACACCAATTGGGATGTCTCCGTATCAATTGGTCTACAGGAAAGCGTATCACCTGTCAGTGGAATTACAACATAAGGCACACTGGGCAATTCAAAAACTCAACTGTGATCAAACCGCTGCAGGAGAGAAGAGATTACTCAAATTGAATGAACTCGACAATTTTTGATTGCAAGCTTACGAGAACTCAAAACTGTACAAAGAAAAATTTAAGAAGTGGCACGACCAAAAGATTATGCAGAGAAAGTTTGAATCGAGATAATCTGTATTACTATTTAACTCAAGACTGAGATTATTTCCCGGAAAGCTCAAATCCCGTTGGTCGGGGCCATTTACGATCAAGACTATTTTCCCACATGGCATCGATGAACTGTATAATAGAAATCCTCTTGAAACATTCAAAGTCAACGGGCAGCGATTAAAGCATTACTGGGGTGGCAACATTGACACTGAAGCTACTGCGATCACACTTGCCGATGCACCATAAACAAGAGGCACTGTCGGGCTGACGACGTTAAAATAAGTGCTACTTGGGAGGCAACCCAAGCTCTAAACCTTTTCTCTTTCATTTGTTCAGTAAATCTTAGTTCATAGCATATCCTAGATAGTTATTTTTCAATAGAAGATAGTAGTAATGACTTAATTATGGTTTAATTTGTAGGGGATCAAGGAGAAAGTGAGCCATTTCAGACACTACATAAGAAGCGCGGGGAGCGCCGTGGTCCACCATAAACTAGCGCAGGGCGCGCTAACCTGTACCCAGCTTCTGCCCAAATTTCCTTAGTCGTAGTACAAGAAGAGACCTTATCTATCTCCGACTGAACCATGCCACTTAAAAGTGTATTCATGGCCTTGGAATTATAAGACACCATATACGATTCACTTGAGTCCATTTCCATGAGATTCTTTGGCTTGCCATCATCATGTCGCGGAATGACTGGTCCATTTTCGACTACCCATCATTCCCATGGGTCACGGTTCAGATAGATCTTCATTCTGAACTTCCAAAAATTGAAGTTTTCACTTCCTAGCAACAACGGTGGCCTACTTGTGGACTGGCCTTCTTGAAAGTTTAGGTGTGCCATAGGATCTTCCCCTATGACATGCAACGATCAAGATTAGTAGAGCCTTGCTCTGATACCAAATGAAATTCTATGTCTGTGCACACCTAGAGGGGGAGTGAATAGGTGTTTAATCTTAAAGTGATAAATAGTGAAAACTTTTTGAAATTTTCATTTCTGGTATAATTAGAGAATACTACACCATCGCTTTAGTGTCTGCTTTAGCTTATGTTTTTTCGTTTACGATTATCGACATGACTAAACTCATGCGCTTTAGTGTCTGGATAGTAGCGTGAATAACAAAAAAAAAGCAGAACGTGAATGACAGTTAAAGAGATAAACAGAAGTAAAAATCACACCAAGATTTTTACGTGGTTCGGCCCCTATCCTCTATCTAGTGGCCTAATCCACGTCCAATCCCAACTAGGATTGGAGACTCTTTTTATTACTATTTAAAACTCAATAAAAAAATAACTCCCTATTAAAAAGAAGCCTCAAATCTGATGTTGGACACATATGCCCCCTTTTTGCACCTCTGCAACTTGTACACCATTGCACCTCTTCTCACCTCTAAGACCCTTGAGCCTTCTATGAACAGACTAACTAACCCAGGGAACCTCAAGACAAAGCTATGTTTGAATACTTTGATTTACAATGAATAAAATTTCCAGCACAAAAGGATATAATAGATAATAATAAATGACTGGAATAAAAACAGTTGATAAGCTCTGATGTAATCTCTCAACTTGATTGCCGGTTCTGAGTTCCATTTGATCAACCGAAGAGAAGAGGTATATATAACACAACAAGCAATGGATATAAAATATGTTAACTAAGAATTCTCAGACCCGTTAGCAACCACGCATAATTTCAGCAGCTTTGTATCACCAGAAAGATATTAAGCAAATATACGCCAGCTATTTGATTTTGAGGAGCTAAAATAAAGGAGAGAAACTCTACACCCAATCAACTGAATTGAACATGAACAAAGGAGATAATTAAGGATAAGACCCAATAGCTTCTGTAAGACTCCTTTTCAAAATAGAATACTAACTCGTGTGGGCTCCACTAAGCAAGATAAAATCCTTAAATAAAATAGCACCCACGAAATACTCTGATGATATAGAAGAACCAATTTGGGCTAGCTGGAATTAAGGACCATAATATATGTTATTATAAATACCAACATACCTTAATAAACTCCAATTCAAATCTTTAATAACCTCCAAATCAAATCTTCCTTAATAAACTTCAATTCAAATCTGAACTGATTTTAAAAAACATTCCAACTACCAACGGAAGGAAATCAGCAACAATTGTTCATGTAATAACCATAACCCATGCATATCAATTATAATATTATAACCCATAATCCATGCATATTTAATAATATAATAACATACCATGAACCATGCACACTTCTAATATACTTAAATTAGTCATCAATCAAAACATCATATAATCAAAAACTAACATTCTCTCCCTTTTTGATGATGACAATTTATGCACTACTTTAACCAACATATGCTCCCCCTAAATTTAAGCTCCCCCTAAATTTATGCATATAAGATTTCCGTAACAAATAGGGAAACAAATAACAAATAAAGGAGACATATAT
Source organism: Panax ginseng (assembly GCA_020205605.1). NCBI lineage: Eukaryota > Viridiplantae > Streptophyta > Magnoliopsida > Apiales > Araliaceae > Panax > Panax ginseng. The sequence continues at coordinate 50,868,645 of CM035133.1, forward strand.
AATATCTAAATAAATAAGCCCATTTAACACATAGATATCATATCCCAAATTAAAAATAGTTAGAAACCAATAACATCATTAGTAGCATAAATGGTAGTCTAATATATCCCAAAAAAAACAGTATCCCCTTATCCCAAAAAAAAATAGTATCCCATTATCCCCTTAAACTTCTCCCCCTTTGGCATTATCAAAAAGATGGGAGGGAGTTAAACAGGTTCATCAGTAGTAGTTTCATAGAGAACGTCATCAAGCTTCTTGTCAAATTCTTGGATTTTAACCACATAGTCATTGTGATGAGATACCAAAACTTCCATCCTTCCTGAAACATAATCAACTTTTTTGTTTAACTCTTGAATTTGATTTGAGACTGATTGAAGAGCAGAGTCAAACCGAGATCCCATATCTTGGATAAGTTGATAAAGAGTAGAAATTTGAATATTTGAAGGAGGATTAAGATCCAAGGATTCTGGTAAAGTAGAATTATGAATATGAGAAGAAGTTGGAGATGTAGGAGTTGAGGTAGGAGGAACAGAACACTGAGTAGGTAACTTCTCAACATCCCAACATAAGATGCCATCAGAATACACTTTCAATTTAGATTGCAAAAAGATATATTTATCAATGTTATCAGAAATTTTCACAACATCTTCATTGATAAAAGAAATCCCAAAGTGTGAAAGAATTTTGGTTATAAAACCCCCATAAGGAAAACACTTTAATTTTTTTGTCAAACAACTTTCCATGTGCTTAATCATAAGCAAGGCAAAATTAAATTTAGTACCAGAGATGATTAAAGCAAAAAGAATCAAGTCTTGATAAGTCATATTGGACCTACCCCCATTCCTAGGTACTAAATTAGCACGAATGAGTTTATGAATAACATTATTCAACGGAGTAGTTTCAATAACAGTTGGTAACCCAATAAATTCTGCAGAAGAACACTCTTTCACAATTCTTAACTGTTCAAGAACAGTTAAATTTTCAAACTCTAAGGGTCCCTTAAGTGTAAAAGGACAGAAACCAGAGCACGAAATATTAAGAATAGAGCCCAATACAGTAGAATCAATGATCAATGTTTTATTTTTAACAAAATTTTTTATGACATCATCCTTGACAGACATATTCCCAAAAAAATGTTTGATGAAAGTTGGATATGCATATTTGGGAGGAAACAACATAGCAGAGAGGTTAACTTTTTCAAATAAGGATGTAACCCTAATTTGTTGAAATAGAGCTTGATCAACTGATTTCCCAAAAATAATAGTTTTATTTATCATAAGATCCTAAAAACGCAGAGCATATGTAGAAGATGTAAAATTAGAGGAGTACCATGTGATTGAGGAGGAGGAGAAATTAGTGAGTCAGAAGAATCGGGGATAATGATAGGATCGGTCGACTTCGCTTTCAAACGCGAAGAAGTGCCCTTCCTCTTCATAGACTCCTTCGATAATACCCCCAAATCAGTTGAAGGTCGCGTAATAATCCGATTCGATTGCCTAGTAGTTCGGGAGGAGTGAGTAATGACATCCTTCTTACTTTGAATAGCTTCTCTGCCGGTGTTGAACACGTGTCTGCCACGAGTTTTAGCCACGGAAAAACTCTTTGAAAACCATAGGTTTTGAAAGAGAAGAAATAACACGAAGAAAGAGAATAACAGAGGATAGAGCGTGAAATGGGATAAAACCCTTCTTCAGGTGACAAATAAAAACAGAGTGCAAGATGTGGAAGACGAAAAGATATTAGAGTGAATGGATTGCATAGAGTTGTATTCCCGCTCAATCACTAAATGACATTAAAACCCACTAATGCCCTTTCTGTTACTTTAATAGATAGGATAACTTTATATAATATAAAACAGGAAATAGTCACAGATATTTTCACATATGGTATTTAAACATATAATAAAACTTGACACTCAATAAATGATTTATTAAAAAAATTCACATAATGCAAAATAAAAATTTATATATATAAGACATAATTTAAAAAATATATATTTTATTTATTTATTTTTATTTATTTTTTTATATATATATATATATATTTTTATTAAAGAAATTAATTTTTAGAGGCACATAAAAAATAATTAAGCACAGACAGACATTCCAAGTTCTCTTCTCAAGGTACAAAAATGTTCCTTGCTTAAAGGTTTTGTAAAAATGTCAGCCAATTGATATTTAGTAGGGACAAATACTAACTTAATTAATCCTTTAGCAACATTATCTCTTAAAAAATGATGTCTCACTTCGATATGTTTAGTACGAGAATGAAGCACTGGATTTTTAGAAATATCAATAGCACTAGAATTGTCACACATAATAGGCACATTTTCACAAATAATATTAAAATCATGTAACGTTTGTATCATCCACAGAATTTGTGAACAACAACTACATGCCGCCAAATATTCACCTTCCGTAGGAGACAAGAAAACATATGTTTGTTTCTTGTTGTGTCAAGCTACAAGGCTTTGACCTAAAAATTCACAAGCACCACTTGTGCGTTGTCTATCAATTTTGCACCCTGCATAATCTGCATATGAGTATCCAATTAGTTCAAAACTTGGAGATACAGGATAGTATAAGCCTAAATTAATTGTGCCAGCTAAATATTTAAATATTCTTTTTACCGCTTTAAGATGAGATTCTTTCGGTTGAGCTTGAAATCTAGCACATAAGCATACACTATACATAATATCTAGCCTTGATGCAGTTAAATAAAGTAAACAATCAATCATACCTCGATACATTGTTACTTCAACATCTTTACCTGTAGCATCCGCAGTAAGCTTGATGGTAGTGCTCACTGGTGTTGACTTTGGTTTGGTATTTTCGAATCCAAATCTCTTCAATAGCTCTTTCACATACTTTGATTGGTGAATATGAATCCCATCATTTGATTGTTTGATTTGAAGCCCCAAGAAATAATTTAATTCGCCCATAAGACTCATATCAAACTCATTATGCATACATTAGGAAAACCACTCACACAAAGAGTTAGTAGTAGCTCCAAAAATTATATCATCCACATAAATTTGAACAATTAATAAGAACTTATTTTTGGTTTTAATAAAAAGAGTAGAATCAATTTTACCACGATTAAAACCATTGTCTAATAAAAACTTGCTTAATCTTTCATACCAAGCTCTTGGAGCCTGTTTTAATCCATACAAAGCCTTTTTCAATTTAAACACATGATGTGGATATTTTTCATGTTCAAATCTTGGTGGTTGCTTGACATACACTTCCTCATTTAAATAGCCATTTAAAAATGCACTTTTCACATCCATTTGATATAATTTAAATTGTCTAAAACATGCATAAGCTAACAAAATTCGTATGGCTTCCAACCTTGCAATAGGGGCAAAGGTTTCTTCATAATCTATACCTTCTTGTTGATTATAGCCTTGAGTTACCAATCTAGCCTTATTTCTAGTAATTATGCCATTTTTATCAAGTTTATTTTTGAAAATCCATTTTGTACCAATTATAGAAGCATCTTTAGGAGGTTTAACAAGATCCCATACCTGACACGTTTCGAATTGGTTTAATTTTTCCTGCATAGCAATATACCAATTTTCATCTTGAACTGCTTCCTTAGCATTCTTTGGTTCTATTTGTGAAAGAAATACGGAGAATGCACAGTAATTCCTTATTTTCCTTCTTGTGTTCATCCAAGTGTCAGGATCACCTATAATCAGATTTGTTGGATGATTTCTCACTGTTCTAGATGTTCTAGGAAGCCTTGTTGTAGTCATTTATTCTTCAGGTTCAGGTTCTAAAATGCCATGCTCTACATCAAACTGATCATCAAATTTTTCTTCTAATGCAGACGGGTTGAGCTGTCTGACTTTAGGCGTCTGCATGTCAGATTTTTCAACTAAGGCAGATGACTCAGGTTGTCTAATTTCATTTGTTTGCTTTCCACGTTCATCTGATTTTCCTTCTAATGCAGACGGCTCAGGCTTTTCGGATTGAGCTGTCTGTTTTCCACTAATCAGAACGTCTTTTCCTGCAGAAACTCATTTTCTTCTTTTGATAGGACACGGTTAAATTCATCAAATACAACATGCACAGATTCTTCAACTTTAAATTTATCAAGATTATAAACCCTGTAAGCTTTATTATGCATTGAATAACCAAGAAAAATAGCTTCGGTTGATTTTGCATCAAATTTTCCAAGATTACTATTAGTATTTAAAATGAAACATTTAGCACCAAACACTTTAAAATAATTAATATTTGGAGTCCTTTTATTTAGCAACTCATATGGTGTTTTCAATAGGATGGGTCTAATTTGTACTCTATTTAAAATGTAACATGCAGTACTTACAGCCTCTGCCCAAAAACTTTTAGGCAGGTTACTTTTATGTAGTAAAGTTCTTGCAATTTCTTGAAGAGTACGATTTTTACGTTCCACCACACCATTTTGTTGAGGCGTTCTTGGTGTAGAAAACTCATGTGTAACACCTTTCTCACTACAATATGGTATAAAATCTTTTCCAAATTCTCCACCGTGGTCACTCTGTATACCGATTAGCTTGAGGTTGTGTTTTGTTTCAACATTCTTTATAAGCTTTTCAAATTCTGCAAAAGCTTGATCTTTAGTTTTCAAAAATAAAACCCATGCAAATCTTGAAAAATCATCAACAATCACAAAAGCATAATGATTATTTCCTAGGCTAGCATATCTCTTGGGTCCAAATAAATCAAGATGCAATAATTAAAGAGGTAAAGAAGTTGATACCTGATTTTTGCTTGTAAAGGAATTTCTTGCTTGTTTACCTAACTGGCATGCATTACAAATACCTGTCTTCTCATATTTTAACTTTGGTAAACCTTTTAACAAGGTTCTTTATAACTAACTTGTTAATCAATTCCATATGCACATGCCCTAACCTTCTATGTCATAGAATAGTTTGATCTTGAACAGCAGCTAAACAAATATCCTCATTTTGATCTTCAAAATTTATAGTATATATATTACCTTCTCGGTTAGCTACTAAAGGAACATTATGAGAGGCATGAATAATAGCACATTTATCTTTTCCAAAAACAACTTTATGACCACTATCCATTAGTTGACTTACACTAATTAAATTATATTTTAACCCTTCAACATGATGGACATTATCAATGTAAACCTTACCATTACCAATTTTACCTTTACCGATGATTTGGCATGTGGTGTCATCTCCAAAAGTAATTGTGCCTCCTTTCTTTGCAACAAGTGAGATAAATTTAGTTCTATCACCCGTCATGTGTCTGGAACATCCACTGTCAAGTACCCATTTATGTGATGGTACTTTAGCTTTTAAGCATACCTACAAAACAAAGAAGTAACTCATCATTTTGGTACTCAAATCTATTTGGGTCCGGTATTGTTAGTAGCAATTAAATCTCCTTTCGTTACCCAAACTTGTTTTATTTTAATTTTATTACAGTTTGTATCAAAATGTCCTTTTAAACCACATTTTCTGCAAGTAACATAAGGTGAGCAATAAAGAGGCTTGTTCCTTGGTTTATTATTTATTACTCTAATTTTATTAGTCGTGCTTTTTATGTTTTTAACAGGATTATATCCAATTCCTTGTTTATCTAAGCTTGACCTTTGAGCACCCAACATTATATTTAAATTCTCTTCTCCTTGAACAAATTTAGCAAGATCCTTTTTCAAAGATATTATTTCTTCCTCATTGTTATTTTGCATGTTTATTATTTTTCCATCATTAAAAGAATCTATACAAGTATCTCTCATTTTCAAGCTTTCTTTTAGATCATCATTTTCCTTTTTAAGGCTATTATTTTCTTCATTTAATTTATTTGCACGATTATATAAAATTTTATTATAATTATCTAAATATCCAATTTTAGCATTTAACTGAGATACTTCACATGATGTGCAATCTTTAACTATTTCTTGTTTTTCTTCAATTAAAGTTTCTACTTCCTTCCTTAAGTCATTTATCCAGCTTTTCAAGTGAGCATTTTTCTCTTTCATACGAAGGTTTTCATTTTTTAAAACAAGATAGTCAGAAATACTAATTTCTCCAAGTTCAGGACTTACCTCAGATGTTTCCTCATTGTGTATTCCAATGAAGCACAGTTGAGCAGTTTCTTCTTCTTAATCTTCATGATCAGATTCATCATCACTCCATGTCATTAGAGCTTTCCCTTTTGAACCATTTGCTTTGTTCTTTCTTTTTAGTTGGAAGCAATCTCTTTTGAAGTGACCAGGCCTTCCACATTCGAAATAGGTTTCCTCTTGAGGCTTTTGCTTGAAATCTTTCTTATTGTTGAAAGCTTTTGTTGGTAATTTTGATCTATTCTTCATTCGGATCAGCTCCCTCAATTTTCTGGTCATTAAAGCTATTTCTTCATCTGAATCTTCATCATTGCCTTATATGTAGCTTTTAGCATGTAGAGCCAAGGTTTTCTTCTTAGGTGCCTCATCTTCTTCATCATACAATTTTAGTTGGTTTTCAAACTCTTCAAGTTCTCCAAATAAGGTAAGAGTTTCCATTGTGCTGATTGTGATCGAGTCTTGAAGTGTAGTAACCTTTGGTGCGAATCGCTTTGGCATGACTTTAAGAAGTTTTCGGTTTATTTCCTTTTGATCAATCTTTCGTCCGAGCATGCTTAGAGAATTCATTAGTAAGGAACCTTGTTTGTGCATCTCTAATTGATTCATTTTTCTCTAATTTGAATAGTTCGTATTTGTTCATTAGCATGCTCAGCTTGACCTCCTTCACTTTAGTAGTACCTTCGTGGCTCATGATGACTGTGTCCCAAATTTCCTTAGCTGTAGTACAAGAAGAGACATTATCTATCTCCGAGTGAACCACGCCACTTAAAAGTGTATTCATGGCCTTGGAATTATAAGACACCATATACGATTCACTTGAGTCCATTTCCATGAGATTCTTTGGCTTGCCATCATCATGTCGCAGAATGACTGGTCCATTTTCGACTACCCACCATTCCCATGGGTCACGGTTCAGATAGATATTTATTCTGAACTTCCAAAAATTGAAGTTATCACTTCCTAGCAACAGTGGTGGCCTACTTGTGGACTGGCCTTCTTGAAAGTTTAGCTGTACCATAGGATCTACGACCTGTAATGATCAATATTAGTAGAGCCTTGCTCTGATACCAAATGAAATTCTATGTCTGTGCACACCTAGAGGGGGGGTGAATAGGTGTTTAAGCTTAAAGTGATAAATAGTGAAAACTTTTTGAAATTTTTTTTACTTTCAGATATAATTGACATACTACACACTATGCCTTTAGTGTCTGTTTTAGCTTATGTTGTTCGTTTCTGATTATCAGACAGCTAAACCTGTCTGCTTTAGTGTCTGGATAGTAGCGTGAATAACAAAAAAATGCAGAACATGAATGACAGTTAAAGAGATAAACAGAAGTAAAAATCACACCAAGATTTTTTCGTGGTTCGGCCCCTATCCTCTATGTGAGACCCCAAATTTTATGAATAAAGATTTAAATTTCTCAAAATATTTTTTTTAATATTATGGTGTGGATTTGATATAATGTTATAGTTGTGGATAATATTTATAAATTTTGCAAAGTATGCAAGTTGTTGTATAATATTCGATTGGTCGGGGAATATTTCTTTTTGTTGGGGAATATCCCGATGCGAGGCACAATCATTGGTGAACCCACAACGGAAGTATTGTCGTAGTAATAAAACAGCGTAATTATTTTTTATGAAAATAACGACGGAAGTTTTATTGTTAAAACCATTGAACTACTTTCGGTAGTAAAGTATAATAATCTGGCGTGGTTGCATAGTAGCACACGGTATTGATTATTGATGCTTACGTGAGAAGTCACTCGGTTATACTCAATTATTGCTTGATAATTCTTTGCATCATATCTCTCATATTATTGATTCGATTATTGTCACAGTATCATCTGCACAATATGTTATATTATTAAATCAATAATTAAGATGACAAAGTTATTCATATTATTAAATTACAATATTTATAATGTCTAGAAGCTCTGTTAAGGAGAGGTTTGGTCACCTAATTGCGCGCCAATAGGGAGAAATCCTTATCAGAAAGCCCCCTCTTTCCTGGGAACGACCTGGTTGTTAAATATTGTGAGTTATAATATTAATGATGAATAAGCTCGTGTTGATTAAAGATGAAATTGATAGTTCTATTGTGTTGGAATTATTTGTGTTAGTGGAAGTCAACATTTATTTCGATAATAATTGATGTTTGGAGGTTATATTGTTCAATCGGGTATTCGGGGCACTTTTCGTGTCGGAGTTACTATTCATGAGTTACTATTCACGAGTTACTATTCACGAGTTACTATTCATGAGTTACTATTCATGGGAAACTATTCACCTGAACAAAATATATTTCTTTTCGGTCCAAATCATTTTTGGGTACAATATTATTCCATGAGGAGATGTGCTAATTTTTTAGACCGTTGGTTGAAATTATATTAGTAAATCAATATGGATCGTTGGTTTAAAGTTTAATAGTGAAACAGTATGGACCGTTGGTTTAAAGTTTAATAGTGAATCAGTATGGACCGTTGGTTTAAAGTTTTAATAGTAAATCAATATGGACCGTTCGTTTAAAAGTAAATCAATCTGGACCGTTCATGAATTAGTTACTATTCAATCCATTCTCCTATAAATAGAAGCTCATTCCTTTATTATTTCTTACGAATTCACTGAAACTCTAGAGAGAGAAATTATAGAGAGAAAATCTATAGAGAGAAAGAAGAAGAGAAGTATGCTACCTCACTATTCCAGTATCCAATTTTATTCTAAGGTAAGGGGTATTATTTTTTTTTCATATTCATGAAGAGAACTTCTGTTATTCCATTCTTTATTATTCTGTTGGAATAACCTGTATACGTGGACTACCCTATACTTGGTGAAATTCTTATGTTATTCCATTCCTTATTATTATGTTGGAATAACCTGTCGATGCGAAGTACTGCATACATGGTGAAATTCTTCTATTATTCCATTCCTTATTATTATGTTGGAATAACCTGTTTATGCGAAGTACCGCATACATGGTGAAATTCTTCTGTTATTCCATCTTGTCGGTGTGAATTTCGCCGGACCTGGTTCCATTATTTATTATTCCACATTTATTATTCTATCGGAATATCCGTCATCATGCGTTTTATCTGGGACTGGTTCCATTATTTATTATTCGCATTTATTATTCTCGTCGAATATCGTCATGCATGCATTTCTGCGAAACCGGTTCCATTATTTATTATTCTCGCATTTATTATTACGCCGGAATATATCACATGCATGCATTTTCTGTGGGACTGGTTCCATTATTTATTATTTCGCATTTATTATTCTCGCGGAATATCACATACATGCATTTTACACCGGACCTGGTTCCATTATTTATTATTCCGCATTTATTATTCTATCGGAATATCCTGTCTGTGCGTTTTACGCCGGACCTGGTTCCATTATTTATTATTCCGCATTTATTATTCTGTCGGAATATCCATTCTGACGCGTTCTGTGGGACTGGTTCCATTATTTATTATTCGTTAGAAATAACTCGTCATGCATGCGGTCTCTATCGCATGCATGGTGAATCCTTCTGTTATTCCATTCTTTATTATTCTGTTGGAATAACATGTCTATGTGGATTACCACATGCATGGTGAATGATCCTTTGTATTCATTCCTTATTAAATTGTGGAAATGATCTGTATACGTGGATTACCACATGACGGGTGAAAATCCATTTGAAGTTTCATATATTCGTTATTATACTCAGTTGATTAAAGCTTTGGCTTCTATACTCCATGAAATTAGTGGAATATCCTTGATATTTGCGCTTCATCTAGTATCTTTTCATGAAAATATTCTTCTGAGCATTCTTGAGTTTTACTCTACAAAGAAGTATCATATTGACAATTTGGATGTCATTAGTTCTTGGATAAATTAATTCTTGAACTTGTTTTATTGAATTTTATGTCATTGTCATGATGAGTAATGTTGGTTATTAGGTGAAAATATGAAAGTTTCTTAGAAATCACAAAGGGTTGAAATCAGATTTTGGTGAAACAACATGAAATTCAATTGACCATATCTCCTATTATATTTTGAATTTCTGAGTGTGGTCAAGTTCTAGAGTTAGAACTATGATTTTTGTAGCATCTCCAAGTGGAATCACTAGAAAAGGTGTTGTAGATTTTCGTGTGGACTGATTTTAGCAAAGGAGTCAAAAGTTGGAAATTACCAAAATGCTACTGTCCAGATTTTTAGAAAGGCTGTTTCGGCCACTTAATTTGTGAGAAAACTTCCGAGGATATGAAAGTATATAGTATAAGGTACCTCCTGTCCAAAAATGAGCTCATTCCGACTTAAAATGAGCAAGTTATGACCATTTCAATATTTAGGTTTTTTCGACGAAAAATGTTATAACCGGAGTTCTATAACTCCGATGACTATGAAATTTAAATTGGAAGATCATGTTAACATGTGTAAGATCCTGCCAAGATTTGGGAATTTCTGGAGTTAAACTTGAGGTAGCTAATTTCTTAAGGAATTAATTAGAAATTGATTTTTGAAAAATAGTAAATGAATTTTAAAAATTTCGAGAAAAATATATGTTAATTATGGGACTATATTCTGCTAAATCCCAGAAAAGAAATATTTTTGGGACTGATTTGGTATTTTTCATGAAAATGCTCTAGTTATGAGTATATGAGTTAAATATGTTATGTAATGTAACAAAATTGGAAAATAGGATTTTATGGCTTGGAAATCCTATATAAGGTATATGCAGATTGTTGATAAGGGATTTAATCATTGGTGATGAAATCTTATGAGTATGACATTTTTGAATGATTAAATGCATTATTTGATAAAGTGTAAACAATTGAAATAAATTGTTTATAAGTTTAAGAGGTGATTAAAATATTGTTATAATATTAATAATATTAGATTATGAGTTTATTAAGTGATTGATAATATTTGGATAAATTTAAAGTCTTTAATATTTATCTTTGTTTTCGTTTGATTAATGCTTATATCATTATCATCATCCTCATGCTTATATGGTGATGAAAGTTATCTTTGGCTTACGATGAAGATGGATCATTGATTATTGAATTGTATATCTTTGGCTTACGTGCAAAGATGGATTGTTGATTATTGGTTTTATTGTTGTATATCTTTGGCTTACGTGCAGAGATGGACTTGGTATGATTATGACCAGGGATTATTCGGTATAGTCATAACCATTGATGATTTAATCAATATCCTTGGCCCGTAGTGCAGGGATGATTCGATGATGTGGTTTATTTATTAAGCTGGGTCTCAACAATAAAAATTGATGAAAACGTTTTAAATCATGGAAGATAGTAGATTTTATTCTCTACTTGACTTTTCTAATGGATTGCTTGTTCCGCTACAGTTAAACTTTATGTCTATTGTATTTTATCAGTTTAACATTGTTGAAGGCTAATGATAACTTATCCTGCATTATCTTAATCATAATATTTTTTATTGGGCTAGTTGAGCTCACCCTTTCTTTCACTGTTCTCTTTAGGAAATGATAATATAGTTGGGACGAGTCGGGAAAAGGAGTGACGGTCCAGATGATAGCATTAGTAGTCCTCACCATTCTGATTAAATAGTGTGACAATAAATGTAATGAGGACTCCTTTGAGTTTGTATATTGTCTAGATGACAATATACGTATTAAAACTTTTAGATTATGTTTTGTCGTATTTTACACGACAGTTGTATTATTAAGTTGTATTTGAATTTTGTACCATGTATTTGGTGACTCAAGATGGGTGATGAATACCTATTTTTGGGGGCGTCACACTCTATCTAGTGGCCTAATCCACGTCCAATCCCAACTAGGATTGGAGACTCTTTTTATTACTATTTAAAACTCAATACAAAAATTACTCCATGTTACAAAGAAGCCTCAAATCTGATGCTGGACACCTATGCCCCCTTTTTGCACCTCTACAACTTGTACACCACTGCACCTCTTCTCACCTCTAAGACCCTTGAGCCTTCTATGAACAGACTAACTAACCCAGGGAACCTCAAGCCAAAGCTATGCTTGAATACTTTGATTTACAATGAATAAAATTTCCAGCAAAAAAGGATATAATAGATAATAATAAATGACTGGAATAAAAACAGTTGATAAGCTCTGATGTAATCTCTCAACTTAATTGCCGGTTCTGAGTTCCATTTGATCAGCCGAAGAGAAGAGGTATATATAACACAACAAGCAACGGCTATAAAATATATTAGCTAAGAATTCTCAGACCCGTTAACAACCACCCATAATTTCAGCAGCTTTGTATCACCAGAAAGATATTAAGCAAATATACGCCAGCTATTTGATTTTGAGGAGCTAAAATAAAGGAGAGAAACTCTACACCCAATCAACTGAATTGAACATGAACAAATGAGATAATTAAGGATAAGACCCAATAGCTTCTGTAAGACTCCTTTTCAAAATAGAATACTAACTCGTGTGGGCTCCACTAAGCAAGATAAAATCCTTAAATAAAATAGCACCCATTTAAATACTACGATGATATAGAAGAACCAATTTGGGCTAATTTGGAATTAAGGACCATAATATATGTTATTATAAATACCAACATACCTTAATAAACTCCAATTCAAATCTTTAATAACCTCCAAATCAAATCTTCCTTAATAAACTTCAATTCAAATCTGAACTGATTTTAAAAAACATTCCAACTACCAACGGAAGGAAATCAGCAACAATTGTTCATGTAATAACCATAACCCATGCATATCAATTATAATATTATAACCCATAATCCATGAATATTTAATAATATAATAACACACCATGAACCATGCCCACTTCTAATATTCTTAAATTAGTCATCAATCAAAACATCATATAAACAAAAACTAACAGAAATTGGTGATCAAGCAATTCATAAATTAAGTATAAATCACAATAGATAAACTGAATTGATAGTATTATTAAAATGAAATTAAGGCATGACAATCATTGTTCAACACTAAAGATCCATTATAAGCCTAATTAGTCATTTACTTCATCATAGATAAATTAAAAACTAAATAAAGTAAAGAATTCAGCATCCCAATTATAAGAACTGAATTAAAGAAATAGAATAGTAATTCACCACCCTTCTTTGCATTCAATTCTGCTATCTTCATGAATCTCGCTTCCTTGCTCTGCTCCTCCAATGTTCTTCTCTCAATTTGGGCTCCAAAAGTGTAATTGATTATGTGTTAATAAAATTATCTCCTTCTTCTAATTGACATAAGTGATTTTAATAGCTGAACCAAATACAATCCCAATCCATGCCAAAGTTATCCAATCTAAGCCTCTTCAGAATTTGAATCAAAACCAAATTCCTTTCTGAATATCTACCTCCCAATGGTTATCAGTCCCAAGAATCCCTAAAACTAAGGAATAACTGCCTCTTAATACTCCTAACTTAACTCTATTACATAAGAAAATCATCAATCCATTTAAAACTCAACTTCCATACATAATAAACGAAATCATAGATTAAGTCGTCGGAAAATGTAGTAGGCCATACTGGTCTCTTGAAGAAGCAACGCGTTCGGCGTCATCCCATCAATTGTGTGTCGTCTCGAAGTAAAGACGCTTCGCGCGCCTTGATTGAACAAACTGTGCAAAATTCTTGTAATTTCTTCAAATGTTATCTCTTAGACGTCTTCACCCCATTAACCTGTAAAAAGAGCAAAACCCATCAAAAGTAACATGATATACCCAAAAACTAGCAACATACCAAGCTAAATAAGATTAAATCGTAGGTTAAAAACTTACTCATCAATACCCATTCTCGACGGCATACCGTCGACCAACATACTAGATTTGGAGGGAACATGTCATTACCGACGGCTACCATTGGCGATGACAACCCCGTCATGAATGAGGTCATTCTCGACGGTAGGTAGGTCGTCGGTAATAACCCTGTCGAGAATGACCAACTTTTTTGTAGTGTGAGTATGTACCTTTATAACCCAAGTTTCTGAGTGGAAGATATTAGTAATTGATCCAGGTCAAACCCGTGGATCATGGACATCCACTTGGTTGTGGATATTGGATAATCCAATTGGGATTGGAAGAGTCCCATATCACTTGGAAGTATTCTAAATAATACTTGATATGGTTAGTACTCTATATGAGATAATTCTCTTGATTTAGTCAATTGTAGATGTTTCCCATATTAATTGGGTTTTATCGTTAAATACGGATACGTACAGTGTGCAGAGCTAAGGAAAAATAACGTATTATTTTTTCCATACGGTTTCCCTCTAAGCATTCTCTCTCTAGTATTTCTAAGCTTCCAAATAGGCTTGGGTGTACTTGGTGTGAACACTTTAGTTCGTTCGTGTTGTTGCTAGTAACAACTTTATATTGACGAGAAGTACGGAAGACGGTAGTAGCTGTGTTTGTAGTGTCACTTGTAGATATGGTATTCCGGTTCAACCGCTTCTGCTTCGTGAATACTAACCGATTCATATGTAAGTATTATTTAGGTATTAGTTTCTATTTAATTCTAACATAAATTAAATGACTTAATATTTATAAGTATTTATAGAAATACTAATTATAAATTAATAAAAGAAGTCTTATTATTTATTTTTTATTTTTATTATTATTTAGTTCATTATTAGATTGAGAATAAAATTAAAAACTCCAACTAAAGTTTGACTTGACTAAGCTTTTGCTTAAACTCGTTTACAAAAAATGAGTTGAACATTCGAGCGGCTCTTTTAAATTTTAAAAGCTTGACTTGACTTGAATCGAGTGCAGATATAATTAGATGAGAACTTTCAAAAAGAACAAAAGCAAACAACAAATGCTCCATTTTTTTTGTCAATATCTTTTAACAACTAGAAAATACCATGGACACAAAACAAAGACATGTTTGATGGCCTTTTTAACTACCCACAACGAGCATCGGAATTAAATCCATAACTACTCCAACAATCCCTGTTAAACCTTTCAAACAAAATTACCTAAAACATAAAAGAAACTGAGGTGGTTGTTGAACAAGAAGTCCACGATGATGGAGAATAAGGAGAAGTCACACCTTCGTGCCTATTCTCCTCCTTTGGCACCAAATTACCAGTCTGGACGCTGCCACATTCTTTACCTTCTAAAGCCCCGTTTTGGTTAAACTCATTTTCCACATACGACGGTCCATCATATATCAAATCAATCAGATCAATATTATCCTCGAAGCCCGTATTTTCAAGCAAATCTACCAACTCCCCAGGCCTTTCGAGGGGGAAATCAGGAACCGGTAGCTGATTATAGCCGCCTGCTTCCAAACATAGTCTCCAAGGGTGCTCATTTTCATGCTCATACTCACTCATCGAGTTCATTACCTCAATTGTATGTGAATCTATAGAATGTAGGAATTCTAACGTTTGATCTTCAAGCAGCAGCTCAGTTTCTAGTTCTTGTCCTTGCTCTACTTCTGCATACTTCTCTCTCTTTTCTTGATTATATTTCTGGTCATCGTCTCGGTGCTCATATGCTTGTGCTTCTTTGCAAGGGTTGAGACTATGTTGTGGAGTTTCGCCTTGTGGAAGTGCATTTTTTAAGAGATCTGCATAAATGCTGATGTCGAAGTTGGTTACAGCATTAGCCCCTCTATACTCGATTGCGGCCATATCATACGCAGCTGCAGCTTCTTCTTGAGAGCCTTTATCAACCACCAAAAAATTAAATAAATAAATAAAATAAACAAATAAATTTGCATTGGCATCAGTAGTGTGTGTTTGTTAAACGGATGGATGTGTAATGCATAATTGTATCTGTCAAACATAATATAATAAGCACTAAAAGCTGTAAATCTTTTTTTAAAAATGTGTGAGATCTCCCGTAAGACCTCACGTGACTACCATAATAGTTAATTGGTTTATATCTACTACTTAATAAACTAATAGAAGAGGGTAATCGCTATCATAATATCTTCAATATTCAATTTAAAATGTAACACCTATATTAACATCCAAATTTGATAAGAATGAATGTTGATGAGTTTTATTATCTTTTAATATTAATTACAATTTTTTCACATATAAAAGTAGACCTTTTTCTTCAATTATCATACAAAGATTCAATAGTATCTAAAGCATATGAAGATGCTAAGACCTCAAGTAGACTATACCACCATTATGCATCTTTTTCCAAACAAAATTTGATTTTAACCAGCATTAATACGGTCATTATAAACAAATAATTTATAAAGGAATATGGTATTCAAATACTAATAGCAAATGTTTCTTCAAATTATAGAAAATTACCCGTCAAAATTGTTGGATATTTTTATTATTTAAAAGTATATAATAAATATATTATATGTTATCAATTTAACCAACAATTAATATTGGTATTGGTTCAGTTGGAGAAGAGAGTCAGTTGGATAAGAGAGGGTGTTGATATTAAGGACTTGGTTCAAGTCATGCCAACAACATTCTTATAGTATTTTTTCTTAATAAATTAGTTATTAATATATAAATATATTTTATAAGGAAAAGGCCAACGGTAATATTCAACTGCAACTCTCAATTGGGATGCCGACATCGAAATTGGATACGACCAAATAATTAGGTTGCGACCAAAATTAGCAACAAGAATTGGGATGCCATGTTTGAATATCAACATAACTCTTCAAATGGGTGTTTGGAAACCTATAAATAGGTTGTCAATCTAACCAAAACTTACATCAACAAGTTCAATCCTTCTCAAGTTCTTAAATTCTCAAATCATTCTAAATTCTTTTTAAGTTCATAGAAAATTATTCTAAATAATTTTCTTGTTATGTGTTAGGAATAAGCATGTGAATGATATTCCTACTTATGTATGATTTGATTATGATATAAATGAATGAATATGCAAGTATGCTTGCATTAAGAAAAGTTGTAAAGTCCTTGATAGATAATAGGAACATGTGTACAAGGACTTAGAATGAATTGATCAAATATGTTAGGTTGATCCTACATAAGCAAAACAGCTTTGTAAAGTCTTTAAAAAGAAATGATGTACAAGGACTATAAATATAGAAAGATCAAGCTTGTTAGGTTGATCATATAATGTAATAGATAGGCTTGTCTGATCGTCGAGCACTACACCAGAAATCGTAGTCTGCCAGGAGAGTCAAGGAAAACTTGAGAGCTATCAAGGCAGAATCGTAGTCTGTAAGATAGTAGATCTCAGAGTTCGTAGACTGCTAGGAGAGACGAGGAAGGATCGTAATGTGTCGAGAAGAGCATCCTCAGAGCCATAGTCTACTGAGGATGTCATGACAGCCTGTCTACAAGCCGACCGAGCATCTGTCGAAGCCAATTCAAGAATCGTATACTACACTCAGAGTCGTAGAGTCTACTGATCAATTCAGAGGCAGAGATCGTAGTCGAGCAAGATCAGATGAAGACAACGAGCATAAAAACAGAAATCATATAGTGTCAAGATTTGATCTCGGATTCGTAGTGTCTGCACAACCCAAGGCAGAATCGTAGAATGCAGAACTAAGGCTTCAACAGATGTGCTCACAACACCAAGGCAGAATTGTAGAGCAAACACGATTCTCAACAAATGAGCACTCCCAGAATATCCAAAGTAATGAAGCCTCTGGTCTGAGCTGTAAAGATACATTCCACCTAACTCAACGAATGGCATGCAAGCTAACAAAAGATCTAAGTACCAACCTAATCAACATACAGATTGAGTTGTGAATCCATTAAAGATGAAGTCTTCCACAAGTTGATCAGAAGAAGACTTCAATCAAAGAAACTGACTAAGTAAAGTCAGCAAATGCAGTAGCTGTCAAGTGAACAGAAGACAATGATCTTGGAAGTAACCAGGATCGTAGTGTTTGCCAAACAAAGAAGGAACTGATGGAGTGTACATGAAGATACTGGTCAGCTTTTGAAGAATAAGGCTAAAGTGATTAAGCACTGGGTCAGTCCATTGATGATAAGTGAACGAAAGATCACAAGGAGAAAGCGAGCTGGGCATGCCACAAATCTGAAGTGTCTTGCTATTCAGAAGAGGCCAGAACAAGGAACAAGCCATCAGTGTTTGAGATCAGTCGAAACAAACAAAAGTGTTGAAGCACTGCACAAGAGAAGGAAGAGGTGTTCTACATTGAGGATCCAATGAACACTCTTCAGGATCGTAGTGTTGTCTCAACCGGTCGATGAGCAACATTTAACATGACACTACGATCAGGTCCAAAAATATGCATCAGAATCGTAAATTTCGGTCATCTGAAGATTGAAGCATTGGCAACGGTTTAATCTGAAGAGTGATATTCGAATATGGCTTATTGAGAGCATCGATGCAAAAGGACAGATCCTGACGTTCTAATCAAGAAGTCAGAAAGGAGAAATAAAGAAGACTACATGTCCGAGGCATCAAAGTGACATCTCTGACGGGGTAGGTGAAACAGTAGACTGCAGTGTCAAAAAGATAAAAAAGGGAATGTCATGTCACATCTGCAGTCTACATCAAATAACTCGAGATCTGCAAGGCAATTCAAACTACTTTCAACGACTATATTCCAACGGAAAGATTGGGAAGGGGTATATATCAGCCAGAGCTTCAAAGATCAATAGTTGCTAATGTTGCAAAAGTTGCTGAGGTTGGAGAGATGATGGACTGATCAAAATAACGTAAAATAGTGAGTGACCAATGAAGGTCCGAAAGCTCACTCTACGATCCATCAAGAACACTTGAGATAAACAGAGTAAGAAGTAGAAGTAAGATTTCTACGATGTAGAAGTGAGAGTTCTACTAGAAGAAAAGTGTTCTGAACTGCCAAGAGAAAGAAGAGCATAAATGTCATCTTGATGTCCATCATGGGAAGAATCTAAGTACCAGAGAGAAGTGCTTACAGTCATCTTAGCAAGTCCATCATGAGAAGGTGTCAAGTATCAAGGAAGAAGATCACCAACGTCATCATGATGTCAAGCATGAGAAAGTTTCCAAGTACCTAACAGAAGAGCCTACAGTCATCTTAAAAACTCATCATGTGCAGTCATCAAGTATCAAGAAGAATGATCTTCACTGCAGTTCAACAAGGGATCATCAAAAGAGGTTGAGTATCTTAAGAAGCCGAGCATTATGCAACACTCAACTGCACCTCAAGGATGATCACGTCAAGCTGCTAAGCATTCATAGATGAAGAGCTTAAAGGACATCTTAGCAGCAAGGCACCAACAACAACAACAACAACTATCAACAAGAAGCCAGGGCCTGAGGGGTCCTTTTCCAGAGGGACTAAATGAAGTTCCAAGCCTGCTGGGCTTGAAGAGTTCCTATGGAACTAGAGGAGTTCAAGGTTCTTTGGCCTTGAAGAGTTCTAAGTGAATCAAGTTCCAAGGTCTTTGGCCTTGAAGGAATCTTAGTGATTCGGTGGTGCCGCCCTTCCTTAGTGGAAAATCTTGCTAGTTGAAAGCGGAAGAGTGGATTAGGAGCTTGAGTCTCTGAACCACTTAAAATCCCTTATGTCATTTACATTATGTACCTAACTGCTATAACTGCTATGTATGTATTAACTGCTTACAACTTAACTAATTCTAAGAATAATGTATGTATGATTTTGAATATATCAATGAAGGAGATCTTTTACTTATTTTGCTGTGCTTGAAAAGATTCTTATGTTTGTCATATGGTAATTCATTAGCAACACAAAATAAAAGAGAAAAGTATTTGAAAATTAAAAGGATCTATTCAACCCCCCCTTCTACATCTATTGTGTGCCTACTGGGAACTAACATTATGCTTTCTTCTCTCTCAGTTATAGTTTGCACTAGTTTTGTTTCTACACAACAAATTCTAGTACAGAGTAAAGTCTGGGCATATCTTATCTTGAGAGACTAATTCGCAGTAACTCTTTATAAGAAAAATAAGGGGCGAATATAGTCTTAAGAAAAGAGGGGTCAACCATTTGATTCAGGCGATAATATTGTTGTTCTATATAATACTACAAAGCGTGTTACAACAATCTTAAGAATATAGAATTATGGAGGACAACAATGCAAAAAATATCTTGAATCAAATTAACAAACTCGAGAAATTTGATGGATTCTTCTTCAGACGTAGGAAAAGCAAAATGTATTTTTGCTTAACGGTATTAAAAAATCTCTCATACTCTAAATGAAGAGGAAATTGAAGAAAAGGAAAATGAGACACCAAAAGAAATGAAGAGTCGAATAAAATAGGAATAAGATGACTTAATGTGTAAATGGTACATTCTAAATGCGCTATCCAATTCGTTGTATGATGTGTGTGAAGCCAAATTCATGGAAAAAACAGAAAGAGAATTATGGGAGGATCTCGATAACAAATACAAAATCGAAGATGCCGGAAATAAAAAATTTCTAGTAAGTTCATTATTTGATTATCAAATGATAGATAACAAAATTTTTATGCTGCAAGTACATGAACTTCAAATTATTATGAATCAAAATGTGTCGGAAGGACATAGTCTTGATGAAGGGTTTCAAGTATCGACAATCATTTCAAAGTTGCCATTTTCATGAAAAGATTGTCGAAAAGAATTGAAACAAAAGAAAGATGCAATGACTATGCAAGAACTTATTAAATTTCTCCAAGTTGAAGAAAATTCTAAAAACTTGGATAAATTAGAAATAGAAAATAAAAGTGTCAAAGGTCTTGTCATAGAAAATGCATCTGAACCAAGGGGCAACAATAAAAGAAAGCGTAGTGGTCAACATAGCACTTCCGGAAATAAAAACCGAAAGGTACTTGTTGGAAGTGTGGTAAGCCAGGACATTTTAAGAAACAATGTACTTTGTACTTGAAGCAAATGCAACAAAAGAATGACCAAGCAAATATGTTAGACAATGAAGATATTGTTGTTATGATCATGGAGACTAACATAATTGGAAACGACATGGAATGGTGGATCGATTTTGGAGCAACCAAGCATATTGTCAAGAATAAAGCAATATTTAAAGCCTATGAATCCTTCACATAGGAAATTCATCAACTGCAAAAGTGATGGGCAAAGGCAAGGTGGTTCTCAAGTTATCATTGGAGAAGACAATTAATCTTAATGATGTTCTTCATGTTCCAGAAATTAGGAAAAACAATGTATCTGTTAGTCTTTTAAACAAACATGGCATAAAAGTCTTGTTTGACGCTAATTGTATTGTATTGTCTAATGGTGGTATGTATGTCGAAAAAGGATATGAATCTAATGGCATGTACAAACTAAATGTTATTAATGAAAATTCATCTTTTGCTTATATGATTTCTACTTTTAATGTTTGGCATGCTAGATTAGGACATGTAAATTATAAAAGTATGCATAGCATGAGTAATCTTAGTTTAATTCCTAAGATTAATTTTTTTGATTTAGAAAAATGAGTTATGTGTGTTAAATCTAAAATTGCCAAGAAATCTTTTAAAAAATTATAAAGAAATTTACAATTATTAGAATTGATTCATTGCAATATTTGTGAATTTGAAGGTATATTAACTAGGGGAGGTAAAAGATATTTTATAATATTTATAGATGATTGCTCTAGATACACTCAACTTTATTTGTTAAGGAATAAAGATGAGACTTTAGAAAAATTTAAAATTTACAAGGTTGAAGTTGAAAATCAATTAGATCGAAGAATTAAAATTCTTAGATCAGATAGAGGAGGGGAATACTTCTCTTATAATGATTTTTGTGAGAATCATGGTATAATTCATCAAACTACGACCCTTTATAGTCCTCAACAAAATGGAGTGCCAGAACGAAAAAAAATAAGACACTTGAAGAAATGATTAATACATTACTTCTTACTTTTGGTTTGCCTAAAAATTTATTGGGGGGGGGGGGGGGGAAGAATTAATGACTGCTTGTTATATACTTAATCGTACACCCCATAAGAAAACTTATATTACACCTTATGGATTATGGAAAAAGAGAAAACCTTCTCTTAACCATTTAAGAGTGTGGGGATGTAGAGTTAATTGATCCTAAAAGGCCTAAGCTGAGCTAAAGAAATTTAGTGTTCTTTTATAAGCTATGCACAAAATAGCAAAGCCTATAAATTCTTGACCATGGAATCCACATATTATGTTAGCCAAATTATAATGTTGGAGTCTAGAGATGTTGAGTTCTTTGAGAATTCTTTCTTTAGAAAAAGGTCAAGAGAAGACACTGATAAAGAGGATCAAGAAACAGTTCATCACGGAACAAATGATGAAATGGAACTTACTACATCTACTGAAGAAATAGAACCAAGAAGTAAAAGAGCAAGGATAGAAAAATCATATGACCCTGATTTCTACATGTACCTAGTAGAAGGAAACATGGATGATATTTTTTCTTCTAGTGTTTTTGTGATAGCATGATTCTAGTGATAGAGATCGATTGACTTTTAGAGAAGCTATGTCCTCTCAAGATTCAGGTTTTTGGCAAGACGCCATTAATGATGAAATGGATTTTATCATGGGTAACAAGACTTGGGTCTTGGTGGATTTACCTTCTAGTTATAAACTTATTGGTTGTAAATGGATCTTTAAAAGGAAAAAAAATCAGATGGATGGATCCATTGATAAGTATAAAGCTAGACTGGTAGCCAAAGGTTTTAAGCAAAAGGAAAGAATTGAATACTTTGATACATATGCTCCAGTAGTAAGAATTAATATCATTAGGTTATTAATTATATTAACATCAATTCATAAACTTGTTATATATCAAATGGATGTTAAAACTGCTTTTCAAAATGGTGACTTAGAAGAGGAAGTTTATATGGAACAACCAGAAGGGTTTGTTTTGAAAGGTTAAGAAAGAAAAGTTAGTAAACTTGTTAAATCTTTATTGGCCTAAAACAAGCACCTAAGCAATGGTATAAAAAATTTGACCAAATAATTGTTTCAAATGGGTTTAAAATAAATGAATCAAATAAATGTGTTTATTTTAAGTTTAGTAAATGTTTTGGTGTTATAATTTGTTTATATGTTGATGATATGCTTATTTTTGGTACTAGTGAAAAGATAGTATTAGAGACTAAAACATTTTTGTCTGCTACTTTTGATATGAAAGATATGGGGGAGGCTGATGTAATTTTAGGTATTAAAATTGTGAGGTCTCAAGATAGGATTTCTTTAACTCAATCCCATTATATTGAGAAATTGTTAAAGAAGTTTAATCACGAGAATTGCAAGATAGCCTCTACCCCATATGATCATTCTATTAAGTTATTTCCAAATAAAGGAAATAGCACATCTCAATTAGAGTATGCAAGTGTAATTGGTAGTCTAATGTATGCAATGCAGTGTACTAGACCTGATATAGCATTTGCAGTAGGAGTATTGAGTAGGTTTACTCATAATCTAAGTCAAGTTCATTGGGATGCAATATCAAGGATACTTAAATATATTAAAGGCATAATGAACTATGCATTATGTTATACAGGATACCCAGCTGTGGTAGAAGGGGTACACAGATGCAAACTGTATAACGAATTCGGATGAAATAAAGTCTATAAGTGGATAGATATTCACTTTAGGAGGAGAGGCAATTTCTTGGGGTTCCAAGAAATAAACCTTGATAACACATTCAACTATGAAATCTGAGTTTATTGCATTATCATCTACTATAAAATAAGGCGAATGACTTAAGGATTTATTATTTGAGATACCACTTTAGCCCAAACCAATGACAACTATCTCAATATATTGTGATAATGAGGCAGCATTATCACACTCTTATAACAAGGTTTATAAAAGAAAGTCTAGACATATAAGTTTAAGACATAGTTATGTAAGGGAACAAATCAATAAAGGGGTTGTTACCTTTAATTATGTCAAGTCAAAGGGAAATTTGGCAAATCTTTTTACAAAAGGCCTAGGCAAGGATGTAATATGTAAGACTTCTAGGGAGATGGGTTTAAAGCCTTTAAATGAGAGGTAATCTATAAATGAAACCCAACTAAATACTAGAGTAACATCTGGTATATTAGTTCAATGGAAAAATACTTATAGTAATAACCAGTTATACACTGGACAAGTCAAGTATGAAGAAGAAATTCTTCAAAATCATCTCAAAGATAATGTATGCTTGTATGAAGAACAAAGAGGGTAAGGTAAACCTTTAATGAATCTATGTCCGATTTGTGGGATGCATGTCATACAAATGCATCTAATTAGATTCACCTATGTAAGTGAAGGAAGTAGGTCGCTTCTGCGAGACATTATCTCTAAGTCACTTACGAAACCCAAGAGGTAAACACAAGGTCATAAATGTGTTGGGTTTCCTTAAACTATGAGAGATATAGTATATGTTTATAGAGCAAGATATCATTGTAAGATTTTTTAGTTCAAAGCTAACACTACTAAAAATTCAGATTGTGCTAGTTCGTCTACTAGTGTTTGGAGCGTTTAGTGCTTTAGGAGTTCCAAACACACTTAAAAATTATGTTTGTCTAAGAACAATTTGTTTCAAACGCTACAGCTTATTTAACTCTCTTTTTTTGTGCAAAAAATAGGAGGTAGGTAAAGTACCCTAAACTCTCGACATGACACATTGCGTCTACAACAACTTCACACCGCAACTATGTCGTTGTGGGTGGGAATCGAACCCAAACATTGAGCGAGAAAATTCGACCCACTAACCACTGGACCAACGAATGATTGGTGTAGCTTATTTAACTAACAAACACTCCAAACGATACCGCTTCAACACGTAAATAATCGAATAAACAAACAAACAAACAATATATATATATATATATATAGAGAGAGAGAGAGAGAGAGTCCGGATCCTATACGGGATCCCGGACGTTCTTAGAATGCAGACCATTTTTTTTTCTTGTTTTTTTTTAAAACTAATTTTTTTTTAATATTTTATGAGACTGAAAATTTTCCATAATACAGTGTTTTGGGCGTGATTTAGATACATATAACAAAACATCAGACATGTTTTGTTATATGTATCTAAATCACGCCTAAAACATCAGATTATGAAAAAATTCCAGTTTCATAAAATATTAAAAAAAATTTAGTTGTTTAAAAAAAAATACATAATTTCACTTCACGATTTGTGAATTCACTCTACTATCGTAGACTACTCTACGATCGTAGAGTGAATTCACTTTATTATCTGTGGACTACTCTACGATCGTAGAGTAAAATCACTCTACGATCGTAGACCGTGTAACTTTAAAAGTTACACGACTGTGTACCTCCATTTTTACCATATATATATATATAATACACTTCTCAACCAGAATCATTTGGGATTGAAGCCAAAGAAAATTTAACCCCCTTATTAATAATTAATGTATACATAAGTTGTTGGCAAGAGGGCCAAGCCTATGTACATGTGCAGGTTGTCTATGGAGTTTTTTTTGTTTTTACGTGCGTACGCAAAATGCTTAAAGCTGTAGTAGGGTATCTACCATCTACCCCCAACTACCGAGCCTTGGAATATCTATGTTCAAAAATTCGAAATTGGCTACAAAAAGAATCTTTAAATAAAATGAAAATAAAACTATATATAATCTGCATGTGGCATTATCAGCTTTTCAAGACTAACCGACAGATCTGAAGTGAAAAATATATAATCTACTATATTCTATCCCCCATCCCAAGAACAGTGAACTTTTAGACACAAACACATAAATAAAAGTGTGTGTGTGTATATATATACAAGGGTATTTACACATTATCTAACTGGTTTGTCGTGCGTTCAATTAAATCTGTCCATTGATCTCAACCATGTGGTAACATTTCTTAAAATAGTACATAATAAATTTAGACTTGAGCAATCAGCAAAACAAAGTTCAAATTGGACAAGCGCATTGTTTAAGTACAAAATAAATGGTCAGTTTTAAATGAGCAGGAAAAATTGATGCTGAAAATAGTTATTCACAGAATCTTACGTCTACAAAATGAATTCAGTTCCTTCATCATTTTTGTATAACAAAATTGACCTATATATTCGGATAAAGGAGTACATACCATAAGTTCCCAAGTACAGATACTTATTTCCAAAAACTCGCCCAATTCGAGCCTCCCACCGCCCGTTGTGGTGGTGCCTGTCCAAAGAGGCAAAGTGGATCAAGTTTTGTTTATTTTTATTTTTTTTCTTCAAATTATTCAAAAATGAACAAACCTTGTAATGTTCATCTGACCAATAAATAGTGCTAATAGGCAAAGTATATATAGAGGGAAAATTATATAACCTTCCGACAAAAACTGTCCAAATTTTGTGCAAGTAGACATAGTGGTTAGGAGTTTTTCCTCATGTCCAAAAAAAAATATAGTGGTTAAGTGTTGCTGAACTTGAAATCAATTACGAATTGTGTAATTATGTCTACTCACCTCAAAATTCAAGTGGTTTAAAGAGGATTTAGCATCATTCTATATACAAATTTGATCTTTTAAGAGACAATTTATTCTATTACATGGACTCGAGGTCCCTAGAAGGATCCATAGAGGTTTCCGACCCTGAACTCGCCTATTTTTAGAACTTTTTTCACTTTTTGTCGAACTTCATCACAAATAGATTTTGAGTACCACACTCATTACTTGGTCAAATCAAAAACCCAAAATTCACACTTTAAACACCAAGAAAGAGATCCACATGGGTCCTACACTTTGCACACAATGCATGAAATTACACACCATTTACTTGCAATTTTGTTGTTTTCTAAAGTGCAAGTGGCAAAACAACAACTTCTACTCGAACATTATTATAGTACACAACAAGACAGTTTTCAATTTAATTAACATAAATTTTACCTGGCCACCCCTCGGTACTTTGAAACACCTCTTGAAAATCCACTACTCCTTCGCCTTAAAGAAGCTAGATACTCTTCCTTTGATAACCTCTGCATTTCTTCAATCTCTGTTTGATATGTATCTACCTGCATTTTGACCAAATATACATCAATATTGGAAAAAAGAATTAAAAGAGATAAAAAAACATTAATTCCTTACTTTTCAAAATGAAGCATAACAAAATAGAAAATGATATTTCATCTGTTCCTAAAAGATTGTCGTTTTAGAAGAAAAAATGTGTTTCAATTTATTTGTTGTTTACAACTTTCTAGGAGAATAAATTATTTACATTCATATATCACTTCCACCTTCTCTCATTGTCCCAAAAAATTATCTTTCTTGTATTAATAGTTTTTAACTTCACATAAAGGGATATTGATGAAATTTAAACAAATTTTAATTGTTAAATCATAATATTAAATAACTTTCTCAATCCATATACACAAACCTTAAACCACAGTCTTTAGAATATACCTAAAAAAAAACAGCCAAATTCATGGCTACGTGCCTAGAACTTTGTAATTAACTACAGATTGCGCCACTATGTCTACTCTACACAAAATTCGACCGTTCTTTTTTGACAACATAGCATTGCTTAAATAATAAAAAATTAAAAATTAAAAAATTTAATCACCGGAAAATTGAGAGTTGTAGTGGGCCCCCAGTACTTGAGGGCAGCAAGATCATATGTGTGAGCAGCAGCTTCCTCATTGTCATAGGCACCTACATTGTAAAAATCCACACAGCATTCAATTCCATAACAGGCAATCAAATTGGGCATACATCAAACCTTAATTTTTTTTTTCAAAAGGGTTTTTTGAAATATATTAAATTTACCCTAATAAAACAAATTCTTGAAATAATAATTTTAATTTTTTTTTAAAAAAACATCATATAGATAAACAAATTGTCTGAGATAAGACAGGAGAGAGGCTAAAACATACCCAAATAAACTAAGCAGCGACAAAAGCGTTGAGGAACGTTGCAAGGACAGAGATCATCAAGGAAAAAAAAAATGGTCAGGAAAAAAAAAAAAGTAAGCAGTGCCACCCATAAGAGGAAAATATATAAAATTAATTAAATAATAATAATAATAAAGAAAGATCACAGATCTCTCTGATTTTCCTCTAATATTAAAACAAATCTAACCACAAAAATAAATAAATAAGATAATCACTTTGTCTTCCTCTTTTGTTTTGAAGGCTATTCCAAGCAGTCTTGTCCCAAAGGTGTGCTTCAAACCTTCCTGTCCATCTATGCCTGCCCACCCACATTAATCAACAAAATGTCATTGTATGCAATTGAAATAAAATACCCATTTCATATTTATACACGCAGGCGTGAACCATAAAAACCCGTCAGAGGCGATTGTGTATTACAATACTATATATATACATTTTTTCCATATATATATATATATATTGAGACTGATCACATCTGGTGTTAACTTCGGGGCAGGATCCATCGAAAACCTTTCGGAACTGTTACCCCGGAAGTGTACCTTAAAACACCTTCAGGGACTGTTACCCCAGAAATTAGATGAATCAGTCTCCTATATAGAGAGAGATAGAGAGGGAGAGAGAATTAATTACTTGGTGACTCCTCTGTAAATGGAGCTTCTTTTGGGTAAGGAGGGATTATCAGCATTTTTAGCTCTGGCCCTCTTTTTGGATTTGGGATTTGACTGATCAATGCATGAAGATGAAGAACTAGAGGAGGAAGAAGAAGAAGGGGACCTCTTCTTCATTTGGGTTTTTCTCTCTCCTCACAAAGTGAGTTCAGATTACTTACAGGGTGAATATATATAAATGGGTATTATATACATATACATGTATATATAGTAATATTGATGAAAGTGATGGGGAAGGAATGGATTGGTCTAGAATCTCAATGCACCTAAAGTGGTTTACCAAAAACAAGAAGAGGAAGGAGAGGGAGACAAAACAGAGAGGGTGAGAGAAGCAGAGTTTTGGAGTCTTTGGGAGTTGTGGTGGTGGTATTAATGTGTTGTATGTGAGAAGAAAGAGTCCATTATAGTGGTTTAACACTTTAACTTCTAACTATATAAAGCTAAACTTTGATCAGTTGATGTTGGGTTTTTTTAATTAAACCAGATTCTATTAACTGCATGCCAAACACTTGGCTTGAGTAAGTTTCACCCATGATGTCAATGCCATTTGTTTTCTACTCAGCCCTATAACATTCATAAGAATCTCTCTCTCTCTCTCTCTCTCTCTCTCTCTATATATATATATATATATATATATATATATATATATATAACACATACTGTACATACGTATTAAGTGTATATAACGGCATTTATAGCAAATGCTGGTTATGTGAGCCTAGGAAAATTTCACCAAAAAAAATAAAAAAAAATACTCTCTTCGGTCCGAATTTTAAAATTAAGTTAAAAGTTAATTTGAGAGATTTTTAAATTTAAAATTAATATGATTTATTTAAGTTTTAAAAATAATAAATTTTATAATTAATAGTACTTTTGAAATTGTTTGAAATTAATTATTAAAAACTCAATATTGATCTTATACTCCCTTTCGTTCCTTAATATAGGTTGTTTTAGAGTTGTGCACAAGTATTAAAAAAATGATTATAAAGCATTAAATATATTATCAATTGTCTATATTGTCCTTGTATTGGAAAAAGAGAGTAGTACTATTATTTATTGGTCAAAAAATACTGAGAGAATCAAAGTTATATTTATTACTTGGAGTAATATTGGAAACTAAGCAATTAATGTTTACTTGAAATTTTCAAACATATAGTATTTATGAATAAAAATATTTCTCTAAAACTACCTATATCAAGGAACGGAGGCAGTAATTTGGAACGAATGGAGTATATACTAAAATAAATCACAAAATTATTTAATGTTCAAATATTATTTACAATACCATTTTTTAAGATTTTATTATTTAAAATTGTAGTATTATAATCTTATTTCAATAGTTACAAAAATATCATGTTAAATATAAGTTACTAAATAATCGTTGATTCACTAAGTGGGAGTTCATGTTGTTCGTTCCGGCTGAAAGTGAAGAGATCAACCGTTTTGGAGAGGAAAAATTGTATAGGTGCCTGAGACATTCAATAATTTGTTATATTTAAAATTTAATATTTTCGCTAAACATCTTATAAAATAAAAAATAAATTTAAAGCCTTAAAAATTCAATGAGCTCAATTGTTCCGCTAACCCTATGTCATGTGTCCACCCCATGTGTGAGCTTATGTACCTACTATATCTTGTTTATTATAGATTTTACAGTTCTGATTTAAAAATAAACAATGACATTACTGTGTTACAATATTTTAGTCTAATAAAACTATAGAAGCAATATATCATAAAATAATTAAATTTCCTATTGTAAGACAGTGCTTTTATAGGAGAATTCAGTTTTAAAATTAAAGGTATCAAACTTAAGGATGCCACCTCCCATAATTAGAAATGGAATGTAATATCCGCTCTATCCCAAATTATATGTAATTTTGACTATTTACATATTTATTAAAAAATATCATTATTATGTCAAATTTATCACTAAAATTACAATTATATCTATATTTATATAATTTGGAAATTATACACTTAGGAGGAGAAGGAATAAATTGTGACGCACTTAAATTCGGATCTACACCAATCAATTTGAGTCGCTAAAATACAAACAATATGTTAGAGGAGTTTATGCCCTAGAGGCCAATTCTTTGATGTAATTGCTTAACATTTTTGATATTATATTTGATTGAATAAATGAATTATTTTATTATGGTTTTATATAATGCGTTATATAAATGTTAGCATAATAAAAATCCTTAGAATAGTAATACAAATTATATAGCTTCAAGTATGTGACTTGAACATGATCATATAATTACAATTAGTATCATTGCTCTTAAATGTCCCTAGTCAAGTATCATTGTTAATGGGACAACAATGATACATTGAGACTAGTATGTGGATTGACGGATGGCCAAATCTCATTGGCCATAAATATATGAGATATTGAGTCAATGCATAGGTACATGTTAGAGAACAATGTACTAGACAGACCCACCATGAGAATTCTACGTGGAGCATTATGCAAAGTGTCATTAGCGATTCTCATGGTGGCAATGTGTAATGATCCTCCGACCTGAAATCACTATATTACTACATAGAAATTTATGTACTTTGATATCATCAAAGGTCACCTTTAATAGGGTGGACAATAAAGGTGATTATTGGGTACATCATGAATCATGTGAGGAATATGTATGATTGATCTAGATGGAATTTAACCCTCCTATATAGTAGGGGTGATATTCATAGGCCTCTTGATTGAGTAGGACTATGAAATGCATGGTCATGCTCAAATAGTGATTTGTTTCATATAGTCTACTCATTGATCAAGAAAACTCAGATTAAATTATGAAGAGTATGACACATTCCATGCCTCGAGTTTAATCTAGGATGTCAAGGTTAAAAGGATTAAATTACATTGAAACATTGGTCACGAAAATGTTGCATCAAATCATCGATCTTATTATTACTTGGGTAGCAGTGATGCATTACTAGATGCCAATCACTGTTTATAATTTTATAATATGATTTTAAGATTATTGCCAATGTAATAATAACCTATAGGGTCACACACTTAGAACGTAATTAAAATAGAATTAATTTAAATTGTAAGGATTTAAATATGTCAATATGATTGATAGTATTTTAATTACTTAATTTAAATTAATAGGATAATTTGTATATATGTATATTAATTAAGTAAAACTTAATTAAGATATAATATATATAAATTTGAATTTTATTTTTTAATTGGATTAGAGTTTTGATTAATTAATTCCTTTTGACTGCTATATATATATGATATATCAGCCATTTTAAGAAAAAAGAGAGAGACTAGAGAGAAAAGTTTCAAAAAAAATAATCCAAATTCTAGGTGGCTAGTACCGCGGCTCTCTTTATCGCAAAACGTGTGACGATTCGCGAGACGTTCATGTGGATATCGTAGAGACGCAATTCCGTTGGATTGCATTGAAGATTCGAAGTCGTTCCAGAATTTTCTATCGTATCCATTCAAGCTTGGATAATCGGTATAAAATCTAAACCACTGAATTAATATGTTTTCGCATGGATGCTATTTTAGGGTTTTGAAAATTATGAGAAAATTTTATATTCCACTTTGTTTTTTTTGTGCTAAAATCCCTACACAATAAACATAAATTCTCCTATTTAAAATTATTACAATGTCGTGTATAGTACGACATCACACACAAAGTCATTATTACAATTATTGTCACACTATTTTACAACTTGGTGAGAACTACTACAACTACTAACTCAGACTATCATTCTATTCCCTTATTCTCCCCGCTAAACTCAGCTACACTATCATTTCCTTAAATGAATTATGAAACAAAAGAGTGAGCTCAAATAATCTAGTAAAAAATATAATGACTAAGATAACAAAAAATAAGTTATCATTAGGATTCAACAATGATAAATCAGATATTTAGAAAATAATAGACAACATAAGTTTTCAACAAACAACTACAATGGAATGAACAATCAATTAGAAAAGTCAAATAGATCATAATGTTTACTATCTTTTCCAATTTTAAAAAAGTCACCATTAAAATTTTATCCACTGCAACATCAATGATTATGATCAAGCTAATCAACAGTTTCTCTTTGCACCCAGACCAAAGAGAACGTTCACCACGTGTCCTTGCCACACAAGCTAAAGACACTAAACAATCATATTATCTTTGCACTCAAGCCAAAGACATTCAACAGTAACACCAATGGTCATGATCATGTTAATCAACAGTTCCTCTTTGCACCAAGGTCAAAGAGAACTTTTATTACAACTTAAGTCTTGATGATTATAACAAAGATATAAAGGATGAACATAAATAATAAGAATAATAGGATAAATAATAAAAAATAAAAAATTAGAGATTTTGTAATTTAATTTGTTCAGAGTCTAATAATGTCTAAATTGTCAACACAATATTCAAAATATCGATTCTAGTTCAAGAATAATATATAAGGCTCACAATTAAAATTTAACGGTTAAAATTCAATACGAAAGTTCAGGTGAAAAGATATTAGATGAACCATCAACTATTAAGGAAATTCTAATCAATTCAGGAATTTTCATCGTTTAATGATAAAGACTGTATAAATGATTAATAATTTCTTACCATAAATTTTGGAGTGAAAGAAAATGATCTCTCTTACATCAACATGTGATTAGATATTGATTTCTATGTAGTTGATCAACTTGAACAATTCTTGCAA
Source organism: Panax ginseng (assembly GCA_020205605.1). Classification (NCBI taxonomy): domain Eukaryota; kingdom Viridiplantae; phylum Streptophyta; class Magnoliopsida; order Apiales; family Araliaceae; genus Panax; species Panax ginseng. Next base: position 50,901,815 of record CM035133.1, read on the forward strand.
TCTTACTAATATTCACAAATACTTAAGGTAGCCTTAACATACTCAGAGAGACACTTACACTAAAAAAAATTAGAAAGTGCAAGGAAGAATATGCAAGAAAGTTATGAAACTCCTTATGTTAAGACCCCTATTTATAGTCAAAACTTAACCAACATCTACCACACATCAATTAATCACACTTTTCACATGTCAATATTATCTTTAATTTATATCATTCATCAATTATCCACATGTTTCACATTTCAAGATTATTTTTAATCTATAGCATTTATCAATTATTCACATGTTTCACATTCCAATATTATTTTTAATATACACCGTTCATCAATTATCCACACATTTCACATTTCAAGATTATTTTTAATCTATAATATTCATCAATTATCCATATATTTCACATTTCAAGATTATTTTTAATTTATACCATTAATTAATTATCCACACGTTTCACATTTCAATATTACATTTTTCTTTACTATTCCAAATTATTACTATATTATTTATCTTCTGCATTATTGACTTAATATATTAATATCACAGATATCAGTGTTCTTCAAATAATGAGTTTATCTATCTAACTATTTAATACACATGACTTTTAATTACATAACTTTCCATTACTATACTTGATATGGTGACAATTATAATTTTAATAATGTGAAATACTGCATTTGTTACTGTGACAATTATTAGTTCAATAATATGAAATAGTGTGTATTTACTACTATGACGATTATTGATTCAATAATAGAAAATACTGTGCAGTTGCTACTGTGACAATTATTGGGTCAATAATACGAAATACTGTGGATTTGCTATTGTGACAATTATTGGTTCAATAATATGGAAATATTGTGCAATACCGTATGTTACTATGAAAACTAACGCCAACAGTTCATCACAAAAGAAAGGAATCACTAAGCCGAAATCGTGTGCTACTATGGAGTACCGCGTGCTATTGTTCTTTTATCTCCGAGTATTTTAACAGCTGAAGGTAATAGTTTCGTCGATAATTTTTATTAAAAAGGTTATTCCTGTCATTTTCTGTATTCGATAATTATTTCGTTAAGGGGTCCACAAATGATTTGTTATTTGATATATAAAAGATTGATCTTATACTAATTTATATTTTTCTTACTTATTTCATATTTTATTTGTTCTAAAATACACTGTTAATTTTAATATTTAAAAAAATTAATTCAAAATAATGTGATTCATTTAAATTATTAAAATAAATAAATCTTCTGATTAATAGTATTTTTTTAAATAATATCACAAAACTTATAATTTTACTAATTAAAATTAAATAAATTCATATTATATTTAAATTTGAAAGTATTATAATCAAACTGATCTAATATTTTTGAATTTTTATATACACAGGTTTTTTATTAAAGGAGAAAACTAAAATAGAAAAAATTAGTAATTAAAGAGGCTAAATCAACCATTTTGTCACCTACTGTCTACAAGCATTTGAAACAGATATATTATAAAACAGAATGAATTTTGAATATTTCATTTGACAAAGCACAATGACGGTTCAAATTTCATCTCAATTCTTCCAACTTAATCTAAAAACTCGCATTTCATCTCACACTAAAAATTTCCGCCCAAATCAAATAACAATAATGATAATAATAATAATAATAATAATAATAATAATGATAATAATAGTAATAATTATAATAATAATAATAATTACAAAATCATCATCAAGAGGTGTTTCAAATACAGGTAGATACCCTTCTAGATTATTATTGGACTTTCAATTGGTATTAGAGCAGTGCTTTTTAACTTATTTGTTGAGTGAATATATGCATATCTAAGAGTAGATCCATCTATAACCTACACAAATGCTACTGGTTGCCGAGAAAGACTATCAATGTCCAGACCTCCACTATTTGATGGCACAAATTTTGTCATCTGAAAGAATAAATTCAAAATCTATGCCAAATCACAAGGAATCAAACTTTGGTTTGCAAAAGAACGAGAAGTAAAAGTTACTAAAAAAATTATAGGGGAAAAGATTGTTGAGAAAGATGTTGATAAATTCACCAATGAAGATGAAGAAGCTATGATTATAACATCCAAAGCTAAACAAGTGTTGACTAGTGCTTTAATTGAAAAAGAGTACAAAAGAGTGAGCAACTGCAAAAATACTAGGGAAATCTGGGAAAAACATATTGTAACATATGAAGGAACCAATCATATTAAATAAACTAGAAAAAAATGCTTTAATCCAAGAATATGAAAGTTTCAAGCTGAAAGAAGGTGAAAAGATCATCGATATGGAAATACGCTTTTTCAGAATCATTGATGAGTTGTAACAACTAGGGAAGGCATACACTAAAAATGAGAAAACATAAGAATTCTTAAAGCTCTTCCTTCTATCTGGAAAATAAAGGTGACAACTATTAAGGAGATGCAAGATTTAACTGCCTATCCTCTTGACAACCTTATTGCAAAATCTTCGTGCTCATGAAGTCAACATGTTAGTCAAAAATGCATGTGACGCCCCCAAATTCGGGTTCTCTAACCTCGGGTTTGGTGCTCACGATCCATCATCATCATAAGCATTCTATAAACTATTGCGGAATAATAAACATACAGTGTTCATTATAATAAAGTCTTACAACAATATCCCAAGGTCTATTAACCTTAACTTAAACATACCTTCCTTAAGTTAACCTTAGTAACACAAAAGGTTTACAATACCAATGTACATAATATATTATAATACATAAACATTCTCATTATCTATTCCTGCACTTTTCCCTTGCCTTTGTCCTTCTTGGACGTCTCTGGCTTAGCTAAAATAAATGTCATGATATAGCAAGGGTAAGCAACGAAATTGCTTAGAAATTTTAAATACAAGGAAGATATATCATGATTAGCAAGGAATTTATCGTTCAATGTTCAACAATAGAAATCAATTGTGAAAGAACATGAATTAAGTCTTGATAACTGATAAGTGTATTTTATATACGCGATTTCATATCTAATTCATGCTTATTTCGTTGTTATATTCTTTTGATCATGAGCATTTTCACTTGTTTTATGTCATTTTATGTGTAGGTTGATGGTTGTGGCATTGAACGTGCTATTGGAGATATTTGGTGCATTTGGAACTTAATTGGAGCATATTTGGAAATAACTCGGTCTTTATGACAGAAGTCATTTGGCGGGAGGATAGCCGAGCCAGGCGGGCATGAACAAGCCTTACACCGCCAAGGTGAGGGTCTTCAAGTCAACTAGTTAGAGGAAAGCCACGTGGTGATGGCTTTTTCTATACACACTTCCCGTCGTCGGGGTGGGGTCTACATTCATTCAGATGAGTACAAGTTCATGGGGTGGGCATCTAAAACATACATATTTTACGGAATGGGTTGGGAAAATTTGAGGTGTCCTGTTGCAGTTATACTTTCTTTTGGACTCGAATTTTAGTTGTTTGTATGGTCTTATAACTCTATTGGATAAAGATTGTGGCTGGAGTGTTAGGCTGGATATATACTACTTTATCAAACACAAAAGAGAGGGGATTTAAGGATATTACAGAGATCAAAGTCAGCTTGTGAAGAGAAAAAGTGGAGGAGTATTTCGAAGAGTTTTTCAAGACGATTGCAATTTTAGTCTACGTAAAGGGTGTTTTCTAATATTCTTTATGTTAGATTATTATTTGTAATTGAAAGAATGATTTCTATGATTTATTTAGTGTTTATTTCATTTATTATGAACTAATTCATTTTTTAGGCTTGTGATGGATCCCTAAGTGAATCGATGGTTTTGTAAGCTTTGATTCCCTATTTAATAAGTTATCTCCAGTTTATCTATATTAATTTGTGTTTGAATCTATAAATTGCCTGATTAACAATTCTTTGTGGAGTTGGGTGGAATCGAGAGAGGATATTCAATTCTAGACCTAGTTAGTATAGCATGTGTTCAGGATTTTGTTAGTAGCTTAAAGTTGATTCGTGTTAAGGTAGAGATATGCTTGACGCCGCATGTAATCGGATAGAGAACTTATTCTTCAACCTTCTTTAATTGTAATTCACATAGAGATATAGTGGGTTAGTTGATTAAGGTGTTTAACGGATTTCTATCTTAATTGTGGATTGAAGTTAATATGGTATTAGTGCATCGAGAGGTGGTTAGTACTGCGTTCGTGTTCTTGATTAATAAACTGAGATAGTGCGTTAAATTAGGATAAAAGTGTTAAAATCAAAGTGAAGCTTAAGGTGAAATCATAAGTTTAATTCTCCATCAATTGTTTGAAAATTCAGATTTTGGTATTCGTGATTGTTTTATGTTAATTTAATTATTCTAATTTTTAGTTTTGGTTTTGTTAATTTAATCGTTGAATTTGATTTGTTTAATAAAATTAGGGTTAATAGAAGATTGATAATTGTGAGTTAAGGTATTTGCTAATTTATCTCTGTGGGAACGATACTCTACTCATCACTCTATTACTTGTTGACCACGTATACTTGCGTGTTGTGCGTATATAGATTTTACCTAACAATTTTTTGGCACCGTTGCCGGGGACAACATTAGTACAATTTTTAATACTTTTACAATATCAGTTTAATTAATCCAGTTTTACTTAGACGTTTTTATTTTTTGTTTTGTGCTTCTTATTTCAGGTGTTGGACATAGTTTATGCAAACTCGGTCTAAAAATCCAGACTTGCTGCCTTTTGACGACGACATCGAGAGAAGGTTTCAGAGGTTGAGTAAGTGGATTAAAGAAACGAGGCAAGAATTCGAAACACGCGAAAAGGAAGAGGAAATAGTGATGGCAGCCGAAGATAGGAAAGCGTTAAGGGACTTCACAATACCCAAAGTAATGGAACTGCATTCAAGTATAACGAGACCAGTAATAGCAGCAAACACGTTTGAAATTAAGCCTGGGATGATACAAATGATTCAGAATTCAGTTCAGTTTGGGGGATTGGCAAACGATGATCCGAACGAGCACTTAGTCAGTTTTCTGGAAATGTGCGATATTTTTAGGTTTAATGGAGTTTCAGATGAGGCGGTGAGACTTCGATTGTTCCCATTCTCTTTATGGTACAAGGCGAAGAGTTGGTTGCATTCCTTACCATTTGGTTCAATAAAAACGTGGGAGGATTTAGCTCAGAAATTCCTTGCAAAATTCTTTCCACCGGCGAAAACTACAAAGATGAGGAATGAGATTACAATGTTTGAACAACATCATGGGGAGTAGTTATATGAGGCATGGGAGAGATACAAAGAACTACTCAGAAAATGTCCACATCATGGATTGCCCCAATGGCTACAAATGAACACCTTCTACAACGGGCTACATGTGAATCTTAGGACAAGTATCGATGTAGCATCGGGCGGAGCGTTTATGGCTAAGAGTTACGAAGAAGCCTACAAATTGATTGAAACCATGACTGCTAATAACTACCAGTGGCCCACATCGAGAATGACACAGACAAAGGTGGCTGGGGTATTAGAAGTCGATAATATGACAGCAATACAAGCACAAATGGCTGCAATGTCAAAGAAGTTGGAGCAAGTGGTAGCAGCACAAACACAACAAACACAGCAAGCACCGCAAGTAGAAATAGTATGTGAGTTGTGTGCAGGAGAACACCCAACGGAGCAATGTGCAATTAACCCTGCAACTGTGCAGTTCATTGGTAATTACAACATAATTCCTCAAAACACATATCAGAACACATATAACCAAGGAAATCAGAACCATCCAAATTTTTCATGGAGCAACAACCAACAAAATCAAGCTTCACGACAATCATATCCTCCAGGTTTCTAGAATCAACAACTAGTTCAATATCAAGTTTTGGAGGATAAGTTAGATAAATTCATGGCTACTACCCAGTTGGCGATTAAGAATCTAGAAATTGGTGGGGTCGAGATAGCAAAGGAATCGAATAGTAGACCACAAGGAACACCGCCAAGTGACACAGAAAAATCCTAAGGGTAATCACGAGCAGTGTCAAGCCATTATGTTGAGAAGTGGAAAACAGCTTGTGGGTCAAGAGCCAGAAATTTCAGTTACAAAGGAAAGCGCAACAGAGGCAGAAAATATAAGGGGTGAGATAAAGCAGGGAAACGAGAACCAAACGGATAAAATCAACCCAGTGAACAAACCAGTTGTTTATCCTCCCCCAGCATTCCAGCAAAGAGTTCAAAAACAAAAGTTAGATAAGCAATTTTCAAAATTTTTGGAAGTTTTCAAGAAACTTCAAATTAACATACCATTTGTAGAAGCCTTAGAACAAATGCCTAGTTACGCAAAATTAATGAAAGGGATTCTTTCAAGGAAAAAGAAATGGGAAGATTTTGAAACTGTGGCATTAACAGAGAGCAGATCTTGGTCAGCATACTGTTGAAATTACCACCAAAACTCAAGGACCGGGAGCTTTACGATTCCATGCACAATCGGTGAGAGGCATTTTGATGAAGTGTCTGTGTGTGATTTGGGGCAAGTGTAAACCTTATGCAGATTATCGGTGTACTTAGAATTAGGTTTGCCGATCCAAGGCCTCACGAACATCTCCTTACACGGTTGGCGGATAGGTCACCACATATCAAGAGAGGCATAGTTGAGGACATCTTAGTGAAAGTGGACAAATTTATATTCCCCATGGACTTCATCATTCTGGATTTTGAGGAGGACAAGAACATACCAATTATCTTAGGGAGACCATTTTTGGCTACAGGAAGAACTCTTATAGATGTTCAAAAGGGAGAACTCACGATGAGGGTTCAAGATCAAGAAGTGAAATTCAATGTGTTTAAGGCCATGAAGTTCCCTACGGATGAGGAAGAATGTTTTTGAATGGATCTAATTGAGCAAATCATTAGTGAGGATATGAGCAAAAGTTTGGTGGATGATCCTTTAGAAACAACATTAGTGGGAGATGAAGAGATCGACGATCCGGAATTGGTGGATTACCTTCAATTGCTAGACTCATTGCCACGAGTATCAAGATTTAGAACCCCATTTGAACCATTGCACATGGAGGAGGTAATTGCAGAAAAGTTGAAACCATCATTGGAAGAGCCACCAAAACTGGAACTTAAGCCACTTCCTAAGCACCTCAGGTATGCCTATTTAGGAAATTTAAATTCTTTACCTATTATTATTTCAGCTGCACTTAACGAATTGCAGGAAGAAAAGTTGCTGAGGGTGCTTAGGGAATACAAATCAGCCATTGGATGGACAATTGCCGACATAAAGGGAATCAGCCCTTCATTTTGTATGCACAAAATATTGATGGAAGATGAGGCAAAACCAACAGTAGAACAACAAAGGAGACTCAATCCGATTATGAAGGAGGTGGTAAAGAAGGAAGTTCTAAAATGGTTAGATGCCGGCATCATCTATCCGATATCCGACAGTAAATGGGTTAAGTCCAGTCTAGTGTGTACCGAAAAAGGAGGAATGACGGTGGTGCAGAATGAAGACAATGAGTTAATCCCAACCAGAACAGTGACGGGTTGGAGGGTTTGCATGGATTACAGAAAATTGAACAAGGCAACCTGAAAAGACCATTTCCCGCTGCTCTTTATTGACCAAATGTTAGATAGATTAGCGGGACATCAGTATTACTGTTTGTTGGATGGGTACTCGGGATACAACCAAATAGTCATTGCTCCAGAGGACCAAGAAAAGACCACATTCACGTGCCCTTACGGCACATTTTCATTCAGGAGGATGTCATTTGGGTTATGTAATGCACCAACGACTTTCCAACGGTGTATGATGGCAATTTTTTCCGATTTGGTGGAGAAAAATGTTGAGGTCTTCATGGATGACTTTTCAGTATATGGGGATAGCTTTGATAATTGTTTGAAGAATCTGGTAATGGTGCGGCAAAGATGCGAGGAAACGAATTTCGTTCTGAACTGGGAAAAATGCCACTTCATGGTTGAAGAGGGCATAATTTTGGGCCATAAGGTATCAGCTCAAGGATTGGAAGTTGACAAGGCAAAGCTGGAAACAATTGAAAAATTACCTCCACCAACCTCAGTGAAGGGTATTAGGAGTTTCTTGGGACACGCCGAGTTCTACAGGAGGTTTATAAAGGACTTCTCAAAAATTGCGAAACCTCTATGTAGTCTGTTAGAGAAAGATGCGACATTCAATTTTGATGAAGATTGCAAGACATCGTTTGAGTTATTAAAAAGGAAATTGACTACAGCCCCAGTTATAGTTGCACCGGATTGGATCATGCCATTTGAGCTTATGTGTGATGCAAGCAACTTCGCGATTGGAGCTATTTTGGGTCAGCGTAGAGACAAGGTGTTTCACGCTATATACTACGCAAGCAAAACACTTACAGAAACTCAATTTAACTATACAACCACAGAGAAGGAGTTGCTTGCTGTGGTATATGTGTTTGACAAATTTCATGCCTATTTAATCGGAACTAAGGTGATAGTCTATACTGACCATGCTGCAATTTGGTACTTGATAGCGAAAAAGGATGCTAAGCCACGCCTTATCAGGTGGATTCTCCTACTGCAAGAATTTGATTTAGAAATAAAGGATAAGAAGGGGACGGAGAACCAAGTAGCTGATCACTTGTCCAGGATGGAAAACCACAGGAAAGAAAAAGATGACAAATGTGAAATCAATGAGTCATTCCCAGATGAACAGCTATTTGAGATTTCAGCAGAGATTCTGTGGTATGCCGACTATGCAAATTTCGTTGTAAGCAACATTCTACCACCTGACCTCACAAGGCAATAGAAAAAGAAATTTCTGCACGATGTTAAATGGTGCATGTGGGATGATCCATACTTGTTTAAGCAGTGTGCCGACAAGGTGATTCAACGGTGCATCCCATACAGCGAAGTGAAGAATATTCTGCATGAGTGCCACTCATCGGCATACGGTGGGCATTATGGAAGCGAGAGAACAGCAGCAAAGGTGCTACAATGCAGTTTCTATTGGCCCACATTATTCAAAGACGCCCACCATTCGTCAAACAATGTGATAGGTGTCAAAGAGTGGGAAACATATCGAAACGTAATGAGATGCCCTTACAAACGATTCTAGAAGTGGAACTTTTAGATGTATGGGGTATCGATTTCATGGGACCATTTCAATCGTTCATGAATAATCAATACATTCTCCTCGCAGTGGACTACGTATCAAAATGGGTCGAAGTCGCAGCTCTACCAACAAACGATGCCATAGTGGTCCTCAAATTTTTGCAAAAGAACATATTGACGAGGTTTGGCACACCAAGAGCAATTATAAGTGACGAAGGTAGTCACTTCTGCAATAAACCGTTTACTGCTCTTTTGGCCAAATATGGAGTGAACCACAAGATAGCCACAACATATCACCCGCAAACAAGTGGACAAGCTGAGGTATTGAACAGAGAAGTTAAAAAGATATTGGAGAAAGTGGTGAACCCGAGTCGAAAAGATTGGTCACTTAGATTGGATGACGCTCTATGGGCCTACCGAATTGCATACAAAACACCAATCGGGATGTCACCATATCAATTGTTGTACGGGAAAGCATGTCATTTACCGGTGGAACTACAGCACAAGGCATATTGGGCAGTGAAAAAGCTAAATTTTGATCAAAAGGCTGTAGGACAAAAGAGACTACTTCAGTTGAATGAACTAGACGAGTTTCGCCTTCAGGCCTATGAGAATGCCAAGATATAAAAGGAAAAAGTCAAACGATGGCACGATCTAAAAATTCTGCGTCGAACATTCGAGCCAAGCCAATCAGTCCTATTGTTTAACTTAAGGCTGCGTTTGTTCCCCGGAAAGCTCAAATCACGATGGTTGGGACCATTCACAGTCAAACAAGTTTTCCCCCACGGGGCAGTTGAAATTTACAGTCGTAACCCTCTCAAAACGTTCAAAGTCAACGGACACCGGCTGAAGTATTACTGGGGTGGAGAAACCAACACCGACGTGATCGCCATCACGTTGGTAGACACAACTTAAACAGGAAGTAGTCAGGCTGAACGACTTAAAATCAAGCGCTCATTGGGAGGCAACCCAACTTTCAGTTTATTATCGTATTTTTCATTCGCATTTGCTTAATCATAGTTTTAGTAACTCACTAGATAGAAGAATAAAATAAAATTCTTGTGAAACTCCACACAACATACCATACATCCAATACTAACTAAAGTCATGTTTCATACCATGCAGGCTGGGAAACAAAAGCATCATTGGAGTGCAAAAGCAAAAAACAAGGAATAGATTAGGGGACTAGTTGGCAAATGGCATCTATAATCTAACACAAAAGTGGGTCCTTCACACCAGATGATTGAGGGAGCAAGTTCATGGGGTGGGCAATTTAGCGTAATACCATGGGGGGTGGGGTCTGGCGAGATAAAGGACTTAGCGGTTTGTTATTCTTCTATCATACCCAATAACTCGCAATATTTCATTAACCCACTACTCCATAACTACCACCCACTTTCCCCACATTCCCAAGACCATTACTACCCTCCACCTTCCCACCTCCTCACTCCACCAATAATAGACTAATCCCCCCATCTATAAATACTACACCAATTCATCCAACCCCATTCACCAAATTTCTTAATAGACATATAAATTACATACTTGTGAGCTAGAGAGGTCCAAATCCAAGGTTTGTGGGAAAGTTAGGGTTCTACAAGATACAAGGGAGGAATGGCTTCATCATCATCTAAACGCCAACGGGGGGAGAGTTCACGCCCATCCCAACCAACTCGCACCTTCGATCGTCAAAAGTTTGCGAGTGCCGTCGCAGCTGACCGGTATGACTACATACTCACCAAAGCCCTTACACCGGAGCGGGGTTTGGCACCAGATGGTAACGACGGAGAGCTTATGCCACAAATTTATCAGAAGGGATGGGTGAAATTCACCGAGGACCCATAACGGTAAATCATAAATATTGTCAAAGAGTTCTATGCAAATGCTGAGGACAAAGAGCCATTCCGAGATTTTGTGCGAGGACGGTTGGTGCCATTTAGTGCGGAGGCCATCAATACGTACTACCAACTGAGGGAACCTCGCCATTGCCAGTACGAGCATCTCCGTACTTCTGATCCGAATTTTGATGAAGTTATCATGATAATGACAAAGCCAGGCACGTCATGGATGAAAGGCCGAAAAGGAGGCACGGTGTTCCCCAGCAAAAACCTCAGCCTCTATGGAAAAATCTGGTATGCATTCCTCTGTGCAAAATTGCTTCCATCCCAACACACTTCCGATGTCACCAAGGAGAAGGCGTTGCTTTTATTCACCATTGTGCAAGACTTTATTATTGACGTCGGGGCGATCATCTACTTCTCTATCCCACCGGTGCCTACGTGGAAATTTTTCGGGCGGCTTGCCACACCCATCACTCGTATGTGGGTTATGCCGTCAAGCAGGAGTTAGATGGTTTGATGACGAACCCACGCAAATGCCTCTCGCACTGCTTGATTCACGAATGATTGCGCGATACTCTGTGTGGGCAGGAGGCGAGTCGCACCCACGTGGAGTGGGTTTTATTTTTTTGTCATCATCGGCAGAAGGAGAGGATGCTACAGAAGCCTCGGGGGATGATGATGACGACATGGCCGATTAAGGGGATGAGCAGGTAACAAGGACCGACGCTATATCCAGATCTCAATTCCTTGATTTCCAAAATCAAATGACGAAAAATGCCAAGGTAACTCGTCGGGAAATGTGACGATTGGCAATGAGGCAAGAGCACATGTTTGAGGCTATGCACCTCTTTTGCCTCATTGAACATAACTCTCCACTATTTCAATCCAGCAGGGCAATTTCCATATCTTCAGCTCGGCCCACTGCCTAGGTTCCCACCGAGTGACTCAGATGATGAACAACAACAACCACCTCCTCAGACTTAAGCATCAGCAGGGAAGTCCTCACAATTATTTTGCTATATCATACAATGCGGACATTGTTCACCTTAAGTTTGGGGGATTTAAATACATGTTTTGCATGCATTTTAGTTAGGATGCATATTTTTTTTATGTCATTATAATTCTGTATAGCATTTTATGTTTGGTATTGCATGATAGCTTAGGGCATTTATGGTAGCTTAGGTTTGCATAGTAGAGATTAGTATAATGCATTTTGTCAATTACATTTTGTTATGTCTCCAAATATATAAAAAAAAAATTAATTTTTTTTTGTTAGTTAGTAATTATTGTGTTGTTTTAATTCTTTAATGTTGTGTTTCATGTTATTATGGCCTATGACGTGATCGTCAAATAAGTAGAAAATATAGTAATGAATATTAGAACTGTGACACAATGATCGTTTATGATTTGAATCTTGAGTTTGTTTGAAACTGGTATACAAGGATAGCACGCTTAACAAACATCTGTGTTAATTGGTTAAGTTCAAACCGGTACGTAAGTGGTCTCTAAAGGATAATGTTAGAACGATTGCTAGAATGACAAGGATGGCTGGTAAAGGCTAAACTTAGGCAAGAACCTAAGTTTGGGGGAATATCTGGGGTATATAAGCTATTAAAAAAAAGAAAAAAAAAGAAAAAAGGAAAAAAAAATATGAATAAACACCGTGGCGTGCTTGTCTAGTTTTGTGGCCTTTGTTACTTGAGTAAGTAAGCCCGAGGGGATTTTCTTTACACCTAGCGCCCTAAGGTCTTAATGGTCTGGGAGTCGTTGGTCGAAAGCTCGTTAAGGTAGCATTGAAAAGCCTAAGGGAATAAGACATTGCACTGCTATGTGATAAAAAAAATGGATAAAACGGGAAATAAGAGCAATAAAGCCCCCATGAATGGAAATAAAGCATAAGTACCTCGAGTGAACCCAGACGATTTGTTATTGCTTGATTTTTAGTTGGATCTAGCTATTTTTGAAGTTTTGAAGTTTGTTCTGCATGATTCCTTCTAAGAGATTGGTTAGTTATTGAATTTAGGTCTATATCAGTTGTCATGGATGTTACACACACACACACACACTCTATATCAGTGATGATAGCTTGAGATTCGAGGATTAAAAGTGATTTGTAGATTGGTTTTGATGGTTGATATTGTATAGTTGCTAATTTTCGCTGAGGCCATTAAGATAATTTTGATTCTGCAATATTGTTGGATTGAATAGCATAAAAAGTAGGCCGTAGTCATATCATTGCATTTCATGTAGTTTTCTTGTGCTCGAGGACTAGCACGGTTTAAGTTTGGGGGATTTTGATAAGTGTATTTTATATACGCGATTTCATATCTAATTCATGCTTATTTCGTTGTTATATTCTTTTGATCATGAGCATTTTCACTTGTTTTATGTCATTTTATGTGTAGGTTGATGGTTGTGGCATTGAACGTGCTATTGGAGATATTTGGTGCATTTGGAACTTAATTGGAGCATATTTGGAAACAACTCGATTACTTCTGAGAAGTCATTTTAGAGGAGGATAGCCACGTAAATGGCATGAACAAGTTTTACACCCGCGGAAATGTGTATGAACAAGTTTTACACTTCACGGGTAAATGGGGGTCTTCTAGTCAACTAGTTAGAGGCAAGCCAGCTGCAATGTTGACGTTTTTATATACACACGTACCAATGGGGTCTACATTCATTCAAGACAGAGCAAAAGCCGGCCAGGCATCTAAAGCATATCTGAGACCCAATCAGGCGGGGTTTGGGGAAAATTTGAGGTGTCTGTTGCGTTATACTTTCTTTTGGACTCGAATTTTAGTTGTTTGTATGGTCTTATAACTCTATTGGATAAAGATTGTGGGTCGGAGTGTTAAATTTGGATATATACTACTCTATCAAACACAAAAGAGAGGGATTTAAGGAGATTCTGAGAGATCAAAGTCACTTTGTGAAGAGAAAAAGTGGAGGAGTATTTCGAAGAGTTTTTCAAGACGATCGCAATTTTAGTCTACGTAAAGGGTTTTTTCTAATATTCTTTGTGTTAGATTATTATTTGTAATTGAAAGAATGATTTCTATGATTTATTCAGTGTTTATTTCATTTATTATGAACTAATTCATTTTTTAGGCTTGTGATGGATCCTTAAGTGAATCGATGGTTTTGTAAGCTTTGATTCCCAATTTAATAAGTTATCTCCAGTTTATCTATATTAATTTGTGCTTGAATCTATGAATTACCTGATCAACAATTCTTTATGGAGTTGGGTGGAATCGAGAGAGGATATTCAATTCTAGACCTAGTTAGTATAACATGTGTTCAGAATTTTATTAGTAGCTTAAACTTGATTCGTGTTAAGGTAGAGATATGCTTGACGCTGCATGTAATCGGATAGAGAACTTATTCTCCAACCTTCTTTAATTGTAATTCACATAGAGATATAGTGAGTTAGTTGATTAAGGTGTTTAACAGATTTCTATCTTAATTGTGGATTGAAGTTAATATGGTATTAGTGCATCGAAAGGTGGTTAGTACTGCGTTCGTGTTCTTGATTAATAAACTGAGATAGTGCGTTAAATTGGGATAAAAGTGTTAAAATCAAAGTGAAGCTTAAGGTGAAATCATAAGTTTAATTCTCCATCAATTGTTTGAAAATTTAGATTTTGGTATTCGTGATTGTTTTATGTTAATTTAATTATTCTAAATTTTAGTTTTGGTTTTGTTAATTTTAATCGTTGAATTTGATTTGTTTAATAAAATTAGGGTTAATAGAAGATTGGTAATTGTGAGTTAAGGTATTTGCTAATTTATCTCTGTGGGAACGATACTCTACTCATCACTCTATTACTTGTTGACCACGTATACTTGCGTGTTGTGCGTATATAGATTTTACCCAACAATAACTGAATATTCGAATAATTGGATAATAGATGCTGAGTGGTCATAATGACCATGAACATATGCGAAGGTTGTCAGTATTTAAACTGGTCCTTTTAATAAGTATTGGTAATCAAGGGGATCAACCTTTCATACCCGGTATATTATGCATAAACACTTAATGTACAAGCAATAATTGTTTTTCAATAATGCTTTAATAAAATTGTTCTTTTTCTCAGTCTTGAGTCCTTACTAAATCAATCGGTGAAGAACGGTTTTTAAAACATATTTGATTTAACAAATTTAAACATACTTGATCTAGCTGATATAGTGAACATAGATCCATATCTTGAACACTTCATGAATGAAAGAACTTTAACTAATTCACAGTTCAATAATAATAAAACATGAATTTAAATGCACTAAGTTCAAGTATCAATAACCAATATAGATGTGAATAATCAACGACAATTATTAACTAACATGCTTTGAAAATAATAACTCAAGTTTGAGTTAGAGAACTTGCCTGTATTGTCGATTACTGCTTTGCAATTTAATTTATTCTCTTTATTGTAAAGACCTATCATTGTTAAGATTGATCTTTTAATCAGCATATCATACTTTATATCAAAATACAACTACTCTATTAGTAAATTAACTAACACTTAACCACATAATCAATTACCTGAAAACATCATTATTATTATCATCCTATGATAATATTTTAATTACTTTATCATATACATTATGATTTAACACTTAATCTTTCCTTTTATCAATTCTTCTTTATAATCCAATAAGAAGAATACTAATACTATAATCTGGATTATTTAAACATACCAATTCAGCAACCTGGATTGACTAATTCAGTAAACTGGGTTAACTTAACTTTCAATCGAGCAAGCTTGGATTCATTAATTCTTCAATCCAGCAACTTGGATTCAAACTGAATATTAATTCCATAAACTGTTTTCCAATCCAGCAAACTGGATTCAACTGATTTTCAATCCAACAAGTCTGGATTCATTAATTCTTCAATCCAGCAACCTGGATTCACTAATCCTTCAATCCAGCAACTTGGATTCATTAATTCTTTTCACGAAAATACCAAATCAACTTATTATTTTTCTATCCTTTGGCCAAACATATATACATATATTCTATACACAAAAAGAGTTTTTCTGTAATTTTTCAACTCCCATTAGTGTTTTTCAAAAATCTATTTTTAGTTCATAGCTTAAGAAATTATCCCCATTGTGCTTAATTCCAGAAATTCCAAACTCTTGTCATAATCTTACATGCATTAACGTGAACCTCCAGTTTAAATTTTGTGGCCATCAGAGTTATAGAACTTTGGTTATAGCAGTTTTTGTCAGAAAAACCCGGATATTGAAATAACCATAACCTGGTCAATTTAAGTCAGAATGAGATCATTTTAGGATAGGAGCTACTTTATCTAATATATTTTCATCTCCAAAAATTCCAGAATTTATTTCAAAAATTAAATGGCTGAAAATGCTCTTGCAAAATTTTGGGCAGTTTGTTTTTGGTATTTTCAACTGTTGCCTACTTTGCCAAAAATAGTCCATACGAAAATATACAACTCTATTTTTAGTGATTCAACTTGGGTTTGAAAGATAACTCATCATATTATCATCCCAAATTTTTTCAAAATTTTTGAAGTTCAGGAAAAATACGAAACTACCCCTGGAAGTGACTAGCCCAAAACAGTTTTATTTTTTTTCTAAAAACAAAACTGTTTTGGCTAAAACAGTCACTATGGCTTGTGAACTCAATATTTCTGAGTTCTATCACTTGGGTTTATTAGTTAACTTACATATCTAGCACTCCTATTTGAAGGATCGCAAAAAGTAGGTGTAGATTAAAAACGGTAGTTGACCAAAAGGAAGAAAAAAAACTAGGGTTTTCTTAATTAAAAAAAAACTAGTTTCTTTTCTCTCCTTTTGATCCACTTTCTAACACTCAAATATGTTAGATCTAAACATGTAACACTATAAATCATATAGATCTATAGTTTTTAAGTTAAAAAACACAAACTCCATATTCCATTAAACAAATAAAAAAAATGGAAATAAAAGCTTTAAAATTAGAGTTTATACCTTGATTTGTTTGCTACTATTATTATTTTACCAAATTATGTAATGAATCTAGGATGCATAAGCTTCAACTCCTCTCTTTCTTCTTCCTCCTTACAACTGAATTCTCTCTCTCTCTTACTTTCTTTTTCTTTTGTTTTTGCTAGTAACTTATGGAAATGAGAATAAAGAGAAAGAAATTAGATTTTTGTTAGAATAAAATGTATAGATATAAGATGTATATGTAAATACAGTTCCCCCACAGTCTCATCTCTTTCTCTCTCTCACTTACTAAGTTATTGCTTGCAAGATTGTATAAAAATATTGGTGAATTGCATAAGTGACACATAAGAGGGTTTGGTTACCTACTAAAGTGAATAATCATCACAATCTACCCCCCTTTTTTCCTCTCCTTGTGACCGGCCATGTGGCTTATTTTTCTTCCATGTTTTATTTTGTTTTTATTTCTTTATTTAACTTACTAAATGTCCAAAAAGTCCCTCTTCCATTGAGCTAAGTTTGGGCCATTTTATTTGATGTTTTTGGGATTTCAAATTAATTCCTTGGGCCATGGAAAATTAACATATTCCAATACTTTCCATTTTATCTTACCCTAATTATTTAATTAGAGTTTTCATTCCACACATTTGGAATTTAAATTATTACTCTTGCTTTAAATTTTATAACCCAATTAGACTTGCTTAAATTTAGTTATAAAAATTAATAAATTGAGATAGTAAAATATATCTCTTAAGTTAGTATAATTTTAAATATTATTATTCTCCCACACCATAACCCTTGGGTTATTTAAATCTCCATACCTAATGTATAATTAGGTTATGAAACATTTCCTTTTAATTTACTTTAATAAATAAACACATATACATAATTACAATTCATATATTTATATTACTTCCTAATCATTCCACACACATCACAAAGTTTTTGATATCATTAATATTTAATTAATATATCTATTTACAATGTGACTTGGAATTCTTGGCTATTACATTCTCCCTTCCTTATAGGAATTCCGTCCCCGAAATTTCACCTAAGGTTACTCAAAAAGATTCGGATAATTCTTCCTCATCTTTTTCTCGAGTTCCTACGTAGCTTCCTCAGCGTTGTGGTTCCTCCAAAGCACTTTGACATAATGTATAACCTTATTTCTTAACCTCTGCTCCTTCCTATCCAAAATTTCTACAGGAATTTCTTCGTATAATAAGTCATTCTCTACTTGAATCGGCTCATATGATATCACATGCTTGTAATCTGGCTTGTATGGACATAACACTAACACATGAATCACATTGTGAATATGTTCCAGCTCAAGAGGTAAAGCTACCTCGTACGCCACTTCACCTATCTTTTTTAATATCTCAAATAGTCCAATAAATCTTGGACTCAGTTTACCTTTCTATACAAATCTAATCTTCCCTTTCTAGGGAGATACTTTTAAAAACGCATAGCTCCCCACCTCGAAGTCTCTTTTCTTGCAATGAATATCAACATACTTCTTTTGATGATCTTGAGATGTTACTAGTCGAGCTCTTATCAACTAGATGATCTCTATCGTCTGCTGTACCAATTCTGGCCCTTACAGTGTTCGTTCACTTATTTCGTCCCAGTATAAGGGCGTTCTACACTACAAGAAAAAGGTTTATTAGCGATCGCATACAGTTGTAGATAACTATCAGCGACCGACTGCGGTCGTTGATAGGCGTCGCATAAAATCTGGTCGCTGGGATGCACATCAGCGACCACTATTAGTGACCGAAATATTTGCGACCAATTCGCTAAGCTGAGTCAGCATGGTCCAGGGCCAAAGCTGGCGTGGTCCACGTGGCAGCGATGGCTATCAGCGACCGCATGCGGTCGCTGATACCCTCATATGTTTAGCCGTCGCTAATAAATATCAACGACCGCATCCGGTCGCTGATCTAGAAAAAATGAAAACCAGATTTTTGTTGTTTTGCAGAATTCCCATAAGCCTTTACCTATTTTGTACCTTCTTTATCCCAACACATATACACAACAAGATAAATAGCATGCACAATAATATAAACATCCATCGTCCACCGACACATACACCAAACTAGTATATAAACTATATAAACCTTTAAAAACCAATATGAATTGAATAAATATAAACAAATCTAATATTGTTTAAGTAACATACAGAAAACCAATATGAATTGAATGAATATATAAGTACAAGCTTATCAAATAACTACAAAACTGATCTAAAGCAGGCCCGTCAAGCATCATCGCCTCCTTGATCACCCTGTAATTAACAAAATAATAAAACAAGTTATAAATATAGTAACTATGTTGATACTAGTATATATTACGACAATATATACAACAAATTGATTTTATACCTCGTCATCATCCCCATGTTATCCTGCTGCTGCTTTGCCATCGCTTGCTTGACTAACTCCTCGGGACTCGAGCCCCGGATGCGTTCGCTTAATATCTTGGAAGATCTCGATCTTGACATATAGCTCTCACACAGTTAGCCAGAGTATGAATAACTGGATGGCTCGATGACTGTGAAGACTGGGTAGAAGAGCAGCCTGAGCCACTGAAGGATGGGCGTCGTCATTGTCCTTGACCTTTAATGTAGTTTTTCTTCACAATAGACGCCTTCTCCCACAAATCAATAGGCGGACGTGGAGTGCCTTCAGGATAGCGCTCATTCAATAAACGCTTATAAGTATCCTGTCATCATGTTAACAATTAAATAGTTAAAAATAAATTCTGTAAGCATTGATAAACAAGATCAAGTTGTTAAAACTTATTATCGCTATCTGGATAGCATTAGGCAGACCATCACGAGTGACCACGTATACATCCAGCCAATGGATAGGTTGACCTTGAGACTGAGACTCCTATACAAAAAATAGCACAAAATTACTAAGTAAAAATGTGATATATTTTCTACAATTCATGATTGTAAACATATTAAAACTTGTAAAGACGTACCACAGCGTTGATATGTCGCAGATTGTGAAATATCACGCCTCTTTTCGCCTTTACGCCGCATACACCCGAGGATTTGTTAGTGGCGGCAGTCTTTCATCTTTTCACCCAGCTCTCAGCTCTCTATTGGGCACACATCTCAGCCCATATGGACTGGGTGCACCACCAGGGGTTATGCTCATGCATGTAATCCTCTTCCTGGCCTGGATGGTCGATCTCGGCATTGTGAAGGGCTTTTTGTCTTTCTTTGTTCAAATTATCCTTGGTGCAGACGACGCACTTACGCGAATAATGTCTCGAATCTTTGAAGCTCAAGGCGTCCTCCCATCTATACCTTTTTTGCAAATAAAACAACAATAATAACATTACTAAACAATTATCCTTAATTAGAATATTATATTATCTGTCATAATTAAAAAAAAACATACCTGGAATTTAGCCCAAACATCATCCTTGTGGGCGATAGGTGTGCTCGCCCACGTAATCACAGGTGTAGGCCAATTTTGTAAACACAATTGTGATATGCACTTGACGATCTTATTATCTGAAAAATCACTATAGTATACAACAATTTACATCAACGATAAGTAGATATATTAAAGCAATTTACATCTAAAATGAAATCTAAAATGCTTATATATATAAAAATGATGCGGGACGTACGTGCTATTCGGAGGAGGGCGAATCTGAATAAGAATTTGATCATCCAGATTAGTAGGGGCCTTGGGCACATGATTAGGTCCCCTACCCAAGCTTATGCTTTTTACTACATTGCTTGAAGCCATCTCATATATTACAAATTTCAAGATGTATATATGAGTTATATTTGATTACATGTATATATGAATATATAAAATGACAATAAACATGACAGTGATATAAACATCTATATATATGAATATAAAATGACAATAAACAAAAATTGCATTTAAATAGTTAAGTACATAAATATAACAATGATATAAAAAACATGTAATGCTAAACATACATTTCATTTGTTCAAGTGTCAATGTCTGATTCAGAATCATCTTGTATACGTGTTGCAGATTCATAACCATCATCTGCTTCAGATTCAGTCAATAACTCTTCCTCCTCAGTATCAATGTCATATGACACAAGTATTGACTCAGGAGCTAATTCATGTGGTTCATCTCCACCATCTAACTAGATTACTTCATTGTCATCCTCCACATTTATTATAGTTTGACTATAAAGCATCTGCTCTCGGTAAATCTCCCCATCAACTACTTCTACACGACTACGCGCGAGAGTATGAATTACAACTTGCCAATCTGTAGGCGGTCTATCCCTTTTCCTAACAGGACTAGGAGTGTAGTATACTTGTACTGTTTGAGTTGGTAAAACAAACGGTTCGTTGAAGTACGTAGACCTATGGAGGTCAATATCGACGATTCCATGTTTGTCAACACGTATCCCTTTTTCTGAATCAAACCAACGGCACTTGAACAAGTGAATATGACCCCCGGACGTGCCCTTATACGAAAACTCTACGATTTCCTCCAACTCCCCATAAAAGGCACGACCAAGCTCATTGTAACAGTCTCCTTGGACACACACTCCAGAGTTCGTTGTTCTTTTACCGTGCCCATATGTCTTTGTATTGAATTCACAACCATTTATTTTGTAACCATCATGGTGACTTGGTCCTATGTCGGTCCCATAGCTAGGACTTGTACACATTAGTAAATTGTTGATCCCTCGATCAAAGCCTACAAAAACTCCATCTTATTAAATGAAGTCATAGTTAACATGGAGTATATATGTATATATATATATATATATGTCATGCTTAAGAAATTGAACTTACTTTGTCCTTTAGCCAAAGTGCAAATTTTTTATCACGATTGATTTGAATATCTTTATCAGTTATGCCGGGATGCTTCACTTTTAACTCATCATCCTACAATATATACCATGTTATAAACATTAACATATTGGAATAATTAATTTTCAACTTAAAAGATAAATTATCAAGTTTACATGTGTACCTCACAAATTCGTCAATCTCCTCGCAATTGAGAAGAATGTAAGTATGTGCAGCATGTAATTCTTGCTCAAAGAGGAATATGCGCTTCCCTTTTCCATAAGCGCGGCCCGATAGACCAAATACAGAGCCGACAATTTAGTTCAACATTTCCCCCATCATCATGTCTCGATACTCGATTGGCCTTTGTCAAGACTTTGTCCGGAAAATAGTCTGAGACAAACATTGATATCTCATCGAAACTGTATGCCTCACATATCGACCCCTCGACATAAGCTCTATTCTTCACCTTCCTCTTAAGATTTCCCATCACCCTATCGAAAGGGTACATCCATCTATATTGAACTGGACCCCCAACACGAGCTTCATAGGGAAGATGGATTTGCAAATGCTCCATGGAGTCAAAAAAACTAGGTGGGAATATTTTTTCCAGTTTACACGTGATCTCTATGATGTTTTTCTCAAGTATAGACATGTCCTTCTCATTTAATGATTTTGAACATAAGTCTTTGAAGAAACGACTAAGATCCGTCAAAGCATCCCATATTGGTTTATCAAGCAGATCCCGAAATGCTATAGGCATGAGTCTCTCCATGAACACATGACAGTCAGGACTCTTCATCCCTTGTAATTTCCCACCCGTAACACAGCTTTCAATGTTTGACGCATATCCATTTGGTTGTTTTAGAGACTTAACCCATGTGTACACATCTTCAACTTGCTTTTTGGACAATGTGTACCTTGCATGCGGTTTGACAATCTTACCATTAGGAGATTCATAAAGTTCTAATCCAGGACGCTTACAAATATCTTTCATGTCCAAACGTGCCTTATCGTTATCTTTTGTCTACCCCGTAACATTCATCACGATGTTAAACACATTGTCAAACACATTCTTCTCAATATGCATCACATTTAGATTATGACGAATCAAATTTGTAGAACAATAAGGAAGTTCCAAAAAGATGTTTCTCCGAACCCAGTTATGAGATTCACCAAACCCATTAATTATGTTTGTGGCATCAATCTTACCAAATGGGATAATTGGAAATCTCATTACACGATCTCGCATCTCCGTTCCCGACAATCGCGGTGCAGGCATATCATTGTCTACTTTCCCTTTCTTGAAGTGTTCTCTATTTCTTCAAAACGGGTGATCTACAAGCAAAAGCCCGGCGATGACAAATCAAACCAATGCAAGGCTTTCGACCTTTTGATAGATTAAATGACTTTGTATGCTCCATACAATACGGAAAAGCCAACTTCCCGTGTGTACTCCATCCAGCTAACATACCATAAGCTGGGAAGTCACTTATAGTCCACATAACCGATGCCCTAAGGTTGAAATTTGTTTTCGTTGACCAGGAACCATGAGTGAAAGAAACAAGTATGGCTGTTTCATATACATCCAAGGAGGCAAGTTGTACAAAGTAACAATCACATGCCAACATGAGTACAAAACAGCTGAGTGGCCAAACGGATTGAAATCATCGGTGGACAATCCAAGCCTCACATTTCTAGGTTCCAATGCAAACCCAGGATGTGCTAAGTTGAAATCTTTCCAAGCCTGTACATCTGCGGGATGATTTAGTTCTCCATCTTTAGCTGGAGATTTCGCATGCCAACTCATATGTTCAGCTATTCTTGAAGACATGTACAATCTTTTTAGTCGATGTGTTATTGGAAAATACCTTAGAATCTTAAACGCTATACTTGATTTTTTTGTAGTTACACCCTCTTTATTAGGCCTAAACCGATCATGACTGCAAAACGTGCACCTTGTCATCTGTTCATTTTCCTTATAAAATAACATGTGATCGTTGGGACATGCATCGATCTTTTGGTATCCAAGACCCAACTTCTTCACCATTTTCTTACAAAAGTAATAGTTACCAGGTAATTTCTCACCGTCAGGCAACATACTCTTAATGGCCTTCAAGAGCGACTCAAAACACTCATGGCTCATGTTGTGATCAACCTTGATGTTAAGTAATGTCGCCACTGCAGACAATGTACTGTGTTTGGTGCAACCATGCCACAATGGCTCGCTACCCTTGTCTAACAACTTAAAGAAGTCTTTGGCATCAGAATTCATAGGTTGCTCTCTGCCTTGTTCCCAATCAAAATCTGGCCCTGCAATATCATGAACCATTTCATTCATTCGATGAGTACAACTGCCCAAATTGTGTACTTCTGTGATGCTGTTGGGTAAAATCTAATTACGCACAACATGCAAGTATACGTGGTCAACAAGTAATAGAGTGATGAGTAGAGTATCGTTCCCACAGAGACTAACTAGTAATAATCTTAACTTATAATTACCAATTTCCTATTAATCCTAATTTTATTAAACCAATCAACTCAATAATTAAAATTAAAGACTCTAAATTAAAGAATAATTGAACTATCACAAAACAATCATAAATATCAAAATCTGGAATTTCAAACAATTAATGGAGAATTAGACTTATGATTTCACCCTAATCTTCACTCTGATTTTAACACCTTAATTCCAATTCAACTCACTATCCCAGTTTATTAATCAAGAACACGAACGTAATATTAACCACCTCTCGATGCACTAATACCGTATTAACTTAAATCCACAATTAAGATAGAAACAAGTTAAACACCTTAATCAACTAACTCACTATATCTCTTTGTGAATTACAATTAAAGAAGGTTGAAGAATAAGTTCTCTATCCGATTACATGCGATGTCAAGCATATCTACCATAATATTCATCAAGATTCTGCTATTCACAAAATTCATGAACACATGCTATATTAATTAGGTCTAGATTTGAATATCCTCTCTCGATTCCATACAAATCCACAAAGAATTGTTGATCAGGCAATTCATAAATTCAAGCTCAAATCAATATAGATAAACTGGAAATAGATTATTGAAATGGAAATCAAAATTTATAAAATCATCGTTTCACTTAAAGATCCATCATAAGCCTAAAAAATTGAATTAGTTCATAATAAACGAAATAAAAACTGAATAAATCATAGAAAATATTCTTTTGATTACAAATAATAGCCTAAGTTGAAGAATATTGAAAAACACCCTTCTCGTAGCCTAGAATTACAATTGTCTCGAAATACTCCTCCACAGCTCGCTTAGAAAAACTGAGCTTAATCTTCTTCTTGTGCCTTGTGTGTTGTTTAATTTGTTGTTTTTTGAGTAGTAGATGTCCAACACACAAGTCCCAGCCAAAAATTCCCTTCAATTAGAGTTCATACGCTATCCAAATTCTAGAAACCAACTCCCATCAAAGTTCAGCAATAGCAGGAGTCTACTTCAATCGAGACCCCCCCGCCCCTGCGGGGGTACATGCCTTATATAAGCCCGCCTCGGTGGGAACCCTTTCTGTCAACTGATATTGAAGACGCCTCGCCCCGGCGGGGGTGTATAGGCCAAATATGCCCGCCCCGACGGGCCTCTATTCTGCCAAAAGATTTGCTGTACTTCAAAATTTCTTCAAACTTTGTACCAATTAACTCCATATCACACCGAATAGCTCCAAATACACGTTAAATGCCACAACAACCATCCTACACATAAAATAACATAAAACAAGTAAAAACGAACATGATCACAAGAATTTAGCAACAATTACGCATGAAATGGACATTGATTCGCGTATCTAAAATCCACTTATCAAAATCCCCCAAACTTAAACCGTGATAGTCCTCGAGCACAAAACAACTACATGCAATGCAATGCAATGAGATGAAATGAATATGACCTCACTTATATGCTTTCGAATCCAACAATATCGCATAATCAAGATTATCTTAACGGCCTCAGCAAAAACAAACAACTATACAATGTCATCCACCAAAAACCAATCTACAATTCCATTTTAATCCTCAAATCTCAAGCCATCATCACTGGTATAGTGTGTGTGTGATCAACATCTTTGATAACTAATACGGACTCAAATTCAATACATAATCAATCTCTTAGAAGGAATCATACAATGCAAACTTAAAAATTCCAAACATAGACAGCTTCAACTAAAACTAAACAATCACTAATCTCGGGTGTTCAAGCAGGGTACTTATACTTTATTCATATATATATATATATATATATATATTTTCTTTTTTCACGTACGGGAGCTTTTTGCTCTTTTTCCGTTTTATTCACATTTTTTTTTATGTATACATACATACAAGACCGTGCAATGTCTCATCCCATTAGGCTAACAGTGCTACCCCTTAGCGAGCTTTCAACCAACGATTCCCAGACCATAAAAGACCTTAGGGCGCTAGGTGTAAAGACAATCCCCTCGGGCGTACTTTCTCAAGTAACAAAGGCCCCGAAACAAGACTAGTCATAATATATGTACTCTTTTTTTTTAGATAAAGCTTATATACCCCACATATCATCCCCCAAACTTAGGTTCTTACCTAATTTGTGCCTTTACTGTCTATCCTTGTCATTTTCTCATTTACTATAGCATTATCCTTTAGAGACTATTTATGTATCAATTTGAACTGACCAGTCAACAACGATGTTATTATTCGTGCTATCCTTTTTATACCAATTTCAAACAAGTGTAAGATTCGATTCATAGCAGAAATTGTATCACAGTTCTAGTACTCAGTACTGTATTTATTAACTTGTTAGCAATCTCATCATTGGCCCACAAATAATGTGAACTACAACATTGATGGACTTACGTAAACACAATATTTAACTACCTAATTTTTTTTTTACAAAATGCATTATTTACAAACTAAAATAATGCAATGACAAACATTACCCTAAGCTACTATGTATGCACCTAAGTTGTCATGCAATACTAAAATTACTATGCAATACTAAAATTTAAATGACAAAATGCAACCTAAGTACTACATATGCATGCAAACATGTATTTAAATCCCGTAAACTTAAGTAATACAATGTCCTCATTGGATGAATAATCAAAATAAGTACGTGAGGACTTCTCAGCTATCGCTTAAGTTTGAGGAGGTGGTTGTTGTTCTTCTTCGTCTGAATCACTTGGTGGAAACCTTGGCATTGGCATGGGCTGCTGATATGGAAATTGGGCCGCCGGGTTGAAGCTCTGAAGGGTTGTATTGAGTGAGGCGAAAGATGCGTTCATAGCATCAAACATGTGATCTTGCCTCATTGCCAATCGCCGCATTTCCCGACGTGTTGCTTTGTTGTGCACATTCATTTAATTTTGAAAATCAAGGAATTGGCCTGAAAAATTTCCACGTAAACACCGGTGGATGGAGAAACAGATAATGGCCCCGACGTCGATAATGAAATCTTGCACAATGACGTATAACAGTAATGCCTTCTCTTTTGTGACGTCCGAGGTATGTTGGGTCGGAAGAAATTTTGCGCATAGGAATGCGTACCAAATTTTTCCATACCGACTAAGGTCCTTGCTATGGAACACGGTGCCTCCCTTCTGACCTTTCATCCAAGATGTTCCCGGCTTTGTCATCTCCGTGATTATAGAATCACAGTTCAGATTAGAATTTCGTAGATGAGCATAATGGCAATGGCGAGGTACTCGCAGTTGATAGTAGGTGTTAATTGCATCGGCACTGAATGGAACCAACTAACCTCGCACAAACGCGTGGAATGGTTCTTTGTCCTCAGCATTTTCATAGAATTCTTTGACAATGTTGACAACGGCTGGTTCTGGTTCTTTGGTGAATTTTGTCCACCCCTTTTGATAAATTTGAGGCATCATCTCCCCATCGTTAGGATCCGGTGCCAACCCCCGCTCGAGTGTAAGGGCTTTGGTGAACATGTAGTAGTCATCGCTCGGCGCATGTGCACGACACTTGCAATTTTCGGTGATCGAAGGTGCGGGTTGGTTGAGATGGCCGTGAACTCTCTCCCCTTTGGCGTTTAGAAGATGATTGCGAAGCCATGATTTCTCTATATTGCTGGACTTACCTTAGCTCTCCCCCAAACGTTTCAATTTGATCCTCTCTAGCTCTCAAGTATCCTCTATGAATTCTCTATATCAATAATTTTGAGAGATGTGATATGAGATGTAGTGATATATATAGAGGTGGAAGAATGGCTTCTATTGGTGGAGTGAAGATGTGGGGTAATTAATGGAGTTAAGGAAGTAGTGGGAAGTAAAAGTGGTGGGTGGTGGTTATGAGGTAGTGGGGAAGTGGAGTGTTGTTATGAGGTAGTGGGGAAGTGGAGTGTTGTTGGGAATAGGAAGGAGCATGCGTGTAACTGCCAACTTGTCTGATGGTTTCCAGGACCCCCGCCAAATGGGCTGTATCTTGGAATCTTGCTAACTAAGTTTTGGGACCCCCACTTTGTGGGGTTATAAGTTGTAGTTTTGAGGCCCGCCCGTGAAGAGTTTGCTTACTATCAAACATTTTTGGAGACCCCCCTTGGGGAATTGGGTTAGAGTGTCAAGGGCCCGCCTGACCGTGGCATTCCTACTATCAGACTCTCTTGTTTTCTCATTTTGCTTCATTGTACTCACTTAATGCTCCATTTTCCATCTTACAAGATTTAACACATGAGAATTAGTGAGTTATTGATAACATGATGTATTATAGAGTGATTAATGAGACTTTTATTGTATTCTTCTACCTAGTAATTTACTAAAAACTATAATGAAGCAAATATGAATGGAAAATATGATAAAAAAAAACTAAAGATTGGGTTGCCTCCCAATTAGCACTTTATTTTAAGTCATTCAGCCTGACTACTTCCTGTTTAATTTGTGTCGGCCAATGTGATGGCGACCACCTCTGTGTTGGCTTCTCAACCCCAATAAAGCTTTAAACAGTGCCCGTTGACTTTAAACGTATCTAGTGGATTACGACTGTAGAGTTTGACTGCCCCATTAGAGAATACCCGTTTGATAGTGAATGGTCCCGACCATCTTGACTTAAGCTTTCCTGGGAACAATCGCAGCTGTGAGTTAAACAAAAGGATTGATTGTCCCGGCTAGAATGTTCAATGCATAATTTTCTGGTCGTGCCATCTTTTTACTGTTTCTTTGTATATTTTGGAGTTCTCATAGGCGTGAAGACAAAATTCGTCGAGTTCATTCAATTGAAGAAGTCTTTTCTCCCTTACAGCTGCTTGATCAAAATTGAGTTTTTGCACCACCCAATATGCCTTATGTTGTAGCTCGACTGGTAAGTGACATGCCTTCTCGTATAGTAGTTGATATGGTGACATCCCGATTGGTGTCTTGTATGCAGTCCGGTATACCTATAATGCATCGTCCAATCTAAGCGACCAATCTTTTTGACTCGGATTCACCACTTTCTCTAATATCTTCTTAACTTCTCTGTTTGATACCTCAGCCTGTCCACTAGTTTGAGGGTGATACGCTGTAGCTACCTTGTGGTTGACCCCATACTTGGCCAAAAGAGCTATAAAAGACTTATTGCATAAGTGACTACCTTCGTCACTTATAATTGCTCTTGGCGTTCCAAACCTCGTGAAAATGTTTTTCTATAGGAATTTGAGGACTACCTTGGCATCGTTTGATGGTAATGCTGCAGCTTCAACCCACTTCGATACGTAATCCACTGCGAGAAAAATATACTAATTGTTCAAAGATGAAGGGAATGGCCCCATGAAATTGATACCCCATACGTCAAAGATTTCCACTTCAAGAATCGTTTGTAAAGGCATCTCATTCTATTTCGAAATGTTGCCCACCCTTTGGCACCTATCGCATTGTTTGACAAAATGGTGGGCATCCTTGAATAATATAGGCCAATAAAAACCTGATTGCAACACCTTCTCTGCTGTCCTCTCACTCCCATAATGTCCGCCATACGCAGATGAGTGACACTCATGCAGAATGTTCTTCACTTCACTATAGGGGACGCACCGTCGAATCATTTTGTCGGTGCACTGCTTGAACAAATACGGTTCGTCCCACATGTACCATTTCACGTCATGAAGAAATTTTCTTTTCTGTTGTCTTGTGAGGTCAGGTAGTAGAATGTTGCTCACAAGAAAATTTGTATAATCCCCATACCAAGGAATCTCTGCAGAAATCCCAAATAGTTTCTCATCTGGGAATGATTCATTAATTTCACATTTATCTTCTTTTGCTTTCCCTTGGTTTTCCAGCCTAGACAAGTGATAAGCTACTTGATTCTCCGTACCCTTCCTATCCTTTATTTCTAAGTCAAACTCTTGAAGTAGGAGAATCCACCGGATAAGGTATGGCTTAGCATCCTTTTTCACTATTAGGTACCGAATCGCCGCATGGTCCGTGTAGACTATCACCTTAGCCCCGATCAAGTAAGCCCAAAATTTGTCAAACGCATACACCACTGCAAGCAATTTCTTTTTTGTGGTTGTGTAATTCATTTGATTCTCTGTAAGTGTTTTGCTTGCATATTATATGTCGTGAAACACCTTGTCTCGTCATTGGCCCAAAACAGCCCCAACCGCGTAGTCACTTGCATAACACATAAGCTCGAATGGCATGCTTCAATCCGGTGCGACTATCACGGGGGCTATAGTCAATTTTTTCTTTAATAAGTCAAAAGATGTCTTACATTCTTCATTAAAACTGAAAATAGCATCCTTCTCTAAAAGTTTGCATAGAGGTTTTGCAATTTTAGAGAAGTCTTTTATGAACCTCCTGTATAACCCAGCATGTCCCAAGAAACTCCTAATACCCTTAACTGAGCTCGGTGGAGGCAGTTTTTCGATAATTTCCTGCTTTGCTTTATCAACCTCCAATCCTTGAGCCGATACCTTATGGCCCAAAATTATGCCCTCTTCAACCATGAAGTGGCATTTTTCCCAATTTGGTACGAGGTTCGTATCCTTACATCGCTGCAACACCACGACCAGATTCTTTAAACAAATATCGAAGCTTTCCCAATAGACCAAAAAGTCATCCATGAAGACTTCAACATTTTTCTCCACCATATCTGGAAAAATGGCCATCATACACCGTTGGAAGGTTGCAGGTGCATTGCATAACCCGAATGACATCATCCTGAATGAAAATGTGCCGTAGGGGCACGTGAATGTCGTCTTTTCTTGATCCTCCAGAGCGATGACTATTTGGTTATAGCCTGAGTATCCATCCAACAAACAGTAATACTCATGTCCCGCCAATCTATCCAACATTTGATCAATAAAGGGCAGTGGGAAATGGTCTTTTCGGGTTGCCTAGTTCAATTTTCTATAATCCATGCAAACCCTCCAACCTGTCACTATTCTAGTCGGTATTAATTCGTTGTCCTCATTTTGCACCGCCGGCATTCCTCCCTTTTCTGGCACGCACTGAACTGGACTAACCCACTTACTGTCGGAAATCAGATAGATGATACTGGCATCCAACCACTTTAAAATTTCCTTCTTCACAACTTCCTTCATAATTGGGTTAAGTCGCCGTTGTTGCTCCACCGTTGGTTTTGCCTCATCTTCCATCAGAATTTTGTTCATGCAAAATGAAGGGCTGATTCCCTTTATATCCGCGATTGTACACCCAATAGCTGATTTGTGTTCCCGAAGCACCCTCAGCAACTTTTCTTCCTGCAATTCGTTAAGTGCAGCTGAAATAATAACAGGTAAAAAATTTGAATTGCCTAAGTACTCATACCTGAGGTGTTTAGGGAGTGGCTTAAGTTCCAACTTTGGTGACTCTTCCAATAATGGTTTTTGTTTTTCAGTGGTTACCTCCTCCGTGTATAATGGTTCAATCGGCGTTCTAATCTAGAAACTTGTGGCAATGAATCTAGCCTTTGTAAGTAATCCACCAATTCTGGGTCATCGACCTCTTTATCCCCCAATAAAGTTGTTTCTAATGGATCGTTGACCAAACTCTTTCTCATATCTTCACTGATGATCTGCTCAATTAAATCCATTCGAAAACATTCTTCCTCATCTGTAGGAAATTTCATAGCCTTAAACACATTAAATTTGATTTCTTGATCTTGGACCCTCATAGTAAGTTCTCCTTTTTGTACGTCTATGAGCATCCTACCCGTGGCCAAAAATGGTCTCCATAGGACAATTGGGATGTTTTTATCCTCCTCAAAATCCAGAATGATAAAGTCCGTGGGGAATATAAACTTATCCACTTTCACTAAAATGTCCTCTCTTATGCCTCTCTCGGATATGTGGTGACCTTCTATCTTGTTGTAATGAAATATTTGTAGGTCTTGGCGCGGGCAAACCCAATTCTGTGTATACTGACAATGGCATAAGGTTTACACTCACCCCCAAATTACATAAACACTTACTCAAATGCATATTCCCGATCGTGCATGGAATAGTGAAGCTCCCCGGGTCCTTGAGTTTTGGTGGTAATTTCTGCTGTAATACCGCACTACACTCCTCTGTTAGTGCAACTGTCTCAAAATCTTCCCATTTCTTCTTCCTTGACAGAATCCCTTTCATAAATTTCGGGTAGCTCGGCATTTGCTCTAGGGCTTTTGCAAATGGTATGTTGATCTGAAGTTTCTTGAACACTTCCAAAAACTTTGTGAATTGCTTGTCTAATTTCTGTTTTTGGACCCTTTGCTAAAATGGTGGTGGTGGATAAACATTGGCTTATTGTTCAACTTTGTTTCCTCACTCTGCTTATCCTCACCCTTGTTTCCTTCAACCACGTGACTGTCATCCAATTTTTTATCTGGAGTCGCTGAATTTTTTGCATTAGTACCCTCGAGATGTTTTCCACTCCTCAATGTAATTGCCTGACACTGTTCGTGGTTACCTTTTGGATTCCTCTCTGTATCGCTCGGTAAGGTCCCTTGTGGCCTGTTATTTAGTGCTAAGGCAATTTGCCCCATCTGATTTTCCAAGTTGTTGATGGCTATTGCTTGATTTTTCATCGCTGCCTCATTACTCATTATATATTTCGACACCAATTCCTCGAAATCTGATTTCCTTTCATGATGTTGAACTGGTTGTTGGTGATTCTGAAAATTGGGGGGATATGACTGTCGTGGAGCTTGATGTTGCTAATTATTGCTCCACGAGAAATTCAGATGATTTCTATTCCCTTGATTATACGTATTCTGATATGTGTTATGCGGAATTCTGTTATAATTGCCCATAAACTGCACAGATGCTCGATTTATCGCACATTGATCCGTTGGGTGCTCTCCTGTGCACAACTCACATATAACTGCCACTTGTTGTGCTTGTTGAGCCTGTGCCCCTGTCAGAGAATCCAACTTCTTTGAAAGTGCAGAAATCTATGCCTGTATAGCTGTTACACCATCCACTTCTAACACCCCAGCCGCCTTTGTCTGTGTCGTGGTGGGCCACTGGTAGTTATTAACCGCCATGGTTTCAATCAAATTGTAGGCTTCCTCATAACTCTTGGCCATGAATGCTTCGCCCGACGTTGCATCAATACTCGTTCTGAGATTCCTATGTAGTCTGTTGTAAAAGGTGTTCATTTGCAGCCACTTAGGTAATCCATGATGTGGGCATTTTCTGAGCAATTCTTTGTATCTCTCCCATGCCTCATATAACAACTCCCCATGTTGCTGCTCAAACATTGTTATCTCGTTCCTCATCTTTGCGAGCCACATGGGGTGGAAAGAATTTGGTGAGAATTTTCGAGCTAAGTCCTCCCATGTAGTTATCGATCCAAGGCGAGAGAATGCAACCAACTCTTCGCTTTTGTCCCGTAAAGTGAATGGGAACAACCAAAGTCTAACTGCATCATCTGACACCCCATTGTACCTAAAGGTGTCGCAAATCTCCAGAAAGTTGACTAGATGCTCGTTCGGATCGTCATTTGCCAATCCCCCAAACTAAACTGAATTCTGAATCATTTGAATCGTCCCAGGCTTAATTTCAAATGTGTTAGCGACTATCATGGGCCCTGGTGATGCTTGACTTCAGTTCAGTCACCTTGGGTGTGGCAAAGTCCCTTAATGCTTTATGATATTCTACCGCCATTTTTCTTCTTTTCTCAGATGTTTCAAATTCTTGCCTCATTTCCTTGATCCAGTTACTTAACCTCTAAAACCTTTTCTCGATGTCGTCCTCAAAAGGCAGCAAGTCTGGATTTTTGGACCGAGTTTGCATAAACTGCTTCAAACACCTGAAATAGAAGGAACAAAATAAAAATAAAATTGTCTAAGTAAAACTGGATTAATTAAACTAATATTGTAAAACTATTAAGATTTATACTAAATTGTCCCCGACAATGGCGCCAAAAACTTGTTGGGTAGAATTTAATTACGCACAACACGCAAGTATACGTGGTCAACAAGTAATAGAGTGATGAGTAGAGTATCGTTCCCACAGAGACTAACTAGCAATAATCTTAACTTACAATTACCAATTTCCTATTAATCCTAATTTTATTAAACCAATCAACTCAATAATTAAAATTAAAGACTCTAAATTAAAGAATAATTGAACTATCACAAAACAATCACAAATATCAAAATCTGGAATTTCAAACAATTAATGGAGAATTAGACTTATGATTTCACCCTAAGCTTCACTCTGATTTTAACACCTTAATTCCAATTCAACTCACTGTCCCAGTTTATTAATCAAGAACACGAACGTAGTATTAACCACCTCTCGATGCACTAATACCGTATTAACTTAAATTCACAATTAAGATAAAAACAAGTTAAACACCTTAATCAACTAACTCACTATATCTCTATGTGAATTACAATTAGAGAAGGTTGAAGAATAAGTTCTCTATCCGATTACATGCAATGTCAAGCATATCTCTACCTTAACATTCATCAAGATTCTGCTATTCACAAAATTCATGAACACATGCTATATTAATTAGGTCTAGATTTGAATATCCTCTCTCGATTCCATACAAATCCACAAAGAATTGTTGATCAGGCAATTCATAAATTCAAGCTCAAATCAATATAGATAAACTGGAAATAGGTTATTGAAATGGAAATCAAAATTTACAAAATCATCGTTTCACTTAAAGATCCATCATAAGCCTAAAAAATTGAATTAGTTCATAATAAACGAAATAAACACTGAATAAATCATAGAAAACATTCTTTCGATTACAAATAATAGCTTAAGTTGAAGAATATTGAAAAACACCCTTCTCGTAGCCTAGAATCGCAATCGTCTCGAAAATTTCCTCGAAATACTCTTCCACAGCTCGCTTAGAAAAACTGAACTTAATCTTCCTCTTGTGCCTTGTGTGTTGTTTAATTTGTTGTTTTTTGAGTAGTAGATGTCCAACACACAAGTCCCAGCCAAAAATTCCCTTCAATTAGAGTTCATACGCTATCCAAATGCTAGAAACCAACTCCCATCAAAGTTCAAGCCTTGAATGAGAGTCTACTTCAACCCAGGGCCATTTTGCAAGTGGGTACATACTTATATAAGCTCAGCCCGTGAGAACCCTTTTGTCAATCGATATTGAAGACCCCCCCACCGGTGGCCTCTATTACGCCAAAAAGATTTCAGACTTCAAAATTTCTTCCAACTTTGTACCAATTAACTCCATATCATATCGAATAGCTCCAAATACACGTTAAATGCCACAACAACCATCCTATACATAAAATAACATAAAACAAGTAAAAAAGAACATGATCATAAGAATTTAGCAACAATTACGCATGAAATGGACATTGATTCGCGTATCTAAAATCCACTTATCAGATGTCACCATCTCTTCTATTTCCATGTGCCCACCAGCATTCTTCGTAATTTTTCATGAACCCAGAAACAAGTAAATGATAGTTTACCACGTCTCTGTCCATATAATTTACATTCTTACACTTCAAACATAGACATCGTATCTGTGACTTACCATTCATACATTCCGGGTGACTATACGCATACTCCAAAAACACTTGGCAACCAAATTCTAAATTCAATTTTAAGATTTATCCGGGCACTTGACTTTCGTCGTGCCATCCAACTACGGTCTGAATAGAGGTCCATGATTCTACGGTACCTACTACAGACAACATGAGCTTATTAATCATATGACTTGATCATACCTGTAACCATATGACTTGAGCATACTTGTAAGCATATGATTAACATTTTAGCATACTTGTAAGCATATGACTTGAGCATACTTGTAACCATATGACTTGAGCATACTTGTAAGCATATGATTAACATTTAAGCATACTCAATGTTAACGAATGAATGCAAATTAAAGCAGAATGAGAAACTTTAAATGTTATTAAATTTAGTATGAGAAACTACGTAAATACTACTTAGTTTAATAGTTATATTATATCATGTTATTTTATTTTAATTTGTTTTAAATTTGTTTTTATTGTTAATCGTAAGTGAATACGTAAGGTATTTCATTCATGCTAGCTTTATATATATCAGAGTTAAAGTATCTCATTTGTACAAGTTTTGACATTTCTTAAATTTTAAAATCTCTTAAATTTTTTCCTGCTCTGTTCCATACATTTACCAGACATAGGATAAATAGATGGAAGAATGTTTTTTTCTTCTCTTTTCAGGAATGCTATTCTTACATTTCATAGCTATATGTATAAATTAGTAATACATATTTGGTTGGTATTCAGATGCATTGAAATGTTTCTTCTTAAGAAAACTACCACCATCTAAGGCTTCACGCCAAGAATTGAAGAGTCCATCTAAGGCCTCGGCTAACATGTTTCAAGATTATACCCCTCACGGTCCCTTTATATAATCTTTTATATTTTGGGATAGTCACAACTTGGTTGAGCAATTTATAGCTTCTATAACATTTTTGTAGCTTTATTCTTGTATACATAAGTGTTAAATACCCTTGTTTTTCTGTTATAGCTAAAACAGTCTCTTTATTGACCAAGTGTGTCTAGTTATCTTCTCTGTTGCACTAACAATTCCCTAGCACTGCCTATTTTGGCTTAATAAATTTCAATAGCTTACCATGTCGACAACCAAGCTTGGCTTGGCCCCGTGAGGCTTGGCTAAGCTTGGCGTGGCCTCGTGTGGCCTCGCGGCCCCAAGCCTAGTCTATTAGCTCCAACAGCCTCTTAATAGGCTCTAGTGGATCACCAATATATTTATATCCAATTGATAAGCAGCACCTATGCTCTCTATATAAACAGAACTCAATTTACTGAGAATTACTAAAAGCTACTCACATATTCAAACAATTCAATTTCTCATTTTATTTCAATAATGGGCATAGCTTTCCTATAACCAAAAGCTATTATATATTTTAAACCTAAAACTGTTCACAATAAAAGAGGTAAAAAAAAATTCAACTAAGAACTTATACTTATAATACTTATGAACATTTTTCAAACTTATACTTATAATACTTAAGAAAATTTCGCCATAGTCTCCCCTATAATATGGACTAGCCACATGCACGACGACATGCATATATGGACATTTTTAAGCACCCAAGACACAAAACAAGAGAAATATACAAATTCTCAATACAATAAGACCAAAATAATAACAATTGAATGCAAATTAAAGTAGTAAAAAATTCAGCAAATTAAATCAAATTCTTTGTTGAGATAAAGATGTTAGAAAGGACTCTATTTTATGTCTTAATTATTGAACACTCATGAGACATTAATATTGAGACCCATATACATTACTAATATAATATTAATCAAAACATTACCAATATACAATTATAAATGAATTTTATAATTAACAAGCATACATTATAAATGAATTTTATAATTAACATCAATTAGCATATTTGATGAGAATTGAACTAGGACAAACCTTATTTTTAACTCAACCTCAATTTTTAAAGTCTTAACTATCTATCAAGCTAAGACCAAATTGGTGTGTGAGCTCCTTGCGAAAGCTAAAAGGTAAAGAGGAAAAATCTACTAATGGATAATAAAAGTTCTCTAACTTCGATTCTCAGCCAAGAAAACTGGTGATACTAAAAACAAATTACAACAAAAACCTAAACAAATTACCCAATACCCGGATTAGGGTTACCAGATTTGATGACAAAAACCTATTTTAAAACAAAAACAAATTACCTAATTCGATAGGTGACTAAACGAATTACCTAATACATGGTGTATTCATGCACACAATCGCCAAATCTAACGAATTCATATACAATTTCAAACACGATTCAAGAAATTACAATGAATGAAGATAAATACCTGTTTAGAAGATTCAATCAAACTCGTTTGAAAAATTTGATCTCCTTTGTCGAGGTAGGTGGTAGGTGGCCGGTGACAAGTGGCGGCGGCGACCGAACTCCTTCTCCTCTCCCCCCTTTCTCCCTCTTCTCTCTATTTCGGACATCCCTCTTTTTTTTCCTTCTCTGTTCTGTGTCGAGCGAATGCCTGATACTAATTTCATTTAGTTTGATCAGCGACTGCATGCGGTCGCTGACTTTTAATGACATGGACTTATCAGTGACCACATCCGGTCGCTGATTATAAGTGGTCACAAAAAACTACGCGCCAACATTTCCTGCCAAATTTTGGGTGGGAAATTTGTTCTAATGACCGATCGATGATCGCAGTGGTATTGATATCACTTAGCTTAATCGGATTATAGAATGGTAGCTGATGACGGTCACTATTAAGAATATCAGCGACCGGATATGCGGTCGCTGATATAATTAGTCGCTGATAGACCTTTTTCTTGTAGTGCTACATTTCCTTCCATACAGGGCTTTGTACGGTGGCATGCCAATGTTTGCATGATAACTATTATTATAAGCAAACTCTACCAGTGGAAGATGATCCTCCCAGCTTCCATTGAAGTCCATCACACAGGCTCTGAGCATGTCTTCTAATGTTTGAATCATTCTCTCGTTGTGCCCATCGGTTTGTGGATGATACGCGGTACTCAACCTTAGCTGTGTCCCCATTTTTTCTTGAAAACTCCTCCAAAAGTTTGACGTGAAATGCGGATCTGTATCAGACACAATTGATATCGTCACTCCATGTCTCGAAATAATTTCCTTGATATATAATTTGGCTAACTAACT
This sequence comes from Panax ginseng, assembly GCA_020205605.1. Taxonomy (NCBI): domain Eukaryota; kingdom Viridiplantae; phylum Streptophyta; class Magnoliopsida; order Apiales; family Araliaceae; genus Panax; species Panax ginseng. Next base: position 50,940,565 of record CM035133.1, read on the forward strand.
GATTCAAATTATACCTAATCCTGATCGGAAAAAAGTGCGCTACCTTTGTAACACGATCAAAAATTACCTATATTGCATCGTAACCTTTCTGTGTTGTTGAAAGTCCCACTACAAAATCCATCGTTACGTGCTCCCACTTCCATTCCGGAATGTCCAACGGCTGGAATAGTCCACTTTGGTCGTTGATGCTTTGCCTTGAATCTTTGGCAAGTTAAACATCTGCTGACGTATTCTGCAACTTCTCTCTTCATGTTCAGCCACCAATAATGTTGACGCAAATCTTGATACATCTTCGTGTTTCCTGGGTGTATCGAATATCTTGTACTGTGCGTTTTTTGTAAAATCTCTTCTCTTAACTCTAGAACTGCAGGTACCCATACTCGTCCTTCAAATCTTAGCAATCCAGTGCCATCAATCTTATACTTCAACTCTTCGCCTTTAGCTAATCGCTTCTTGATGTTACCACATTCTTCATCATTTTCTTGTGATTCTTTCACCTTATCCAATAAAGTCGGACTTGCTTCCATTTCTATCACTCTATCCAAATCCTTTGGATTTTTTACCTCTAACTCCATTTTCTCCATTTCTCTTACTAATTCTTCCTATTCTGTCAATACAAACAATTTTTCTTGACTCTTCCTGCTTAAAGCATCTGCCACTATATTAGCCTTTCCTAGATGATATAAAAGATCGCAATCATAGTCTTTGATTAATTCTAACCATCTTCTTTGCCTCATATTTTACTCTTTCTGTGTAAAGATATACTTTAAACTCTTGTAATCTGTATATATCTCACACTTTTCTCTATAGAGATAATGTCTCCAAATCTTAAGGGAAAACACTACCGCAACCAATTCTAGGTCATGGGTAGGGTATCCCTTCTCATAGTCCTTTAACTGTCATGACGCGTACACAATGACTTTACCATTCTACATCAATACGCAACCTAGTCCTTTGTGTAACGCGTCACTATACACTGTAAAACCTCCCGTACTATCTGGTAAAGATAACACAGGTGCTTCACTTAGTCTCTTCTTCAATTCCTGAAAACTTTGTTCCCACTTTTCTATCCACACATACTTAACTGTCTTCCTCATTAGATTAGTCAATGGTGTCGCTATTTTTGAGAAATCTTGAATAAACCTCCGGTAATATCCTGCCAATCCTAGGAAACTTATGACCTCTGTCGGTGTCTTCGATTGTCCCCAATTTTTCATTGCTTCTACCTTTGCTGGATCTACAGAAATTCCCTCGTTGTCGATAACATGTCCCCAAAATTGAACTCTCTTCAACCAGAACTCCCACTTTGAATATTTTGCATATAGCTTCTCCCTTCTCAATGTTTCCAACACCATCAATAGATGTTCAACATGCTCTTCTTCAGTCTTTGAATACACCAGAATATCGTCAATGAACATCACCACAAATTTATCAAAATACAGTTTAAATACTCTGTTCATCAAGTCCATAAAAGTAGCTGGCGCATTCGTCAGTCCAAACGAGATCACTAAGAACTCATAATGGCCGTAATGAGTGCTAAGTGCTGTCTTTGGTACATCATATGTCCTCACCTTCAACTGATGACAACCAATTCTCAGGTCAATCTTCAAAAAATATCTCGCTCCCTTAAGTTAATCAAATAGATCGCCTATTCTTAGTAAAAGATATTTGTTCTTAATTGTCACCTTATTCAGTTCTCTATAATCCATACACAATCTCATCGAACCATCTTTTTTCTTTACAAACAACACTGGTGCTCCCCACGGAGATACACTAGTTAGATGTACTTCTTATCCAACAACTCTTGTAGCTGGATCATTAGCTACTTCATTTCTACCGGAGCCATTCTATACAGTGCTTTCGATATCGGTGTTGTCCCTGGTACTAAATCAATTACAAATTCTATCTCTTGGTCTGGTGGAAGTCTAGGATGTTTTTCCGGAAAGACATCACCAAACTCATTGACTACATGTATCTGTCCCATGTTCGAATTCACCATCCGTGTATCCACTACATGAGCCAAATAACCTTCACATCCTTTACGTAACATCCTCTTGGCCTGCATCATCGTCAGACAACTCTTTTATCTTGGCGACTTGCTACCATAAAATACAACCTTAGACTTATTTGGTGTCTTAAGGCGTATGCTCTTCTTCTGATAGTCTATAACTACCTCATGTTTAAATAACCAATCCATCCCAAGGATAATATCAAATTCTCCTAGGTGTATTGGAATCAAGTTCACGCTTAGCTTATGTCCCCTTATTTACACACAATAATTTCTATGGTTAAACTCTATAGGGATCACTGTTTTGTTTGCATCTTCAATATCGACTGGGTTCTTTAACTTTTCACAGGGTAAATGTAATCTTTTTGCAAATTCATCAGACACAAATGAACAGGTAGCTCCCGAATCAAATAATACATATGCATTTATATCATTGATCAGAATTATACCTGACACAACCTCCTTTGATGCAACTGCATCTTGCACAGTCATATTAAATGTTCTTGCTGTCGGCTTACTCTGCTGCACTGGTCCTCCAATGGTTTACTTTGTAGAACTGCTTTTGTTCCCATATCATCCATCTGAATTCTTCTTCAATGGATAATCCTTGAATCGATGACCTGTTCCTCCAAAAGAAAAACAACCACCTTTCTTCTGCTTAGGACAATTTGGTGAAATATGTCCTTCCTGACCACAATTATAACAACCATTTTTCCCTTTCATACACTCTCCCGAGTGATTCTTTCCACACTTTGCACACGCTGGCTTCTTCTGTTGTGTATTCCTTTGTTGCGTTCCTGAGTCTTTGCCACTGCTGTTCCACTTGTGTTTCTTACTGTTACTGCCACCACTACTGGCACCCTAATTTCCACCTTCTATCATTTTCTTGTTCTTTTCCCTATTGCAATTGGACATCGCTTCACTACCACCTTCTGCAATGATATCCTTTCCCAACAACTATGAAACGTATTAATCTTCAAAACTGCCACCTTGCTATATATCCATGGCTTCAATCCTTTCTCAAATCTGTGTGCCTTTCTTGCCTCCGTGTCCACCTGATGTGGTGTAAATCTTTCTAGCTCGTTGAATTTGGCGGCGTACTCTGAAACTGTCATGTTATCTTGCTTCAATTCAAGAAACTTCACTTCCATACTGGCTTGCATGCTTGGTGAGAAATAATTCTCAAAGAATAATTCCTTAAACCTTTTCCAAGTTACTACTACTGTTCCAGATCTAGCTTGGTTCGATTCCCACTAGTAATTAGCTTTACCTTTCATCAAGTATGTAGCATGTGACTCCCCCAAATCCGGGTACTTTTTACCTCGGATCTGGTATATCATTTCTATAACTATTACAGAAGATATAAATATAAATTTTTTATACAATAAACCTTTACAACATAAACCCCAAGGTCCATAACCTTAACTTAATACATACCCTCAATATCTTAAAGGTTTACAATATCATTTGCATCAGAAAATTAAATAGTTTTAAATGCATAATAGTTTAGTCTTGCACTTTGCCTTTGTCTTTATTCGAGCTTTCATCTTAATCGGAAAATTTTTATCATGATATAGTAAGGGTGAGCAAAAAATTTGCCCAGCAAGTTTTAAATACAATGAAGATATATCATGATTGAAAAGGAATAATCTTTCAAGTTTTCAATAATATAATAATTGTGAAATAACATGAATCAAGTTTCAATAATTGAATGACTGAATCAATAATGTTTGAAGGCTAACAATGACCAAGAACAATTTAACTGAACCTTATGGTAATGAAGGTGATCAGCCTTTCATACTCGATGAACATATGCAACATGCACTAAATGCGAATCAATAATCGATGTAGAGGTGAATAGTCAACAATAATTATTCACTAACATGATTTGAACATACAACTCAAGTTTGAGTTAGAGAAACTTACCTGTACCGCTGATTACGCTAAGTAATCTAATTTAATATCTCATGAAAGACTTATCAATTATAAGATTGATCTTTCAATTAGCATAACATACCTGTTAGCTCATAATACTATTACTTATAAATAAATTGGTTAACACTTAACCACATAATCAATTATTAAATAACACCTTACAACATCACTAGTATTATCGTCCTTTGATAATTTTTCAATCACTTTAGCATATAAATTATAATTTAATACTTTAATCTTTCATATTATAAGCTCTTTTCTATAATCCAGTAAGCCAAATTCTATTATTATAATTTGGATTATTTAAACATATTTATCCAGCAGTCTGGATTGAAATTATTCTTCAATCTAGCAAGCCTGGATTCATAATCCTTCAATCCAGCAAGCCTGGATTCATAAATCTTTCAATCTAGCAAGCCTGGATTCACAATCCTTCAATCCACCAAGCCTGGATTCATAAATCTTTCAATCCAGCAAGCCTGGATTCACAATCCTTCAATCCAGCAAGCCTGAATTCATAAATCTTTCAATTCATCATAATCTGATTATATATATTGGTCACTAGTATATAATTAAATACTAGGATCACTAAATAAAAATAACCCTTTAGGTCATTTAATTCTCATACTTAATTTAAATAACTTATTTAAATTATATAATTTATATTGTATAATTAAATTTAATTTCCTCATTCTCTCCATAAATTGTTTTCAAATAATTTATTTATTTATTAAATATATAATTTAATATATTCAATCATTTATTCAAATATGAATTTAATTTACTAGCTAATTGATACCAATATACATATTGGATCTCATCTCATATTTTTACTTTACATCATTTGGTATAATATTAAATATTATACCATTATCCATATAACATAATATTACATAACCAATTATTTTCTTTCCTCTCTATAAATTGTCTTCACAATTTATTTAAGCTGTAATAAATATATTAATATATTCACCAAATTAATACATGCATACATTACACTCAATAATGTAATATATGATTTCTTCATACAATATTGGCTATACATGAAGTATATTTAATGCCACCAATTTATCACATTAAAATAATTTAATATTATAAATTATTTTAATTTTATCCATCTAATTTCCTTTAATAATTTACTCCTACACCATACTTACATATAATAAATATATAATTCTAATATATTTATTATACACCACATCGCATATTGCATGTCACATATTCCTTTGTGCACTATAATATCACATAACATATCATCTAATAAGAATTTTCTTTATTTAATTCTTATTTTAATATTACCAAAAATTTTGGTTATCACATTCACCCATTCTTCTAAGAATTTCTTCCTCGAAATTATAGCATACTAATCTCCGCTTATTCTATTGTTCAAAACAAGGTTTTTAACTTAACCTTTATAATTTCCTCCTTCGAGGATTTCTCTTCTATCATCACATTTCACAATAACTACTCACTAGGAGTTTACATTGTCTAAACATTGCTCCTTTCATTCATCAAAACTAGGTTTTCATAATAACCTTTATTCAATCAAATCAGATTCTACTCGTACGCAACGAGTTCACACTATTTCATATCCATCGTCACATACTACCACAACATTACTCTAAAGAGTTAAATTTTGTTTCATATCTGTCCGAGGGATCATAAAAACTATGAACTTTGAGGTTAAGGGGTATTTCTACTTGCTACCTCTTTCAATTACGAAAGAAAGGTACTCGACCTCTAAAATATTTTATATTTGGTATGTTTACAATCACGAAGAAGGTAAACTACCGGTGCGGGTACTTTAGATGATCAGTCTGTTATACCTTAGTAATCAGAACGACTATATGCATTCTTAGATTGAAATATTTTATCCAATTAGTATATCCCCATTTTCAGGGTTGTTCACCTTAGACTTATCATAAGATTCTACACCAAAACAATTTGGTTCGGCATAAGCTTTCAAAGAATACTTTGAATTTCATAAACATTTATCTAGATGAATCAAATAGCTTAGACGCATATTAATAATTCAAATTTCAATTGAAACATTTCTGGCCAAAGTAGTTGGCAATAATTTACCTTTAAAATTCTTAAAATCATTTTATGATGTCATGATATCGCACTGTATTTATAGTCCGTTTGAGAATTCTGTTATTTTGTGACTTTGTCATACTACATCATTCCATAGTGGGCTGACGATCCTTAGATCACATCCAAGACTAAGTAATTCTGTATTGATAACTCCATCATTTTTATCATCTTTGCACCAGGTTACATGATGCATTAATGATATAAAAATACATTTTGATAATTTAAATCATTTTTGTCTAGCCGAAACAATTAGCATAGACTTTTCTTTTAGACGGTTCAAAAACCTTTGAAAATCATTTTTAGTATTATCATGCTGCAACACGTAACGATATGTTAGTGGCCCGAAGTCCACACATACACACTTGTCACCATGTGTTGAGGATAAAAAAATTCATTTATATTTTTAAAGGCACATCAGTGCGAATTTAGCTTGATGTCAAAAATTTCGAAGTCTAGCATAGCTAGAAGATTTGGAATACATATGCTTCAACCATCAACTTCAATTTCTCTAACGATCCATTGCTTAATAATTATATCTATTTCTATCATCCTCAATTCTCCATTCACAACTTTTCTATACCCCAGTATAGTTCATCAAACCTACCACACATTATGAGTTTAGGAACTTTCCATAGTAATATGAGTTCAGGAACTTGTCCTAGCAATACGTAGTTCAAGAACTAATCATGAACTATCTATACGCTTTTAGGGGTTCAAAAACATACCATACAATTATGAGTCACAAACTTACCATAAGTATGAGTTTTAAGAACTCGCACCTATCCTTATATTCTCTACTTATTCGTTATACACATGAGAAAAGAATCACCTTCTCAACATGCATATAGCAAATAACGCGACATCAGGTTCCAATGATTATCAATACTGGAAACTAAGTGGTTATTAAACCAAACACAATCCCTTTCCCATACAAGGAATTAGTCAACTCAACCACTAATCAATATAGGAAGCTAAGCGGTTGTTACACCAAGGACAAATCCATGCCCATACAAGGAATTGTTTAACTTAACAACTATATCAATATAGGAAGCTAAGTGGTTCTCAAACCAAGTACAAATTCCCCACCCATACAAGGAATCATACAACTTAGCTGCTGACATGAGTCCTCAATTAAAATCCCACACAATTCTAACTTTCTCTTTTCTTAATACGAATTTTCTTTAATTCGTATCTTACCATTTACCACTCTTTTCTGAGTTTACATCGTACCATTTCATAGTACCTTCTCTTTATAGCATCAAGCTATATCATTCCAATCACTTAACATATCATATATTATTCAACAATTTAATCTGATCACATCGTGATCTTATTTTTGTAACCATTTCTCTTTATAATTATGATTGTTTTATACTATGATCTTCTTATTCTTCTCTTTAATTATATTATATTATGATTTTATTTACACTTTTTATCTTATAAACATCGTCTATTTATTATCATTTTTCATCTTTATTACTGGAGTCAGGTAACTCCAGATTCTTATCTTTATATTTCTTCAAGATTCTTCTTTGAATCTCATTTATCTTTTTCTTACTTTAATGATGAATTTCCTGAATTCATCTCTTATCACTTAAACCTGATCTGAGTTTATTCCTTATCGCCATCTCCGTGAATATACCCTAAGGTACAACTACCTAAGGTTTATAACCTACGGCTCTGATACCAACCTGTGACGCCCCCAAATTCGGGTACTTTTTACCTTGGATCTGGCACATCATTTCTATAACTATTGCGAAAGATATAAACATAAATTATTTATACAATAAAACTTTACAACATAAACCCCAAGGTCTATAACCTTAACTTAATACATACCCTTAATATCTTAAAGGTTTACAATATCATTTACATCAGAAAATTCAATAGTTCTAATTGCATAATAGTTTAGTCTTGCATTTTGCCTTTGCCTTTGTCTTTATTCTAGCTTTCATCTTAATCTGAAAATTTTATCATGATATAGCAAGGGTGAGCAACAAATTTGCCCTGCAAGTTTTAAATGCAATAAAGATATATAATGATTGAAAATGAATAAGCTTTCAAGTTTTCAATAATATAATAATTATGAAATAACATGAATTAAGTTTCAATAATTGAATGACTGAATCAATAATGTTTGAAGGTTAACAATGACCATGAACAATTTAACTGAACCTTATGGTAATGAAGGTGATCCGCCTTTCATACCCGATGAACATATGCAACATGCACTAAGTGCGAATCAATAATCAGTGTAGAGGTGAATAGTCAACAATAATTATTCTCTAACATGATTTGAACATACAACTCAAGTTTGAGTTAGAGAAACTTGCCTGTACCGCTGATTACCGCTAAGCAATCTAATTTAATATCTCATGAAAGACCTATCAATTATAAGATTGATCTTTCAATCAGCATAACATACTTGTTAGCTCATAATACTATTACTTATAAACAAATTGGTTAACACTTAACCACATAATCAATTATTAAATAACACCTTACAACATCACTAGTATTATCGTCCTTTGATAATTTTTCAATCACTGTATCATATACATTATGATTTAATACATTAATCTTTCATATTATAAGCTCTTTTCTATAATTCAGTAAGCCAAATTCTATTATTATAATCTGGATAATTTAAATATATCAATCCAGCAACTTGGATTGAAATTATTCTTCAATCTAGCAATCTTGGATTCATAATCCTTCAATCCAGGAAGCCTGGATTCATAAATCTTTCAATCTAGCAAGCCTGGATTCACAATCCTTTAATCCAGCAAGCTTGGATTCATAAATCTTTCAATCCAGTAAGTCTGGATTCACCTTTATTATCAGAGTTAGGGAACTCTGTATCTTTATAACTCGCCGAGATTTGTCTTTGAATCTTACCGACACACTAACTCTATATGAGTTAGATCTTATCCTAATCACTGCGGTTATTAGTCTAAGGTAACTCTACCCTAGGTTTATAACCAACAGCGCTTATACCAACTGTAGCGCCCCCAAATCCGGGTCCTAATCACAGCGGATCTGGTGCACTAAATCTATAACTATTTGCGGAAGATATAAACATAAATTGTTTATACATTAAACATTATACACTATCCCCAAGGTTGAGTAACCATAACTTATACACAATTCATATCCTATATAACATACAATGTTATTATAATAAATTACTTTTACAAATCTAGTTGCACACATAGTCCCAAGCTAAGCTTGGCTTTATCTTTCCTTGTATCCTACACATTCATCTTAATCTGCAATGTTTTATCATGATATAGCAAGGGTGAGCATGAAAGTTGCCCAACAAGTTTAAATACAATTTAAGGATATATCATGATTGAAAGAGTCTGAATAATAAGCTGGCTATAATTCACAATGTAGTTGTGAATTAGCATGAACAAACTTTAGACTGAACAAGTATTAAACATGAACAATATATCTGGACCGAATGGTAATGAAAGTGATCAGCCTTTCATACCTGACTTATACATACAAGATGTACATAGTACAATTCTACATTACAATCAGTAATGATTAACCATAAGCATATCTGAATGAAACAACTCTTAGTAGAGTTAAGTAAAACTTGCCTGAACCGTTGATTACCGCTACATAATTTATATCTCTTTATCCGAAGACCTAATATTAGTAATATAGATCTCCAATATTAGAATACTATAATCACAATATAATACTATTATATATATAATTATAAAATTACCTAAACACATAACACATAGCCCTATCAGTCCACAAACTACCTAAGACTCAGTATCAAGTCAAACTATTTAAGTCTGAGTTGAAACTACCACAAATATGACATCCCGACGGTCTAGTCGGACAATTCACGAGTTTAAGTTCAATTAAACTCTACCTAACACTTAAAAATATCTAAGACAATTTTCTTATCAGTCAAAACAATTTTTATAGACTTGTAATAATTTTCAGATAATTAATAACATTTATCAAAAAATTTTAATCACTAATATCGTATTTATATAATATAAATACCACATAATTCCTTTATCATTAATATTTATTTAATACCAAATATTAATGAAAATCATAACATAATATTATAATATATTTATAATATCACATAGTATTTTTAATACTTTAAAATCATATTTATATGATTTTTAAACAACTAAATTCATTATCCAGATAAGTGATATTAATATTAAAATATTAATATTTTCATGACAAAATATCAAAAGTTATATTTTATAACTAAACATATTTATAACACTTAAATTATTTTCATATAATTTTTAAAACATTAATTCTATTTTCCATAATTTATCTAATATATTCATTAAATAAATTAGCTATCATTAATAATAATTTATTAATGAAATTCATCACAAAATATCAAAAGTCATTTAAAATAACTTAAAATATTTTCTTATACCATAATATAAATTTTCATGAATTAAAACCATTTTTAAATAATTTATTTAATAATATAATTAAATAAATTAAATATCATTTATATTCCAAAAATATTAAATATGAAATATACTCAAAATAATTAAAAACTATTTTTCGAGCTTTAAAATAATTTTTCATAATTTATTATATATTTTTAATAATTAAAACTATTTAATACTAATTATTTAATAAAATTACTAATTATAATTAATCTGTCACTAATGGGCCCTATATAGTATTTAAATCGTCATATAGGTGTTCTTGAGGAAACCCGTAAGCGCATGTCGAGTTCGAGTCGTTGAGTTTGACCAAATTTATTAATCTATGATCATTATGTTTTCTCGGGATTTCTTGAGTATGGATCTTATAAGACGATACAAAACTACAACTAAGAACCCATTTCTAGAACAAATCACAACATAACAAAGAAGATAAGATCGAGCAAAGTTGTTGTCGACAAGCTACTGGGAAATCTGGGTAACCTAGAAGTTTAGAGACGACTTCGGTACCACCTTGTGGTTTGATTATCAAAGTGTTTCGATCAAGGTTCTTGTGATCTAAATGTTCTACATTATAGCCCTTATGTCAAGGAACAAAACTAAAGCAACAAATCGGGTTATCATCAACAGGATAAACATGAATCTCAAGGTCAAACTCTGTCAGAATGCTCATACTAATCTGTTTTCGGGTTTTCCGTAAACGTAAAAACTAACGGTCAATGCTACTTTGACCAGGCATATCTTTGATCCTGTTATGGATCTAAGTGTTATAAAGACTTGTATGTGTAGTTCACATACTAGACTACAAGATAAACACAACAACATAGACTAAACACCAAAACACAACAAGATCTGAAGCACAGAAAAGCTTGTCAGAGAATTATGGAAAATCGAGATTTTCGGGTTTTCCAGAAATTGTTTTCGTGTTCGATCCAACGACTTCGCCTTTAATAACTTTTAATCTATACATGATATGGGCTTGATTCAAGTTCCAGAGCATAGACAACATAGCATACTACAGATCTATAACATAAATCACACAAAATAACTAACAGGTAATGATCTATGGGGTCTGACATATGGCTGTCAGGCCACTTTTCCAACTTTTCCCAGATTTCTAAAAACTCACATTTAGAGCATCTAGATGTTATGGATGTGGGATTTAACAACCCAGATCACTAAATGACACCCTCTAACACATATCTAATCAATCATTAACAACATCTAACATGAAATACATAGATTTTCAAATTGGGGTTTTATACCTCCTTTTTGAGCTTAATCTTTGATTCTGACCTTGATGTTTGTTCTTGGCAAGCTAAAGGCTGACTTTGGTTTGTTTCTTACTCACTTTCACTCTCAAATTTTGGATGTGAGAGAGAGGGAAGGTTTGGCTAGGTTGAGAGGTAAAGTAAGTGAATTTCCTTACTTTTTAACTTTGATCTTAGGCTCAATCAATTTATAGGATGCAAGATGGCTGATATTTAATGATTAAAGTAACTTTCTAGACCACATGGCTAGCCTAAGGTTGTTTACCAACCATTAGTAGGGTTAGATCTACACTCCACCTCATTAAAATATAAAGAAGGGTAGTTTGGTCTTTTTACTCATAAAGTGAATGGCAACTTGGTAACTTCTCACAATCATTAGGTTTTTAACCCTTAGGTTTTGACCCTTAGGGTTTAACCCTAAGATTACACAAATTCATATTCTAGACTTACTAATTAGGTTCTAAAAATAGAAAATTATAATTAGGGCTCCCTAATCATAATAAAGTTTACTAATCACATTCAAGCTTGGTAATTAGGGTTAATGCTTACTAATTAACCTTAAACACTATAAATTAATATAGGTTTTCTCTAATTGTACATTAGGGTTTCTAACATTAGAAATTAGGGCTTTCCAATTAATCAATTAGGGATATTCCTAATTAATATAAAATCAATAACATAAAAACCTTAACACTTATCTTAAAGCTTTCCAATTAGGGTTTTAATAACCGAATTAGGGTTACAGATTCCCGAAACTGAAATTAGGGTTTCTATAGCCGGTAATAGGGTTTCTTAACAGTCGATAAGGTTTTCTAACTTAACGTCAAGGCTCTTAGGGTTTGTGACTGATATAATTTATCCAGTCAACCCTTAACCACATACTGTACACATATATGACTACATACACAGATACTCTTAACACTGTAAACCTTTACCAAAAGTTTTTTAAATTCACAAAAATTCATTCCTAAAATTGTTAAATACATACACTTATTTTCTGTCTAGGTCTATTATGTGACCTAAAATCAATCATTTAAGATTTTAATAAATTGTCTAAATTCTCGGGTTGTCACATTCACCCCTTCTTCTAAAAATTTCGTCCACAAAATTTATCTTACACCTTACTCCTTACACCATGCATTATACAACATTCATACACATCATCACATGCTACCCCATTCACCACTCACAAGAGTAAAAGTTTTCGAATTTGTGCTGAGGAGTCGTATAGACTATTTGTCTGTCATTTGCACAAAGGTTTTATGGAAATTCATCCGCAAACCGTCATTACTTACGGACACAAAGGGTGATTAAGCTGGTATGTCTCAGATCTTGCCGAAAATCTTCTTTGGTGAACAATTTGTTCCTCTTATCTGCCTTAGGCGCACAAAATTTCTTACCTCAGTCTTATTGGATTCCGCACCAAAATAATTTAGTTTGGGAAATTTCTTTCAATGAACAGTTAGAGTTTTCATAACATTAGTCTAGCTGAATCGATTAGCATAGACTCATATCGATAATTCAATTCAATCAAATTATTTACGTGTAGCCAAACCCCGTTGGCAAATTAAATTTTTTTTGAAAATATTTTTGAGAATGACGTCATGATGCCGTACTATATTAACAGTCTATTTGAGGATGCTGTCATCGTATGACTTTGTCATAAAACATCATACATTAGTGGAGTAACGAATTTAGATCAAATTCACACTAAGTATTCCTGTATTTACAACTCCATCACCTTTTTATCATCTCTGCACCAGGTTACATGGTACATGAGTGATAAATAAAATAACTTTTGATATTTAAAATTATTTGCGTCTAGCCGAAATAAGTAGCATAGACTGTACTTTAAACCGTTTCAAAAATGATTACGAGTCTACATTTTTTTTAAAGCACATAGTACGTATTTAGCTTGATGTCAAAATTTCGAAGTCTAGCATAGCTAGGAGTTTTTGGAAAACTTATATCTCCACTAACAATCGTTTGCTTAACAATCTATCTGTTTCTATTATCCTCAATACTCCATTCACACATAACTATACCCAGTTCATCAAACCACGCTTATGAGTTCATAAACTTGCCACAATTATATGAGTTTAAGAACTTACCCTAGTCAGACCTTTGGCGTCCATTCGCTGAGGGGTTCATAAACATTTCATATAACTATGAGTCAAGAATGTCACATAAGTATGAGTTTTAAGAACTCGTACCTAACCTTATATCCTCTACCTATAACCTATCTATTCGTTATACACACAAGAAAGGAATCACCCTCTTAACATGCATATAGCAAATTGCGCGACACAAACATTTCATAATCCCCACTAACTTTATTCTCAATACAAATTTTATTCAACTCGTATTCATAATCTTTTCTTGAATCTGTACCAATTCATAGTACAATATACACACGACATTCTTGCCGTAAACTTTCCAATCATTAGATTGATTCTTCACCTTATCAGATCACGAGGTGATCTCATTGTATATATTATGATTCATTTCTATATCTTGATCGTTTTATTTTACGATCTCTTATCACTGTACTTTTAGTCTTTTAGACTCTATATATTCATCACTACTGTTCACCTTTATTATCAGAGTTAGGGAACTCCGTATCTTTATAACTCGCCGAGATTTGTCTTTGAATCTTACCGACACACTAACTCTATATGAGTTAGATCTTATCCTAATCACTGCGGTTATTAGTCTAAGGTAACTCTACCCTAGGTTTATAACCAACAGCGCTTATACCAACTGTAGCGCCCCCAAATCCGGGTCCTAATCACAGCGGATCTGGTGCACTAAATCTATAACTATTTGCGGAAGATATAAACATAAATTGTTTATACATTAAACATTATACACTATCCCCAAGGTTGAGTAACCATAACTTATACACAATTCATATCCTATATAACATACAATGTTATTATAATAAATTACTTTTACAAATCTAGTTGCACACATAGTCCCAAGCTAAGCTTGGCTTTATCTTTCCTTGTATCCTACACATTCATCTTAATCTGCAATATTTTATCATGATATAGCAAGGGGGAGCATGAAAGTTGCCCAACAAGTTTAAATACAATTTAAGGATATATCATGATTGAAAGAGTCTGAATAATAAGCTGGCTATAATTCACAATGTAGTTGTAAATTAGCATGAACAAACTTTAGACTGAACAAGTATTAAACATGAACAATATATCTGGACCGAATGGTAATGAAGGTGATCAGCCTTTCATACCTGACTTATACATACAAGATGTACAGAGTACAATTCTACATTGCAATCAGTAATGATTAACCATAAGCATATCTGAATGAAACAACTCTTAGTAGAGTTAAGTAAAACTTGCCTGAACCGTTGATTACCGCTACACAATTTATATCTCTTTATCCGAAGACCTAATATTAGTAATATAGATCTCCAATATTAGAATACTATAATCACAATATAATACTATTATATATATAATTATAAAATTACCTAAACACATAACACATAGCCCTATCAGTCCACAAACTACCTAAGACTCAGTATCAAGTCAAACTATTTAAGTCTGAGTTGAAACTACCACAAATATGACATCCCCACGGTCTAGTCGGATAATTCACGAGTTTAAGTTCAATTAAACTCTACCTAACACTTAAAAATATCTAAGACAATTTTCTTATTAGTCAAAACAAATTTCATAGACTTGTAATAATTTTCAGATAATTAATAACATTTATCAAAAAATTTTAATCACTAATATCGTATTTATATAATATAAATACCACATAATTCCTTTATCATTTATATTTATTTAATACCAAATATTAATGAAAATCATAACATAATATTATAATATATTTATAATATCACACAATATTTTTAATACTTTAAAATCATATTTATATAATTTTTAACATGACTAAATTCAATATCCGATAAGTGATATTAATATTAAAATATTAATATTTTCATGACAAAATATCAAAAGTTATATTTTATAACTAAAATATTTATAACACTTCAATTATTTTCATATAATTTTTAAAACATTAATTCTATTTTTCCATAATTTATCTAATATATTCATTAAATAAATTAGCTACCATTAATAATAATTTATTAGTGAAATTCATCACAAAATATCAAAAGTCATTTAAAATAATTTAAAATATTTTATTATACCATAATATAAATTTTCATGAATTAAAACCATTTTAAATAATTTATTTAATAATATAATTAAATAAATTAAATATCATTTATATTCCAAAAATATTAAATATGAAATATACTCAAAATAATTAAAAACTATTTTTCAGGCTTTAAAATAATTTTTCATAATTTATTATGTATTTTTTAATAATTAAAAACTATTTAATACTAATTATTTAATAAAATTACTAAATTTATAAATAATCTGTCGCTAAAGTGCTCTATAGCGACGAAACTGTCGCTATAGGTGTTCTTGAGGAAACCCATAACGCATGTCAGAGTTCGAGTCAGTGAGTTTGACCAGCTATTAATCTATGATCATTATGTTTTCTGGGATTTCTTGAGCATGGATCTTATAGTACGTATACAAAACTACAACTAGCAACCCATTTCTAGAACAAATCACAACATAACAGCAAGATAAGATCGAGCAAAGTTGTTGTCAGACAACTGCTGGGAAATCTGGGTAACCTAGAAAGCCGAGACAGCTTCGGGGTACCACCTTGTGGTTTGATTATCAAAGTGTTCTGATCAAGGTTCTTGTGATCTAAATGTTCTACATTATAGCCCTTATGTCAAGGAACAAAACTAAAGCAACAAATCGGGTTATCATCAACAGGATAAACATGAATCTCAAGGTCAAACTCTGTCAGAATGCTCATACTAACTGTTTCTGGGTTTTTCCAGAAACGTAAAAACTAACGGTCAATGCTACTTTGACCAGGCATATCTTTGATCCTGTTATGGATCTAAGTGTTATAAAGACTTGTATGTGTAGTTCACATACCAGACTACAAGATAAACACAACAACATAGACTAAACACCAAAACACAGCAAGATCTGAAGCACATAAAAGCTTGTCAGAGAATTATGGAAATCTGGGGATTTTCTGGGTTTTCCAGAAATTGTTTTCGTGCTCGGTCAACACACTTTGACCTTTAATAACTTTTAATCTATACATGATATGGGCTTGATTCAAGTTCTAGAGCATAGACAACATAGCATACTACAGATCTATAACATAAATCACACAAAATAACTAACAGGTAAAGATCTATGGGATCTGACATATGGCTATCAGGCCACTTTTCCAACTTTTCCCAGATTTCTAAAAACTCACATTTCGAGCATCTAGATGTTATGGATCTGGGATTTAACAACCCACATCACTAAATGACACCCTCTAACACATATCTAATCAATCATTAACAACATCTAACATGAAATACATAGATTTTCAAATTAGGGTTTTATACCTCCTTTTTGAGCTTAATCTTTGATTCTGACCTTGATGTTTTTTCTTGGCAAGCTAAAGGCTGACTTTGGTTTGTTTCTTACTCACTTTCACTCTCAAATTTTGGATGGGAGAGAGAGGGAAGGTTTGACTAGGTTGAGAAGTAAAGTAAGTGAATTTCCTTACTTTTTAACTTTGATCTTAGGCTCAATCAATTTATAGGATGCAAGATGGCTGATATTTGATGATTAAAGTAACTTTCTAGACCACATGGCTAGCCTAAGGTTGTTTACCAACCATTAGTAGGGTTAGATATACACTCCACCTCATTAAAATATAAAGAAGGGTAGTTTGGTCTTTTTACTCATAAAGTGAATGGCAACTTGGTAACTTCTCACAATCATTAGGTTTTTAACCCTTAGGTTTTGACCCTTAGGGTTTAACCCTAAGATTACACAAATTCATATTCTAGACTTACTAATTAGGTTCTAAAAATAGAAAATTATAATTAGGGCTCCCTAATCATAATAAAGTTTACTAATCACATTCAAACTTGGTAATTAGGGTTAATTCTTACTAATTAACCTTAAACACTATAAATTAATAATTAGGTTTTCTCTAATTGTATATTAGGGTTTCTAACATTAGAAATTAGGGCTTTCCAATTAATCAATTAGGGCTATTCCTAATTAATATAAAATCAATAACATAAAAACCTTAACACTTATCTTAAAGCTTTCCAATTAGGGTTTTAATAACCGAATTAGGGTTACGGATTCCCGAAACTAAAATTAGGGTTTCTATAGCCGGTAATAGGGTTTCTTAATAGTCGATAAGGTTTTCTAACTTAACGTCGAGGCTCTTAGGGTTTGTGACTGATATAATTTATTCAGTCAACCCTTAACCACATACTGTACACATATATGGCCACATACACGGATACTCTTAACACTGTACACCTTTACCAAAAGTTTTTTAAATTCACAAAAATTCATTCCTAAAATTGTTAAATACATACACTTATTTTCTGTCTAGGTCTATTATTTGACCTAAAATAAATCATTTAAGATTTTAATAAATTGTCTAAATTCTCGGGTTGTCACAACTACGACTTATAAACTCATCATTTTTGAGTGCTACTACTTGGGTTTACTAGATAAATTATATATCTAGTACCCCTCTTTGACGGATCGAAAAAAGGTGTAGATTAAAAACGATTTCCAAACAAATATTGGGTGTGAACAAAAGTTAGGGTTTAGAAACTAATTTTTTTTTTCTTCTCTTGATTTCCAAACAAATCAACACCCAATATGGGTAAATCAAAACATAAAACACCCATCAACATGTATATTCATTCTTTTTAAGTTTAGAAACATAAATCCAAGCTTTGATTTGGAATAACTAAAATCAATTACATAAACTAATTTTAGGTTTATACCTTTATTCAAGCCTTCCTTCTTCTTCTTCTTCCATCATGAACCTTTCTCTCTCCTCTCCATCTCCCTCAAGGGCTGCCACCCTCTTCCCCTTCTCTCCCTCTCGGTTTTCCATTCTTCCCTTTCTCCCTCTCGGCTTTCTCTCTCTTTTGATAGCTAAGAAGGAAAAATAAAAAAAAATAAGAGATGAGAGGGATATTAAAATATCTCCTTACCTCATCTCCTTTCCCACCTCTAATATTACCAGCCATGTGGCCTTATAATCACCCACATATCTTTTTTTTTATGCTTTAATAAATGTACACAATGCCCTCAATAATTGGGTTTAAAAAAATTGGATCACTTTCTATAGTCTTTTGGGCTATGAAAAAAAATAACATAGTCCAATCTTTTCCATCTTACTCCACCCTAAATATTTAATTAGGATTTCCATTCTAAACATTTAGAATTTAAATCATTACTCTTGCACATTAAATTTTTATAACCCAATTAAACTTTCTTTAATTAAGTTATAAAATTAATAAATTGAGATAGTAAAATATATATCTTAAATTATTATAATATCTAATATTATTATTCTCCCACATGTTCCTTAACAATCGGGCTCACTTAGGCTTAACACGTAATTCTTTTGACTTTCCAAATAAAATATTTGGACTTTGTAGCTAAAATGTTTGGGTCATAAGAATTAATATGGTCCATTACATTAAATTTTATCTTACCCTAATCATTTAATTAGAGTTTTCATGTACTCAATTGAAATACAAATTCTTAACCAAGTAGTTTTAATTTCTTAACCCAATTAAACTTACCTTAATTAGGTTATAAAATTAATTAATTGAGATATATGAAATAAATCTCTTAGAATTAGTATATATTTTAAATACCATAATTCTCCCATCATATAATCCTTAAGTTATTCAATTTCATTCTTAATATATAATTAGGATTACTTTAGTTTCTTTTATTTGTTTATATAATAAACAAATAAAAATAAATACATAATATTCATATTCATTTACTCACATATTCATACAAAATAATTTAATAAATTGAGACATGTTCCACAATTCTTAGAATAGGTCACTAGTATATAATTAAATACTAGGACCACTAAATAAAAATAACCCTTTAAATCATTTAATTCTCATACTTAATTTAAATAACTTATTTAAATTATACAATTTATATTGTATAATTAAATTTAATTTCCTCATTCTCTCTATAAATTATTTTCAAATAATTTATTTATATATTAAATATATAATTTAATATATTCAATCATTTATTCAAATATGAATTTAATTTACTTGCTAATTGATACCAATATACATATTGGATCTCATCTCATATTTTTATTTTACATCATTTGGTATAATATTAAATATTATACCATTATCCATGTAATATAATATTACATAACCAATTATTTTCTTTCCTCTCTATAAATTGTCTTCACAATTTATTTAACTGTAGTAAATATATTAATATATTCACCACATTAATACATGCATACATTACACTCAATAATGCAATATATGATTTCTTCAATAAAATAGTAGCTATACAGGAAGTATATTTAATGCCACTAATTTACCACATTAAAATAATTTAGTATTATAAATTATTTTAATTTTACACATCTAATTTCCTTTAATAATTTACTCCTACACCTTACTTACATATAATAAATATATTGTAGACACTCGAAATTTTCTGCACACCTGTTACTAACATTGTAGGAGGGCAGATTCGTCTTTCAGAGATAACCCTGGAAGACAACTCACATGCATTCCGGATACCACCAGAAATTCAGTCTCAACCCCAGAACACACACCAGGAGTATCAATTCCGACCTCGGAGATAACCCCGAGTTTCGTCCTTGGAGATAACCCCAAGGAATGTCGTTGTAGTTCTGACGATAACTCCGGAAATGCTTGTTTTAAATGCATACAATCAGCTTCAATCTCAGACCTCCTGTCGAGGCACTCATTCCAAAGAACTGGAGTTAACACCGGCAAGACAGGCACACTGAAAGATGACCCTGCAGAATTCAAACACTTGCAGCAGTCCAATCTCAGAGATAACCCTGAGCAACGTCTGCTATCAGCCCAAACCGGAGATAACCCCGGTGAGGGGCAAAGTCGTTATCTTGCCACCTCAACCCCCAGCGCGCCGTCTCAACATCTCATACATATATTTCTACACAGCAATGTCCCGCAGGAGCCAAGGAGTTCCAATCCCGAGTGACTATTATGCGTGGCAGCACACCGGATAGAATTTGAAGCTTGAAGACCATGGGCATGGTCCCCTCTTCTTGACTTCGTACAACCTCTAATCTCATGTCATTGCGTAACTCTTTTACACCTCGTTCGGAAGAAGGTCTTTTACACCTCGTTCGGATGCTCGGATTGACGCTCAGAAGTTCGGCCGGACGCCACAAAGGCACAAGTGCACGATTTTGAGATGGCAGACTCATGAGCCGGGACACCTTGGTCACCAAGTAGAAAGTGCTCATGGCTACATCAGTAGTACACTATGCGCCACCAACTATATAAATAAAGAGCTTGGGGTGACCATTTGTAAGAAGAAAAGAGGCGAGGAAGCCCTGTCCAATTTGATTTGTACACACCCCATATTGAGTGCTTTCTCATTTTAAACACCTGTTAGCTCACATATAACTATATTTTATCAATGGAAGCTGAGTGTTTATCCATCTAGAGTCATAGAATCCTGCTTTGGTAGCCCACTGTAAGCCTTCTCACACTCTATAAAGCCTTTCTCTTCATCTTTGAACACACTATTTTCACATTGAGAGTCGTGATGTGTGTGTATGCCCGGACTTCGGTCCGTGGTTTTCATTTCTGTCTGTATATATATACTTATATATGTAATATTTTTATATATGGATTAACATTATCGAGTTATGCCTCGATTGAGCCTAGACTTATGTTTGGAGCGTTTACATGCTTATATATATATATACTTATATATATGAACTGTTGTTAGATTATATCCGATTAGCCTATATTTTATATCCGGAGCGTTTACTACTTTTATATATATATATACTTATATATATGAACTGTTGTCGAACTCTGTTCGATGAGCCTGAATTTTATATCCGGTGCATTTATCGCTATATATATATATATATATATATATATATATATATATATATATTTACATTTTGTCAGTTCGGAGTTTACTTGTGGCCTTTTCTTTTATTTATATTACATCCGCTTTGGAGTTTATTTTCGTGGCGATTGATCATTTTTATCGCTTTTTTTACATTCAATCCACTTTGAGTTTACTTCATGGCGTTTGATCGCATTTACTGCTTTATTTATATTTCTGATCCCCCATGGAGGTGCTTCATGGTGGTTGATTATGTCTATATATATATATATATATATATATATTTACGACTTTTATATATTTACATTTCTATCCCCCATGGAGGTTCTTCGTGGTGGTTGATCATGTTTGTATATATATATTTACAGCTTATATATATATAACTACTTATCGATTTTCATATATAGCTCATGGCATCATGTGAGCCTAGGAATCATGTGATCACAGATTCATCTCATTGAATCTAGATTGATTCGTGATGGACATTTTCAATTTGTAAAAGCTTGTACATTATTCATCGTGTTTGAATTTCCTTAGATGGTCACATGCCCATGAGGAGTTCTAAGATCGCTATATATTATTTTCTCGAAGATGCTTCGCATCTCGAAAAATAAAAGCAAACAAGCCGAACATTTAATAATAAAAATGGAAGTATTAAAGGCCTCAATTACTATTAAGCACAGGGTTTGAAAAATCTCTTTTAGAAAACTTCACTGCTATATCATGTTTAAAACTGAATTTTTCATACAAATTAAAACCCTTTGTATATAGGTGTGAACGAGGCCTCGCATTACTTCCAAATAAATTGCACATTGATCCACACACACACACACACACATATTCATATAACAGTTTCTTAAAAGGTGGCGGTCACCGTGGCAACACGGATGTCGAGGGGTGCCTAACATCTTCCTTTCGCATAATCAAACCCCCGAACCCAAATGAATCTCGGTTTCACAGACCCATTTAGCAGTGTCACATCACTGGGTCAATGTGCAAACCTTTCTCGGTTGTGTTGGTGCAACCAATTAAAAACACCAAATGGCGACACTTACAGTCAAATAGTCGACATGATACATATCGGACCTTTTTCACTTATTTTTACAAACAAATCTCACCTAACATAAGAACACCAAAGAACAAGAACGAAAAAGGGACAAATAAAAATCCCGACATCGACAGGTGGTGACTCTGCTGGGGACACCAGTAAGAGGGTTTAAGCCGTACAAGCTTTTCAAAACTGTTATATGCTTGACTGTGAATGTTGCATTTACATTTATGATGAATATGTACTAATGCATTTACTTACTGCACTACAATATATCTATCTGTGATATTAGTGGTTCGCACATGTCATCATTTTCATAAACGGTGAGACACGTTGTATGTGAATGTATGTTGTGTGATTCCTCCACCAGGAGGCTATCCTGTCAGTGTTTGATTACTGGACTCGTAGGGAGACCAATTCCAACGAGGCTCAGGAAAGGCACCACCCAGATTCGCTCCAGTTGAAAGACCGGATTAACTTCCCGTCAAGTAGATTGCGATGATCTGGGGACCTTTATGCCAAAAAGTCGCGAGAGTAACCCTAAGATAGGTCAGCCTCTGATAAACCAAACGCGGAGGAAAGTCTCTTCATGCTTTCAATTTTCTATTACTTGTAAAAGCATTTACTTGTAATTTTATTTTATGTTCATCTTTATGTTATGGAAAATATGAAGAATATTTGCACATGCATGACATGCTATCAAATGACACCCATTTTTACAGGATAACATTCCTAAAATGGACACATTATAATAGCATGTAAACATTTACATTCCCTGAAACTAAACTACATAAGTTTTTTGTAGGGAAACAATTGGGCTTGTTACTATCTCAAAATCCAAAAAGGCCACGAGCCTACAACCAATCATGTCTTCTTCTGACCAGTCTAATCCCATTTTTCGAGAAGAATTTGATGGATTAAGTAAACAAATTACAGATTTGGCTGTCCTGCTTAAAGAATTGCATCAGTCTACTCAGGGCTCAAAAATGCCTACACATACAGAATCCTCTACACAAGGAGAAACACAAGGTTTGGATAAAACAAATCCAGAACCTCAGTTGGATACGACCAACAAAGACCCTGAAAACATCCATCTCAAAGGAGATCCAGACACCAGTGATATCAGGAAGAAGGTCCTTCAAATGGAAGAAACTATCTGTGCTCTCAAAGGGATTGGAACACACGGGAGTGTTTCATATGCTGAACTTTGCATATTCCCTGGTGTTCATTATCCAGAGAAATTCAAAACCATGACTTTGAAAAGTATGACGGATTAGGGGATCCTTATACACATTTGAAGGTGTTCGTTGGAGAACTTGGATCTTATGCGGTGCAGCTATTCCAGAAGAGTCTAACTGGAGAAGCCCATTAATGGTATACCAGTTTAGACAACTCAAAGATCCATAGCTGGGAAGAGCTAGCTCACGCCTTTCTTAGTCAGTACAGTTTTCAATCTTAGATGGCTCCTGACCGGTACCAGATTACCAAGGTCAAGAAACAGTCTAATGAGTCTTTCAGAGAGTACACTCAAAGGTGGAAGCGCCTTGCTGCTCAAGTTATTCCTTCTATGATAGAGTCAGAAATGGTCATGACTTTCATAGACATACAAGAAGCTCCATTATATGAAAGAGTTTTAGCTGGTATTGGCAAACCATTTTCTGAAATGATCAAACATGGGGAGATGGCTGAGATGGGATTGAAGTCAGGAAAGATTCAAGACCTAGCCTCTCTTAAAGCAGTTGCTGAGCACATCCAGTCCAGAACTTATGGAAACAAACCCCGGAGGGTCGATAAAAAGAAAGAGGAGGATGCTTCCTTGATACTATAAGGTCAAAAAAGCAGTCAGAACATGCCTATACAGAGGAGAAATTACTCCCCTTTCCAAGCACAGTCTTCAAACCTTCCATTGCCTAAAGGTGGAGATGCAAAGCGCCCTCGAATGTTCACACCATTAGGGGACTTGCTCGAGAATATTCTTGCTCTTTTGACTACTCAGAAGAAAATAATGCATTTTCTTCCACCAGCCAACCCTAATGGGAGGGGTTTCAATGCTACTCAAAAGTGTGCTTATCATTCTGGGGCACCTGGACATGATGCTCGAGATTATTGGGCCTTAAAACATAAGATCAAAGATTTAATAGATAACAGTGAGATCGTGGTTACCAAACCAGATCAACCTCATGTGCAAGACAACCCTCTTCCTTAACATAAAGAAGAAGAGGTCAACATGATTAGTTGGAGCAGTGGACAGAGTTCCAATGTTAATGGTGAATCATCCCAAACCATCAAAGATGGTGTTGACAGATGGGATTACGTAAAGTTTCAATTTCCTATGGAACAAAAGATGAAAGCTCTTTGTAAGCAAGTTGAACAATTGGCAGAACTGGTGATCCATCAGCATTAAGTCACACGCCAGTTAGTCAGCCAGGAGCATGCCTGTCTCCTTCCTTTTGTTATGAATGCTCCATCATCACCTTCAGAAAGTGAAGCAATGGAGGGCAAGGTTGCAAAGAGAGCAAGTGCTAAAGCCCGTCAGGGTTTTGCCAATAGAAGGGAATTTACATACCTGGGCCAACCTATGGGGGAGATATTTCAGATGCTAATTAACGAAGGAAGAATTACCTCCCTTCTACCTCCAATTAATCCACGTTCAAGATGGTTCAACTTCGATGGAGTATGTCAATATCATTCACATTCTCGCGGTCACATCACAGTAGAATGTTGGGCACTCCGCCACCTTATTCAAAATCTAATTCAGTGGTGTCCTGCAATTGGCAGGCGATGACACTGTGATACTCAAGAGTGGGAATACCTGTCCTACCAAATGGAAGGGATTAGTAGCAGTTATATTCGCTGAAGCTGATGAGACTGTCGGGCCATTTCCTATACAAGAAATTCAACTCAAAGGAGATGACAATCCTTTGAAAGTGGCTGCACCAGAGCCAATTTCTTTACCCTTCAGACCACAATATCCTATTGTCAGCCTACACAAAGTCCCATGGAATTATGGAGAAGTTAAAGGATCCACGTCTCATACTACTACTATAGTGTTAAAGGAAAATCCATTGTATCTTCCTCAAAGGGTGATGAAGCCCGCCATAAAAGCAAAGGGGAAGATTCCCATGGACAAAATTGAGAAATTCCTCCGCACTATGGGCCATAATGAAGCCAAGGTGGTTCTAAGCTTAAAAGAAGCTCCACATCAGATCTCAATACTGGACTTGGTTTTCTCTTCTAGGATCACAGGAAGATCTTATTGAAGGTTTTGGAAGAAGCCTGCTTAACAAAATCAGTGGATGTGGAAAAATTTTAACATCTGGTTGATCATATTTTTAACAATAATGTGATATCCTTCACTGACGATGACATACCGCCCGAAGGGATTGGTCATTGCAAGCCATTGCACATTACAGTTTTGTCCTCCGGGTATATGTTAGCTGGAGTTTTGATTAATGGAGGTTCGTCTCTGAATATCTGTCCTTATGCCACTTTGGTGAAGATGAACATTAATCTCAAGCGGATCCAAAGTAGCCATACGGTTATCAAAGCTTTTGATGAATCCCGACGAAATTCTATCAGAGAAATTTAGCTACCAATTGAGATTGGTCCAAATACATTTAATGTCATCAAGATAGATTCAGGATACAACCTGCTATTGGGGAGACCATGGATTCACATGGCTGGAGCCGTCCCTTCTATACTTCATCAACAACTTAAATACATTGTCAATAATAGCCTAGTCACTGTCAACACTGAGCCGGAATGTCCTGAACAAGGAAACCTACCACTCATCATCTTCAATTCAGAAGTTGAGCCGACCAATTTTTATACTTTAGAAGTGAGCAACACACAATACCATCCTATTGGAGTGCCACTTCCCGTACGCAAAATTTCTGCCGAGGTTATGGTAGCCACTCAAGAAATGGTGTCATTGGGTCATCAGCCTGGACAAGGGCTGGGTAAAAATTAGCAGGGCATTAAGCACCCAATTCAAATGTCCAGTCAAATCGGGACAGCCGGACTAGCCTATTCTTCCAGTTCCAGTCATAGGAATCCTTATAAATATAAGCAGATTCCTCAAGCTTCCGCCACACAAATGATTTTTCTACTCCAAGACCTCATGAAAGTCATAGGCTCCTAGAAAGGTACCAACCCATGTTATGGCTATGCTGTTTCCCAAACCAGTACCATTCAAAGCAAAAGAGATCCTGATTCCTGATCCTGAAGTGGAAGAAAGGGAATGGAAACGTAAACATGACATCTCCCTGATGATGTCAGGCATACGCATCATTGTCCATGATGAACATACAAACAGATACACCACAGATGATGATTACCCAGATGTTATGGTCATCATTAGAGAAAAGGAGGACGATGACACCCCTCCATCACTGCAGTCCATCAGGGCTTTAGCCTCGATAATTGGAGCAACACTCCATGCATTGGTCGATGAGGGTAAAACGGGCAGAAATCCCTCTGCCCTGTAGATAACTTTAATTGCTTACTTTTTTGTATAATATTAGTAGTTATTTTATCAGTACATGCTAACACTTTTGTATGATTAAACAGTTTCATATATTAAGTGAAAGCATATTTTGCTTCAGGACTCTGAATTTAGATGTGCCTGTACTTGCTGATTAGGTGCATTTTCTCCATAAGGACTGTAACTTTGATGAAAAGTTGGACTCAGACTTGATGAAAGTATAAGAGGACATTGAGATACCTCAGGAGATCAAAGAATGGGTCGAGGACAAACCTAAACCCAACATTGATTAAACCACCTCTTTCAATCTCAGAACCTTAGAAAACCCTAAGCTGATCCAGATTTGTTCAGACCTCACCCCAAACCAACGGAATGACACGGTTGCGCTACTAACCCAATTTCAGGATGTGTTTGCATGGTCTCACGAAGACATGGTGGGTTTGTCCACTAACATTTTCCTTCATCGCCTTTCCATTAAGCAGGGATTTAAGCCAGTCAGGCAGAAGCTCAGGCGATTGAAACCTGAGTGGAGTTTAAAGGTGAAAGAAGAAATTATGAAACAATTTCAAGCTGGCATTATCATGGTGTCCACATATCCTGAATGGATATCCAACATTTTTCCCATGCCTAAACCAGGAGGAAAGGTGTGAGTTAGCATGAAACTGTCGCTATAGGCTATATCGACACTTGTCTGTCGTGTTAGGTGTTTTTGGGCTCAAGAACATTGACAGTTCAATGTTCAACATGCCCTGTTTGACCAGTCTTAAATCTCAATCCATGCATATTCTGGGCCAGCTTAAACCTTAATCGTTTAGTGTTTATGTAACACTACAGTTATCAATCATCATTGAGGTCATGCAACAAACCAACAAGAAGATATGATCTCCCAAAGACACTGTCAGACAGCTCCTGGGTTTTCCAGAAACCCAGGCAGTTCGTGGTGCCTTATTGTGGTTCGATTATTTCTATGTTCTGGTCATGATTCATGTAGTCTCAAGGTTCCAATATGTAGTCCTTGTGTCAAGTAACATAAAAAAAACATTTTCTCAGTCTAACAACAACAGAATCACAAGTTATAGTTCGGTCAAACATGGTCAGAAACCTTGTTCATCCAGTTTCTGGGTTTTTTCCAGAAACACAAAAATCAGTGCGAGTGGCCTACTTTGACCACCTGCTACGCTCGATCTGTTGACCATTTTAATGTTATAAAAGCATGGATCAAGAGCCCATATAACAGGCTACAAGTTGGATACAACACATCGTTAAAACACTAAAACAACTGACAGATCAAGGCTTTAGAAAACGTTGTCAGACGCTGATTTACACTTTTTGGGTTACCCAAGATTTGACTGGTCATGCCCGGTCAACGGGTTTTGACCGTTTATAACTCACAATCTGGACATCCAATAGCTATGATTCCACTTCCAGATTAAATACCACATATCAAACTATAGATCTAACGCATAAAACATCAAAAAACACGAACAATCAAGAATCTAGAGCCACTGACATTGCTTGTCAGACCACTATGAATGTTCTTGAGTAGTTTTTGAAAAACTTCATTTTAAAGCATTTTGATGTTATGGATATATATTAGATCATCATAGATCATCATAAAACATCTTCTAGCACAAATAAAAACATATTTATCTTAAGCATACAAGATCAAAGTAGGGTTAGTGTTTTATACCTTCTTTGTCTAAGCTTTGATCTTGGATCTCCTTAACTGATATTTGTGTTTAAGAGGGTTATAATGTGACCGATTTACTAGTCTAACTCGTGACTTTAGAGAGAGAAGGAGTTGGTTGGATGAAAGAACACAAATGAATTAAAAGTTTGGTTTTTCTCTCTCTTTAAATCCTTAGATTAGATACAAAGGATATATGTAATGCAAGGTGTCAATGTAGATCAGATCTTGCTGAGATATAAGTCAAGAGGCTGAGCTTTATTTGGTGAACCACTACAAATTTGGTAAGATTTACAAGTTATATAATAAAATATCCAAAAAGGGCATTTTGGTCTCTTTCCTTCCAATTTCAATGGCATCCTAGACTTTGTCCAAACCCTTAGGGTTTAACCCTAAGGTTTTACAACTTTAGTTTTTAGGATTTTTCTAATTAGGGTTTTAATTAGAAAAAATAGATTTCAAAAATATAATTAGTGTTTCTTGGCTTTCGTTTAGGGTTCCTAATTGTACGTTAGGGTTTCTAAATCTGAGATTAGGGTTTCTAATCCCTTATTAGGGTTTACTAATTTTAAACCTTATCTGATCCATCATTGATCAATAACTCTATACATTACAAACACATACTCATCAATACAATAATTTTAATTGTATTTTCTATTGAATCCCTATTCGGACTTAGGGTTAAGGTTTCTATTCTCTGTTAAGCACAACTCTACTCTTATTTCTCAGTCAATACACAAATTAACTATATCATAAGACTCGAATCATAAATACACAATACAATAATAACAGTCAATATCAATATTAAATAAAAAAAATTACGTAAAATTTTGGATTATTCGAAATCCCGAGTTATCACATTCTCCCATCCTTATAAGGATTTCGTCCTCGGAATCACCGCTTTCCTATCCTCTACAATCTTTTAAAGTTGTATCATCAATTCATTATTACCAACACAATACTATTTTATGTCTCAAATTCTAACTTGTGCTTGGATCTTATAAAAGAAAACAATTCATAGCAATATCTAACTCGTATTTCTCGCGTAATTTAATTTCTAACCGAACTCGTTACCTGTCACCTTTTTTATGGTAATTCTCACGATTTGGAACATCATGCTAAAAGTGAATGATGTTGGTCTTCCCTACTGAGCTGATTCTTTAATCCATATTGTTTCGCTGCTGGTTCCCTTATTCATCCTCTTCTTTGGGCAATCACGCACCAGATGATCGATTGATCCACACGTAAAACAACATTGTGTCTTCTTTGGAATGGGACACTCGGGAGACATGTGTCTCTCATGGCCACAGTTGTAACAGACTCCTTTTTTTCTTCAAACAACCTCCTTGATGACGCTTCCCGCAAACTACACATGGCGTACCCTTCCTCTTACTCTCTTTTAGATTATTTGCTAAATTAACATTATCATCCCGTTTACGTTTATTAAATCCCTGCCTCCATTACCACCTATCATATTATTCCCTTCAGCCTCCTTTCTTTGTTCGTGACTATTCTTCAATACAGCTTCCATTTCTCCCTCAGCGATAATGGCTTTTTCCAATAAAGTTGAAAATGAATCAATTTGTAGCACATCTAACTTCTCGAGTACCAATGATTTCAATCCATTCCTAAAACATCGTGCTTTAAGTTCCTCAGAGTCCACTTGCTGTCGAGCGAATTTAGCTAATTCGTTGAACTTGACAAAATATTTTGCCACTGACATATTCTTCTATTTCAGATTCAAAAATTGTTCTTCCATATTTTCCTTTAGACTTCCCTTCCTTGGCGGCATTATCTGATAAAAATCTTATATTAATTCTACACAAATTCTTATTAACCACACAATAAGAATTTAATACATATTTCTCATATAATTGCATATTTATTCAAATAGCACATAGTACTTTTAGTACTTAACACATATTACTATCCCTTTTTAATAAATATCAGGATTAACAACATAACTTTTCACAAAAAGATGCAATTCTCCAACTTTACATAAAAAGTTGCAATTCTCCATTTACACATAGCTATTCCCAGTTCGTCAAACTTACCACACTTAGGGGTTTAGGAACTTGCCACAATTATATGAGTGTATGAACTTATCCTAGTCAGACCTTTGGTGTCCATTCGCTGAGGGGTTCAAAACATCTCATATAATTATGAGTCATGAACTTACCATAAATATGAGCTTTACAAACTCATCAATTAATCTTATATTCATATAGAAAATAAAGATTTCGTTCATATATATGTTCACTCATCATTCTCGATAACAACCGTTAATATCATAACCTACTACCAAAAGATACTACCATTTATATCTAAGTTGTTTACTGTCCACTCCCTTCACCAGTCTTCTTGCTAGGACACTTGTTAAATCCGTGACCCGTTCTCCCACATGAAAAACACTTCCTCATATTGACTTAGGATAATGTAGGGAAATATGTCCTTCTTGTTTACAGTTGAAACACACGTTCTTCTACATCATATACTCTCCTACGTGAGTCTTTCCACACTTGCTACAAACTTGCTTCTTCTTTGGGTTTGAATTTTCAGAACTATCACTGTCGTGATCCCTCTTTCTCTTGTTCTTGCCCTTCTTCTTAATTGTTCCTTCAGACGATCCACCACCTTCGGTCTTCATTCTTTCCACCTGCGCCTTCAACTCGTTTCATTCTTCGGTCATTTCGCGTAACGCTTGCTCCTTCTTCCACAACTCCTCCTAGAGAAATACTTTATTCCGGAGTTCTTGGACTTCTGCAAATTCTTGATCTTTCTCTCCAATTTTAGTCTTATTCTCTTTCTCCACCTTAGCTTCTTCGAACTCTACCTCCTCATCACCATTCAGATACATCTCGGAATAATCATCATGATCACTCCCCAGATTAACCATATGTTCATCTTCCCCCACTTCTTCCACTGACTCATTTTGTGATGGCACCTCGGCTACTGGCACTGGTACGACAGCCGCTAGCATCTTCGTACTCATTTCATCTTCTCTAGACATCCTACTATCAATTTAAATGACTTGATTGATACTTCACTAGTAAAAACTTCTCACACTATGTGTCCACATATCTCACTATTAACGCGCTCTATCAATCTCTCACATAGTACTCTAAATGAGTATTCTCTATCTCACTTATGGTTATAATCCTAGGGTTTCCCCTCCCACTTAAGGTTTATAACCTACAGCTTTGATACCAACTTGTGACACCCCCAAATCCGGGTTACCTGACCCCTCGAGTTTGGTACTCATGATCCATAATATAATTAACATCTAACTACCCATTCATTGATGAATAGAATATAAAACCACATTAACTGATATAGTTAATACATTCGTCCCAGGTTATCTAGCCTTAACATTACAAACATAACCCTTTAGATATACAAAAAGGTTTTACAAACATAACATAATAATAATGTTCATAATAACTACGCTATCACAATGCCTTTGCCTTTGTCCTTCACAGCACCTCCTACCACCTCATCCCTAGCTGAAAAGTTTTATTTAGCAAGGGTGAGCGAAAAATTTGCCCCGCAAGTTAAGATATATAATGAATGTATAAGAATCAAGAATAACATATTATCTATTTTGATAGAATAAAAACAAAGTTTGGGGAACTTTGAAATAGCTGAACAATTTGTTCTTCTCAAACCAATCTTCTCATAATCTATGCAACACAATAGTTCAATAATAAAAGGGTACATCACTTTCAAAGTTTCTACGTTATTCGATTGAATGATAATTTAAAAGAATTCTCCAAAGTTTAAGCTGAATGATCTCAAATGATCTTGAAATTTATCTCCTCGAGTAACTATCAAAGATTTACTTTGATATACCCAAATAATAGGATGGAAATATTTTTCAGAGTTATACTAAGTGATCACAAAGGATCTTGAACTTCTCTTCTCGAGTAACTATCAAAGATATACTTTGATATACCCAGGTGTATCAGATAACCATAAAGATTAAATCATACCCCTCTGCAAGTATATAAAGTAATCAGCTTCATTATACCCTATATTATGCATAATATTTAGAATGCGAGCAATGGCCAAATATACGACCAAAAATTCTACCCCTTTTTAAATATAAGTTTGTTCTTCTCAATCTTAGAATCAGAATTTAATTTAACAATGAAATACAATAATTTCAAAATCTAATCACTTCTCTTCTCTGCTCTTCTCTTCTCTTCTCGAACTTATCAAATTTATTTTCTTGATCTAGCTGAAATAATTGGCAACGATCTATTAATAATAATTGAATTCTCTTATCTTATCTTCTCTTCTTAATAAGTTCTAACAAATATTTGTCTAGCCTGAACAATTGGCCAAGACATTTTTCAACATGATTCGACAAAAGACAGGAATTATCTGTAGTATATGCAATCAATAATAGATTCTACGGATGTGAAAATCCAATAACAATTATTCTACAAATATATATTCTCAGAATCACTAATTCAATTTGAATTAATAAGCATGCACTAACTGCGAATAATCAACAATAAATTCTCAGATGTGGTCTAATCAACAATAATTAACCACCATAATATTTGAACAAATATAACTCAAGGTTGAGTTAAGGAAATTAACTTGCCTTCCACGTTGATTACTGCCACACAATATACTTATCTGCGTTCACAAGACCTATAATCACAATATCGGTCTCATAATTAGCCCAATATTTCATAACATAAATCACTGAAATTTACAGTCAATCTTTCTCCTAGGCACATTACCACATAGCCACATCAGTGTTTATAACATATATAAACACTTATCAAGTCTAACTAGTTCGGTTTGGTTGGACTTCGGTCTATTCTCGGTGTTCTGGTCACCCTATCCGATAATTAACACATTTATTGTCAATTAAACTTGGTCTCTAAGCTTCAATATTATTTAGATAAGTTAAATATCATTTATAATATTTTTCGGAAGCTTTTAATAATTTATAAACAATTATTATAATTTATAATAATTTTTCAAACACTGGAATCATTTTTAAATGATTTAAATTTTAATAATTTTATCATCATTAATATTTAATAATATAAAAATATTAATGGCATACTTGTCAAAATATTAAAATTATTATTAATAACTTAAAATATTTTTAAATCATTATTATTCTACTTAAATGATTTTTAAAATATTCAAAATCATTTTTAAACTATCACCATCACCATTAATATTTAAATATTAATGAATTTATCTAAAAATATTAAAAGTCATTAATTATAACTTAAAATATTTTAAAATTATTTTTATCATTTTAAATGATTTTTAAATCAATAAATCATTTATTTAATATAATATTTAAATAAATCTAATATCAATAATATTAATTTATTAATGAGAATTCTCTAAAAATATTGAAAATTATATTTTATAATTCAAAATATTTTTAAACACTTTATTCTTCCTTAAAATGATTTTATAATATTAAAATCATTTTTAATTCATTTATTTAATATAATAATTAAATAAATCTAATACTATTAATATTAAATTATTAATGATAATTCTCTAAAATATAAAAAGTTACATTTTATAACTCAAAATATTTTTAAATACATTATTCTTATTTAAAATGATTTTTATAATATTAAAATCATTTTTCTCTAATTTATTTAATATACTAATTAAATAAATTAAATATCATTTTTATTCCAATAATTATAATTAATAATGAAAAATATTTTAAATTCTCAAAAACTATTTTTCATAATTTAAAATAATTTTTAAAACCATTTTTTTGGTAATTTTTAGAATTTATTTTCTATTTTTAAAACCTTAATCGTGTAGTGTTTATGTAACACTACAGTTATAATCATCATTTAGGTCATGCAACAAACCAACAAGAAGATATGATCTCCTAAAGACACTGTCAGACAGCTCCTGGGTTTTCCAGAAACCCAGGCAGTTCGTGGTGCCGTATTGTGGTTCGATTATTTCTATGTTCTGGTCATGATTCATGTAGTCTCAAGGTTCCAATATGTAGTCCTTGTGTCAAGGAACATAAAAAAACATTTTCTCAGTCTAACAATAACAGAATCACAAGTTACAGTTCGGTCAAACATGGTCAGATACCTTATTCATCCAGTTTCTGGTTTTTTTTCCAGAAATGCAAAAATCAGTACGAGTGGCCTACTTTGACAACCTGCTACGCTCGATCTGTTGATTGTTTTAATGTTATAAAAGCATGGATCAAGAGTCCATATAACAGGCTGCAAGTTGGATACAACACATCATCAAAACACTAAAACAACTAACAGATCAAGGCTTTAGAAAACGTTGTCAGACGCTGATTTACACTTTCTGGGTTACCCAAGATTTGACTGGTCATGCCCGGTCAACAGGTTTTGACCGTTTATAACTCACAATCTGGACATCCAATAGCTATGATTCCACTTCCAGATTAAATACCACATATCAAACTATAGATCTAACGCATAAAACATCAAAAAGCACGAACAATCAAGAATCTAGAGCCACTGACATTGCTTGTCAGACCACTATGAATGTTCTTGAGTAGTTTTTGAAAAACTTCATTTTAAAGCATTTTGATGCTATGGATATATATTAGATCATCATAGATCATCATAAAACATCTTCTAGCACAAATAAAAACACATAAACACATATTTATCTTAAGCATACAAGATCAAAGTAGGGTTAGTGTTTTATACCTTCTTTGTCTAAGCTTTGATCTTGGATCTCCTTAACTGATATTGGTGTTTAAGAGGGTTATAATGTGACCGATTTACTAGTATAACTCGTGACTTTAGAGAGAGAAGGAGTTGGTTGGATGAAAGAACACAAATGAATTAAAAGTTTGGTTTTTCTCTCTCTTTAAATGCTTAGATTAGATACAAAGGATATATGTAATGCAAGGTGTCAATGTAGATCAGATCTTGCTGAGATATAAGTCAAGAGGCTGAGCTTTAGTTGGTGAACCACTACAAATTTGGTAAGATATACAAGTTACATAATAAAATATCCAAAAAGGGCATTTTGGTCTCTTTCCTTCTAATTTTAATGGCATTTTAGACTTTGTCCAAACCTAGGTTTTAACCATTAGGGTTTAACCCTTAGGATTTAACACTTAAGTTTTACATCTTTAGTTTCTAGGATTTTTCTAATTAGGGTTTTAATTAGAAAAAATAGATTTCAAAAATATAATTAAGGTTTCCTGGCTTTCATTTAGGATTCCTAACTGTACGTTAGGGTTTCTAATCCCTTATTAGGGTTTACTAATTTTAAACCTTATCTGATCCATCATTGATTAATAACTCTATACATTACAAACACGTACTCACCAATACAATAATTTTAATTGTATTTTCTATCGAATCCCTATCCGGACTTAGGGTTAGGGTTTCTATTCTCTGTTAAGCACAACTCTACTCTTATTTCTCAGTCAATACACAAATTGGCTATATCACAAGACTCGAATCACAAATACACAGTACAATATTAACAGTCAATATCAATATGAAATAAAAAAAAATTCATAAAATTTTGGATTATTCGAAATCCCGGGTTATCACAGCAGTCCAATC
This sequence comes from Panax ginseng, assembly GCA_020205605.1. Lineage (NCBI taxonomy): Eukaryota > Viridiplantae > Streptophyta > Magnoliopsida > Apiales > Araliaceae > Panax > Panax ginseng. The sequence goes on from CM035133.1 coordinate 50,977,135, forward strand.
TCAGAGATAACCCTGAGCAACGTCTGCTATCAGCCCAAATCGGAGATAACCCCAGTGAGGGGTAAAGTCATCATCTTTCCACCTCAACCCCTAGCGCGCCGTCTCAACATCTCATACATACATTTCTACACAACAATGTCCCACAAGAGCCAAGGAGTTCCCATCTCGAGTGACTATTATGCGTGGCAGCACACCGGATAGAATTTGAAGCTTGAAGACCATGGGCATGGTCCCCTCTTCCTGACTTCATACAACCTCTAATCCTATGGCATTGCATAACTCTCGATAAAAGCAATCCGAAGAAGGTCTTGTACACCTCGTTCGGATGCTCGGATTGAAGTTCTACAAGTTCGAACGGACATCACAAAGGTACTGCAGAGTGCACGATTTGAGTCAAGCAGGACCCATAGAACACAGGACACCCCGGGCAAGCAGTGCATCTCGAGGTCGCCAGTAGTACACTCATATCCACCGACTCTATAAATATAGAGCTTGGGGTGGCCATTTGTAAGAAGAAAGGAGGCGAGGAAGCCCTGTCCAATTTGCTCTGTATACACCCCATATTGAGTGCTTTCTAATTTTAAACACCTGTTAGCTCACATATAGCTATGTTTTACCGGCAGGAGCTGAGTGTTTATCCATCTAGAGTCATAAAATCTTGCCTTGGCAGCCCACTGTAAGCCTTCTCACACTCTATAAAGCCTTTCTCTTCATCTTTGCACACACAATTCTTCACATTGAAGGTCGTGTTGTGTGTGTATGCCCGAACTTTGGTCCGTGGTTTTCATTTCTGTCTGTATATATATATACTTATATATGTATATATTTTTATATATGGACTAACATTATCGAGTTATGCCTCAATTGAGCCTAGACTTATGTCTGGAGCGTTTTCTTGCTTATATATATATATATATATATATATATATATATATATATACATACATACATTTCTCGTCCTACTGAGAGTTTACTTCGTGGCCTTTTACTACTTTATTTATATTTCGTCCACTTTGGAGTTTACTTCGTGGCGGTTGATCGCTTTTTCGCTTTTTTTACATTCAGTCCACTTTGAGTTTACTTGTGGCGGTTGATCGATTTGTCGCTTTTATTTATATTTTTGATCCCCCATGGAGGTGCTTTGTGGTGGTTGATCATGTCTATATATATATATTTACGGCTTTTATATATTTACATTTTCGATCCCCCATGGAGGTGCTTCGTGGTGGTTGATTATGTCTCAGATATATATATTTACTGACTTTTATATATATAATCGCCATCGCTTTTTATATAAACTACGACATCATGTGAGCCTAGGAATCATGTGATCACAGATTCAGTCTACTGAATCTAGATTCGATTCCTGTGATAGACATTTTCAGCTGTAAGCAACTTGTACATTATTCACGGCGTTTGAATTTCCTTAGATGACTGTCATGCCCATGAGGAGTTCGACATTGCTATATATTATTTTCTCGAAAATGCTTCCCATCTCGAAAAATAAAAACAAACAAGCCGAACATTTAATAATAAAAATGGAAGTATCAAATGCCTCAATTACTGTAACGATCGAGAAATTTTTGTAATTAATTTAAATATTTATTGAATTAAATAAATATTTTAAATAATTTATTTATTGAGGAAAATAAATAATTGATGAATTGTGGTGAATTAATTTAGTAACTAAATTGATTAATGTTAATTAAATTGAATAATGATAATTTTATTTGAAGGATTTAATTTAAGGAAATAATTAAATTAAATCAATTGTTTAATATTTAAGAAAATAATTAAATTAAATAAAATATTATTTTGATATAATTTATTAATTAAATTAGATATGTAAAGATTTATTGAGTATATTACAATGGGAATTATAATTATTATAATTATAAGTATGAGTTACTTAAATTAATTTAATGGTGTGACATGAAACTATATAATATAATGATTATTAAAATAATCTAGTTTTGGGGATTAAGGGGTAGCCAAACAAGGCCTTGTGGCCTTTGGCTTATTTTAACGTACGCCCAATTGTTTTTTTAACTGATAACCACGATTATCAGTTGGGTTATTTCCTACTCCGCATCGTATTTCTTCTAAGGCCAAAATATCAGAGTTTAGAGAGAGAGCTTGGAAGAAAGAAAGAAAAAAACACAGTGATATTGAGGGTTGGAGAAGAAGGGTTTGGGAAAGGATTGCTCTTAATTTTGCTATCATACCATCAAGGATTCAAGGTATAAACTATTCCTATTTTTGCTTTTAGTTTTGGTAGTATATACATATATATTTTTGATATGATTTGGAAATCACGTGAATTGTGGTAGATGTATGTGCATATAGTTTTGCAAAATCTATTAATCATCATGTATACTTGATACTTGTTTGTCAAATTCGTGAGAAATTGGCTTTGTAGGAAAGAAATTGAAATATCAGTGTATATTCATGTGATATGGCTTTAGAAAGTACAAAAGTTGATGCTCAAAATGTGATATATTCTGCTATTTGATGATGGATTATGTTGGTATGTTAAGAAATGAAAGCGGCATAGTTCGAATTGTGTCAATTGATTAAGGAACGAATTTGTGGCGATCGAATTCGCTAAAAGTGTCAAAATTGAAGAATTTTGGAAAATTATGGTTTTGATTCTTCAAATTTGTGTATATGTGATGTTCATGTAGTTAGAATGGTGTATAGCATGCTTAACTATGTTATTACAGAATTTTAGATGTTTTGTTTTGTGAATTTTGTAGTGTTTAGGTTGAATTGGGTGATCATTTGTAATAGTAGTCAGTCTGTCATAGCTTTGCTTTCTTGTGCGCACTAGTATTGCCATTATTACCACAAAAGTGTAAATCTTGATTAAGGCCACTGGTTTCAGAGACGAGCACCGGTAGCGATAGCCATACTTGGTGCTAAAGCTTCAGAGACAGAGTCGTTACTGTATTCTCTGAACCTAGCAGGTGAAGTCTGCTTGTTTGTAGGTCACGACTAATAGACTTAATCTAGTTTGGCAAGCATGTTAATGATGTTAAAACATAATGTGGACTACAATAACAGATTTGAATGTGATGTAATACAAAGTGTAAAACTTTTAAGTGATTACTTAAGTAAGTTAGGAAATGAAACCAAATGTGATGTTTTAAAAAGTTAAAGATAAATGATAAGGTTTATGTTGATTATTGTGTGATTTCAGATTCGTTAGGGTGTTAACTAACATGGTTAGATGTTAGGTTAGGGTTATGACCTAAATGATGGGTTAAACCCCTAAAGCTAATATTCATACAACTAATTGTTGTTACGATTCCAATGATATGTGTAGGGTAATTGGCGAATATTATACTTGTGTAGCTTACATACAAGGCAAGTTTCTAAACCTTAACTCTTTACATTGAGCAAGCTTTATAACTTCATTCTTTTATTAATGAATGCAAGTTCCTAAATTTTTTTTGAGCAAGACTATTGATTATATCCTTATGTACAATTGAATAAGCTCTTGTAACCTAATTCGTTACCTCGAGCGAGTTTTACTTTTCTAAACCTTGATATTATTATTAAAAGCATATATTGTTCTAATATATCGATTCAAATGAGATTTTTCTAACTCTTTTGGATATAGCACTTTGCATGTATATCATGTTTATTCAATTTTATATTGTTGATATCTGATCTTTGACTTTGATAGCCTTGTTCAGTTATACATTCTTGTATTAGACCTTCAAGTAGTAAACAAACTTTTATTGATTGAATTAATCCATAATCGAATAGTGTTCTAAAATTCTAGAAACACTGATAAGCTAGTTCCAAACTAAACTTTCTTTAGTGCGGAAATTCTAAAACCAAACTGAGACGAACAACCCTAACATAGGGGATTTTGTACGTGTAACGTTTAGATGTTTGTGCACAATACATGGTACAAAGGGCTGATCCCCCTAAGTACATTAAGAAGGGTCTGTATAGTCCAATGACTGTTAAGGTTGAGGTAATAATACCTAAATACCAGAGACATAGTTCGTGGTCTTAAGACCCTCAGATACTAAGTTCGAACTTGTTTTCTATTTTGATTCGTGGAACAAGTTCATTATTATTCAGCATTCGTTGTTCATTCTTATGTTGTTATCATTACTACTTCCTATATCAGTGGGAAATTGTTTGCTCACTCTTGCATTTAACACTGCAGCTAAAGTTGAGAAAGTCGATGAGCCATCTACTAGCAAAGGAAAGGGCAAAATGTCCAAGTGTTGAAGACCTATGAGAAATTTATTTAAATGAATTATGTTATAATACTTGTTTTATTTTATGATGTATTCCGCAAACTTATGTAATAATTTTAAGGTTAGATTACCTGGGATTTTTTTGAGATGATGATGTAACCCTTTAATGGAAAAGATTATTGTTTAAGTTATTTAAATTATGTCTTTATCCTTTATGATGGGTAGTTATATGTAATGGTTTTGGATAGTGAACACCAAATTCTGTGGGAATGGAGTACCCAGATTTGGGGGCGTTACAGGTTGGTATCAAAGCCTTAGGTTATGAACCTTAGGTGGGGAAACCTTAGGAAGTAACCTTCAGGGAAACAGAAAACATAGAGGTGTCCAACTCTTATCGAGTTTTAAGGAATGGATTAAGGTATCCATTGAAGTTAAATGATAAAAGACATTATGTGCTCTGTGTTAATAACTTATGTGCTCGTGAGTATCGAAAATGTTAAGTAAAACTTCAAATATTTTATTGTTAGGATGTCTAACGAAGGAGGATCCAGTCCAGCTAGGGAAGTGATACCTCAGATACCTAGAGATGACAAACCCTGGGATATTCATGTTGTGCGGGAACAGTTGATCTAGGAGGATGAGCCTGTGACCGATCCCGAGGAGGATAGTTCTGAGGAGATAGAGGAGGATGATGAGGAAGAGGATCCTGTGGAGTTTCCACCAAACTCCATATCAGCTGAGATGTATGACGCTCTGTATGACCGTAACGTAGAATTACAGGACAAGGTTGAGGAGCTGAAATAGTTGATTGAGATGCATCACACTACGATGGAGCAGAAGGATGCAGAGATTCAGGAACTCGACTCACGCTTTGGAAACACGGAGTGGCATCTAGTTCATACAAAGGGTCAACATAAATACCTGTTGGCAGTAAACGAGAAGATGAAGACTGTCATGGAGAAATTAAAAGATGACTTCAAGGAGGAATCAGCTAAGCGTGCAAGAGTAGAGGATGCTTGGATGAAGGCGACTTAACGTGCAGACCGTGCTGAGGCTAAGGTCCAAGTGAAGAAGACTAAGATGAACGAGATGGATTACGCTTTTAATTCTGCGATTGATAGGGCCCAGGATCGAGTCTTTTATTACCCACCTCAGTTTGAGAATTTGTCGTGGTTCGTGATGGATCGTAGAACGGCATATCATATCATGGAGGAAGAGCGTCGTGAAGCTTTACGACGTCTTAATATGTCTAGATAGAGAGAATAATAATAATAATAATGTTTGGTTAAGTAAGTAAGTAAATAAACTGTGAATCCCTTATTTTGAGAGGAATAAAGGGATATTATGAGTATGTAATCCTAAAACTTGTCGAGTTCAGGAAAGTGACTGTTAATAGCGGTTATGCTATCTTTATATGTTTTAAAACATTATGAATGAATAAAATATCAAGGTTTATTTGAAATGTTATACGTTATACCTTTAATCTTAGAATGTTTAAGTTAAACTTCAAATAATCAAGAAGTTAAGTAGTGAACTAATAAGCGTATATTTTAACAGAAAATGCCTCCTAGAAGAAGACAACCACGTCAACAACTACCTCTTGAGGGGTCTACTAATAATAACAATGAGGCCAATGCTAATCCAGTTCAGCAGTTGGTAACTCTGTTGACGGGTGCACTTGCAAATCAACCGCAAGCTCAAGTCTCGACCTTTAAGGAATTCAAAGCGGTTGGACCGCCAGAGTTTCAAGGGTCTATGAATCTAGTGGAAGCCCAAACCTGGATCATGGAAATGGAGAAGGTGTTCGACGTTGATAGAGTTAACGAGGATCAGAAAACTGCGTTCACAACGTTCATGCTGAAATCTGAAGCTAGCTATTGGTGGCAGGCAAATAAGGTTCATGGGGGACAAGGAGTGATAGCGTGGGATAGATTTAAGGAGTTGTTTTTCGAAATGTACTTTCCAGCGAGTTCTCGGAATCAGTTGGAGGTGCAATTTTTAGAGTTGAAATAAGGAACTATGACGGTGCTAGAATATGCTACGAAGATTAACGAGTTGGCAAGATTTGCAACTTATCAAGTCAACACCGACGAGCGAAAGGCGAGAAGGTTCGAACAAGGATTGAAACCCCCGGTCAGATAGCAAGGTTTGATGTTCCATTAAATACATTTCTTGGTTTGTATTAGAAAAGGCAATTATCGCGGAAGGTGGAAGCGATGCCTTGACCAAGTACAACCAAGAACAGAAGAAGAGGAAGACTGAGAATGAAAACAAGATTGGTGGATGTAACGTTGGAAGTAATAGTCAGAAGATGAAGTGGATATAGATGGGACGACGCACATGCATCAGTTATTCAGACACTGTTCTGGTAGAAGTGCGCCGTCCGAACTAAAGATAATCTGAACAAGGAACGACAAAAAGCCCTGTACAATGCTAAGATTGACCATCCAGGACAGGGTGAGCAGTATATGCATGAGCATAGCCCCTGGTGGTGCGCACAACTCATATGGGTGCAGATGTGTGACCAGTGGAGAGCTGAGAGCTGGGTCAAGAGACACAAGACTGCCGCCTCGAACAGATCCTCAGGTGTTTCTGAAGGCGAAAAGGCAAAAGGCATGTACAAGGGCAGCAATATATCACACCTGCAACATATTTCTGCCAGGGTACGTATATATAGCAAGCTTATTATCTTAGTTATTTTTTTTATGTTTACAGTCATGTTTTGTAGCTAAAATATCATATGTTTACATATTAATATGAGAACATGAACTGTAGGAGTCTCAGTCTCAAGGTCAACCTATCAATTGGTTGGATGTGTATGTGGCCACCCGTGATGGTCTCGCTCGATCTTTATCGAGGATAAGCGGTAATAAGTTAACTTTATACTAATATATTGTTTATAAATTGTGACGACCTTTTTTAGCATTTTGTAATTATTTTTAACTATTTAATTGTTGACCTTCTGACAGGACACTTATAAGGGCTTAATGAATGAGCGCTATCCTGAAGGCACCCCCCGTCCGTCGATTGATTAAGAATTATGGGAGAGGGTGTCCGTCGTGAAGAAAAACTAAGTTAAAGGCCAAGGACAAAAACGATGCCCGACCATCAGTGGTAGAGGCAGCTCTGCTACCGAGTCTACACAGTCATCAAGTCATACAGCCTATCATACTCCTGCTGACTGTGTGAGAGCGATCTATTAGAATCGTGATCTTCTTCGTATACTGGGTGAGCATCTTCATTCTCTGAGTCCTGATGAGTTGGCGGAGGCAGTGGCAGCAGCAGCAACATCACAACATCACAACAGCAGGTATATATATTGATATTGTTACTGTCACTGTCTTACTTATATGTTTCACTACATTGTCTATTGTTTAGCTTTCCCCAAGTCATAGCAGTATCAACACATTTAACATATATGTTTTGTTCTTTTGTTAATTACAGGGTACTAATTTGGATGATCCATGAAGAGCTAGCTAGACCAGTCATGTTAGATTTTTAAAGCCTTGCTAGACTTGTATTGATTTTTAAAGTCTTTTAGATTCATTCTTTGTACAATTGTATTGGTTTACGATAACATTATATAGATGTTTACGATTGTATTGTGTCGTGTTAGTTTACGATTCTATTATATCGATGGATGTTTATCATATAGTACTTATCATGGATGAATGTTTATCATATGGTAGTTATCATGGATGGATGCTTATATATATTGCTGTGTGTTGGGATAGAAAGCAGGTACAAAGCAGGTTATTTTTGGGAAATCAATAAAATAGGAAAAATATTTTTAAAAAAACACATCAGTGACCGCATGAGGTCACTAATAGTGGAACGCGGTCGCTGATAACTACTAGGAAACTATCGACAGAATCGGTCGCTAGTACCGGTCGCTGACACGTGTGCCACGTCACACCTGACAAATGACGCAACATGAGTCAGAATAGCGACGGATTCGGTCATTGATTGTGGTCGCTATTAAATCGATCACTATTGTGGGTCACTGATATCCATCCAGCGACTAGATTACCTGCATCTAATATCAGCAACTGCATGCGGTCGCTGATATTCATCTGCGACCAAATGCGGTCGCTGATAAGCCTTTTTGTTGTAGTGAGAGTAAATGTTAGTATTAAACCATGATGAACATAATGATGTGAAAATTTTTGACTTTTAAAACAGTCAAACTGGCACCTTTTACTGTCATTTCTTATCCTATTTGAGGACAAATGAGTAAAGGTAGAAAAGAAAAATAATCCTGGTAATTAGACTACACTTACGGATTTTTTTTACTGTGATGTATTAATGCATATAGGATGTATATGACTGTGGGTAGGTGTTGGGTAAAATCTAATACGCACAACACGCAAGTATACGTGGTCAACAAGTAATAAAGTGATGAATATAGTATCATTCCCACAGAGATCAACTAGCAATAATCTTAAACTCACAAGTACCAATTTCCTATTAATCCTAATTTTATTAAACTATTCAACTCAATAATTATAATTAAAGATTCTAAATTAAAGAATAAACAAACTACCACAAAACAATCACAAATATCAAAATCTGAAATTTCAAACAATAAATGGATAATTAGACTTATGATTTCACCCTAAGCTTCACTCTGATTTTAACACCTTTATTCCAATTCAATTCACTATCCAAGTCTATTAATCAAGAACACGAACGTAGTATTAACCACCTCTCGATGCACTAATACCGTATTAACTTAAATCCACAATTAAGATAGAAACAAGTTAAACACCTTAATTAACTAACTCATTATATCTCTATGTGAATTACAATTAAAGAAGGTTTATGATTAAGTTCTCTATTCGATTACATGCGATGTCAAGCATATCTCTACCTTAACATTCATCAAGATTTTGCTATTCACAAAATTCATGAACACATGCTATATTAACTAAGTCAAGATTTGAATATCCTCTCTCGATTCCATACAAATCCACAAAGAATTGTTGATCAGGAAATTCATAAATTTAAGCTCAAATTAATATAGATAAACTGGAAATAGATTATTGAACTGGAATTCAAAGTTACAAAATCATCGATTCACTCAAAGATCCATCATAAGCCTAAAAAGTGAATTAGTTCGTCATAAATGAAATAAACACTGAATAAATCATAGAAAACTTTCTTTCAATTACAAATAATAGCCTATAAAGAAGAATATTGAAAAACACCCTTCACGTAGCCTAAAATTGCAATCGTCTCGAAAATCTCCTCGAAATATTCCTCCAATGCTTGCTTAGAAAAATTGAGATTAATCTTCGTAATATCCCCTTATGTGTTATTGAATTCATTGTTAATTGAGTAATAGATGTCCAACACACAAGTCCCAGCCGAAATTCTCCATCAAGTAGAGTCCATGTACAATCCAATATGCTAGAAACCATGTTAAATAAGAGTTTCAAGCTCAGCATGCGGGGGTGTATGTGCTAAATAGGCTTTGCCCAATGGCTATTACCCTTCCGATAATTCTGGTGAAGCCCACTTGACGGGGTATACATACAACAACAGCCCGCAGAAGCCAGGGGTGTGTTCTGCTAAATCACTTGCTGAGCTTCATGACTTCTACCAAAGTTGCACCAATTGACTCCAAATCATCCCAATTGACTCCAAATATACGTTAAATTCCGCAACAACCATCCGACACATAAAAGAATATAAAACAAGTAAAAACAAACATGAACACAAGAAATTAGCAACAAATAAGCTTGAAATGGACACCGATTCGTGTATATAAAATCCACTTATCAAAATCCCCCAAACTTAAACCGTGCTAGTCCTCGAGCACAAAAAAACTACATGCTATGCAATGCAACGAGATGAAATGAATATGATCTAATTTATATATTTCGAATCCATCAGTGTCGTATAATCAAGATTATCTCACCGGCCTCAATGAAAACAAGCAACTATACAATATCAATCACCAAAACCAATCTACAATTCCGCCTCAATCCTTAAATCTCAATCCATCATCACTGGTATAGTGTGCGTGTGTGATCAACATCCATATACGGGGTTTTTTTTTCTTTTCCCATTTTATTCATCATTTTATTTAGATAGATAACAAAATGCACTATTTACAAAACTAAAAACCATGCAATGACAAAAATAACCTAAGCTACTATTCATGCACCTAAGATATCATGTAATTCTTCCTAAATTACTATGCACCTAAGTACTACATATGCATGCAAACATGAATTTAAATCCCCTAAACTTAAGTAATACAATGTCCTCATTGGATGAATAATCAAATTTAAGTACATGAGGACTTCCCCTGCTATCGCTTAAGTCTGAGGAGGTGGTTGTTGATCTTCTTCATCTGAATCACTTGGGGGAAACCTCGGCATTGGCACGGGTTGCTGATATGGAAATTGGGCTGCCGGGTTGAAGCTTTGAAGGGTTGTGTTGAGTGAGGCGAAGGATGCATTCATAGCATCAAACATATGATCTTGCCTTAATGCGAGTCACCGCATTTCCCGACGTGCCGCCTTGTTGTGCGCATTCATTTGATTTTGGAAATCAAGGAACTGAGGACTGGATATTGCCTCGGTCTGCGGTACCTGCTCGGCCCCTTGATCTCCCATAGCTTCATCCTCATCCACCGACGTCTCTGTAGCATAAACTTCATCTTTCGAAGCCGACAGAAAAATAAAGCCCAGACCACGCGGATGTGAATCGCCTCCTGCCCATACAAAATACCGCACTATCATTCTAGAATCAAGCAATGCGAGCGGCATTTGTGTGGGCTCATCATCGGACCATCTCACCCCTGCATTACGACACAACCCAAATATGAGTGCTGGGTGTAGCAAGCCGCCAGAAAAATTTCCACGTAAATAACGGTGGATGGAGAAACAGATAATAGCCCCGACGTCGATGATGAAGTCTTGCACAATTGCGTACAGCAGTAACACCTTCTCTTTGGTCATGTCCGAGGTGTGTTGGGACGGATATAGTTTAGCACATAGGAATGCGTACCAGATTTTTCCATATCGACTGAGGTCTTTGCTGTGGAACACCGTGCCTCCCTTCCGACCTTTGATCCAAGTTGTTCCTGTCTTAGTCATCTCCTTGAGTATGGCCTCATAGTCCAGATCAAAATCACGTAACTAAGCATATTGGTATTGTCGAGGTACCCGCAGTTGATAGTAGGTGTTAATTGCATCGGCACTGAACTCTACCAAGCAACCCCGCACAAACGCGTTGAATGGAGCTTTATCCTCAGCGTTTGCATAAAACTCCTTAACAATGTTGACAACAGCGGGTTCCAGCTCTTCGGTGAATTTTGTCCACCCCTTTTGATAGATTTGAGGCATCATATCCCCATCACTAGGATCCGGTGCCAACCCCCGCTCCGATGTAAGGGCTTCGGTGAACATGTATTCATACCGGTCGGCGACGGCGACACTCACTAATTTTTGGCGATCAAAGGTCTGGGTTTGTTGTGATGGCCTTGAACTCTCTCCCCTTTGGCGTTTCGAAGTTGGTTGCGAAGACATGTTCTCTCTATTTCTTGGATCACAATACCTTGCCCCTCCAAACTTGGTTGACACACATTGACAAATACTTGGTGTGCACAAATGATTAACCCCCACACTTGTCAATTTTGGCCCTCAATTATGGTGAATGAAGTTGAGTAACTTGAAAATAGTGATATGCTTGCCTCTCAATTGCTCACAAATAGCCTCTATGAATGCCCTAATTTGAAATTTGATGAGTGTAGTTGAAGAGTGTTGTGAGGAATATGGGATGAGATGTGGTAATATAAAGATGTGGTGTGAGGTAGTTTATTAGTGGATTGAAGAGGTGAGGAGAGGTGGTGGAGCATTGGAAATCTTGGGTGTAGTGGGTGGTGGTTGAAGGTTATGGGGGGATTTAATTGAGGGATAAGTTATGGGAGTTGTGGAGTCTAGCATTTGTAACTGCCAAAAAATTCAGTTGAGTTCCAGGACCCCCGCCCCGGCAGGCATGGCTACTGCAATTTGACGTTGAGGACCCCCGCCTCGGCGGGGGGTGCAAGGCTTATGAAGCCCGCCTCGACGGGAATGTCTACTGTTAAAATTTTGGGAGACCCCCACCCCGGCGGGGGTTGTAGTACAAAATGGGCCCGCCCCAGGGGGCATGTCTTCTGCAAAAATCCCCTGTTTTCTCAACCTTGCTTCATTGTAACTCAGTTAATGATCCTTTGTCCATCCTACATGATATAAAACATGAGAATTAGTGAGTTGTTGATAACATAATGTATTATGGAGAGATTAACGAGATTTTTATTGTATTCTACTACCTAGTAATTTAATAAACACTATATTTTAACAAATATGAATGAAAAATACGATGAATAAACTAAAGATTGGGTTGCCTCCCAATTAGCGCTTGATTTTAAGTCGTTCAGCCTGACTACTTCCTGTTCATGTTGTGTCGCCCAATGTGATGGCAATCACATCGGTGTTGGCTTCTCCACCCAATAATGCTTTAAACGCTGACCATTGACCTTGAATGTTTCTAACGGATTGTGACTGAAGAGTTCGACTGCGCCATGCGAGAATACCCGCTTTATAGTGAATGGTCCCGACCATCTTTACTTAAGCTTTCCTGTGAACAATCGCAGCCGTGAGTTGAACAAGAGGACTGATTAACCCGGCTCGAATGTTTGATGCATAATTTTCTGATCGTGCCATCTTTTTACCTTTTCTTTGTATACTTTAGAGTTCTCATAAGCGTGAAGGCAAAATTCGTCGAGCTCATTCAGTTAAAGTAGTCTTTTTTCCCCTACAATTACTTTATCAAAATTGAGTTTTTGAACCGCCCAATAAGCCTTATGCTGTAGCTCGACCGGTAAGTGACATGCCTTCCCGTACATTAGTTGATATGGTGACATTCCGATTGGTGTCTTGTACGCAGTCCGGTATGCCCATAATGCATCATCCAATCAAAGCGACCAATCCTTACGACTCAGATTTACTACTTTCTCTAATATCTTCTTAACTTCTTTATTTGATACCTCAGCCTGTCCACTTGTTTGAGGGTGATAAGCTGTAGCTACCTTGTGGTTGACCCCATACCGTGCCAAAAGAGCTGTGGAAGACTTATTGCAGAAATGACTACCTTCGTCACTGATTATTGCTCTTGGCGTACCAAATCTCGTGAAAATGTTTTTCTGTAGGAATTTGAGGACCACCTTGGCATCGTTGGATGGTAGTGCTGCAGCTTCAACCTACTTCGATACGTAATCCACTGCGAGTAGAATATACTGATTGTTCAAAGACGAAGGGAATGGCCCCATGAAATTGATGCCCCATACATCAAAGATTTCCACTTCAAGAATCGTTTGTAAAGGCATAAAATGTTGCCCACCCTTTGACACATATCGCATTGTTTGACAAAATGATGGGCATCTTTGAATAATGTAGGCCAATAAAATTCGGCTTGCAGCACCTTTGATGCTGTCCTTTCGCTACCATAATGCCCGCCATATTCAGATGAATGACACTCATGCAAAATTTTCTTCACTTCACTATAGGGCACGCACCGTCTAATCATTTTGTCGGCGCACTCCTTGAACAAATACGGTTCGTCCCACATGTACCATTTTACATCATAAAGAAACTTCTTTTTCTGTTGTCTTATGAGGTTAGGTGGAAGAATGTTACTCACAAGAAAATTTGCATAATCCCCATACCAAGGAATCTCTGTAGAAATCCCAAACAGTTGCTCATCTGGGAATGATTTGTTAATTTCACATCTGTCTTCTTTCGCTTTCCCTTAGTTTTCCAGCCTAGATAAGTGATCGGCTACTTGATTCTCCATCCCCTTTCTATCCTTTATTTCTAAGTCAAACTCTTGAAGTAGGAGAATCCATCAGATAAGGCGTAGCTTAGCATCTTTTTTAGCTATTAGGTATCGAATCGCCGAATGATCCGTGTAGACTATCACCTTAGTCCCGATCAAGTATGCCCGAAATTTGTCAAACACATACACCACTGTAAGCAATTCCTTTTCTGTGGTTGTGTAATTCATTTGAGTCTCTGTGAGTGTTTTGCTTGCATAGTATATGGCATGAAACACCTTGTCTCGTCATTGGCCCAACACAGCCCCAACCGCATAGTCGCTTGCGTCACACATTAGCTCGAATGGCATGTTCCAATCTGGTGCGATGATCACGGGGGCTGTAGTCAATTTCTTCTTCAATAATTCAAATGCTGACTTGCATTCCTCATCAAAACTGAAAGTAGCATCCTTCTCTAAAAGACTGCATAGAGGTTTTACAATTTTAGAGAAGTCTTTTATGCACCTCCTGTAGAACCCAGCATGTCCCAGAAAACTTCTAATACCCTTCACTGAGCTCGGTGGAGGCAGTTTCTCGATTGTTTCCAGCTTTGCTTTGTCAACCTCCAATCCTTGAGCCGATACCTTATGGCCCAAAATTATGCCCTCTTCGACCATGAATTGGCATTTTTCCCAATTGAGTACGAGATTTGTATCCTTACATCGCTGCAACACCATGACCAGATTCCCTAGGCAAGTATTAAAGTTGTCCCCATAGACAGAAAAATCGTCTATGAAGACTTCCACATTTTTTTCCACCATATCTGAAAAAATGGCTATCATACACCATTGGAAGGTTGTAGGTGCATTGCATAACCCGAATGACATCCTCCTGAATGCAAATGTGCCATAAGGGCACATAAATTTCGTCTTTTCTTGATCCTTTGGAGCAATGACTATCTGGTTATAGCATGAGTACCCATCCAATAAATAGTAATATTTATGTCCCGCCAATCTATCCAACATTTGATCAATAAAGGGCAGCGGGAAATGGTCTTTTCGGGTTGCCTTGTTCAACTTCCTATAATCCATGCAAACCCTCCAACCTGTCACTGTTCTTGTCAGTATTAACTCGTTGTCCTCATTTTGCACCACGGTCATTCCTCCCTTTTTTGGAACGCACTGGACCGGACTAACCCACTTACTGTCAGAAATTGGGTAGATGATACCGGCATCAAACCACTTCAAAATTTCCTTCTTCACAACTTCCTTCATAATAGGGTTAAGTCGACGTTGATGCTCCACATTAGACTTATGATTTCACCCTAAGCTTCACTCTGATTTTAACACCTTTATTCCAATTCAATTCACTATCCTAGTCTATTGAACACGAACGTAGTATTAACCATCTCTTGATGCACTAATACCGTATTAACTTAAACCCACAATTAAGATAGAAATAAGTTAAACACCTTAATTAACTAACTCACTATATCTCTATGTGAATTACAATTAAAGAAGGTTTAAGATTAAGTTCTCTATCCGATTACATGCGATGTCAAGCATATCTCTACCTTAACATTCATCAAGATTTTGCTATTCACAAAATTCATGAACACATGCTATATTAACTAAGTCAAGATTTGAATATCCTCTCTCGATTCCATACAAATCCACAAAGAATTGTTGATCAGGAAATTCATAAATTTAAGCTCAAATTAATATAGATAAACTGGAAATAGATTATTGAACTGGAATTCAAAGTTACAAAATCATCGATTCACTCAAAGATCCATCATAAGCCTATAAAGTGAATTAGTTCATCATAAATGAAATAAACACTGAATAAATCATAGAAAACTTTCTTTCAATTACAAATAATAGCCTATAAAGAAGAATATTGAAAAACACCCTTCACGTAGCCTAAAATATCAATCGTCTCGAAAATCTCCTCGAAATATTCCTCCAATGCTTGCTTAGAAAAATTGAGATTAATCTTCGTAATATCCCCTTGTGTGTTATTGAATTCATTGTTAATTGAGTAATAGATGTCCAACACACAAGTTCCAGCCGAAATTCTCTATCAAGTAGAGTCCATGTACAATCCAATATGCTAGAAACCATGTTAAATATGAGTTTTAAGCTCAAAGATAAGTCTCAGAGAATTGACACCTTCTACGCAAAGTGGGGTGTATGTGCTAAATAGGCTCGCCCCAGTGGGCTACCCTTCTGATAATTCTTGGTGAAGGCCCCCTTGCGGGGTATACACAAGAACAAACAGAGCGCCCTGGTAGGTGTGTTCTGCTAAATCACTTGTTGAGCTTCATGACTTCTTCCAAAGTTGCACCAATTGACTCCAAATCATCCCAATTGACTCCAAATATATGTTAAATGCCGCAACAACCATCCTACACATAAAAGAACATAAAACAAGTAAAAACAAACATGAACACAAGAAATTAGCAACAAATAAGCATGAAATGGACATCGATTTGTGTATATAAAATCCACTTATCAGTAGGTGTGCTACTGAATGACCACCTAGTCATGCCTATGTGCATGTGGATAGTCCTATTTACAAAGGGGACTATGGAAAATTTTTCCAAAACATAGGCATTGTGTAGTCATGTATTTTAACTCTACTATACACGTATGTTAAAATAATGCATGCATGCATGTAGTTATAAAAATGCATTTTGAAAAGCTCCAGGTTAAACATTACAACACCTTTCTGAGGTGATTTGGAGACTTGTTGTCCAAATATTATGGATCCAGATCAGCCGAGTAGTTCCCGTAGGACCACTTCTGGTGTACAGAGAAAGGCTTCAGAAGTGCCTCAACTCGATTCTGTTAGACAGCCTCGTCGTTTGGTAGAGGCGGTGATACGTCCTATCCAGGTTAAAGTGTCGGACATCGAGGACGAGGAGGAGGATGTTCTGGTTGCGGACCTCACTTCTACTGTACGTATTCCCTATAGGGATTTGCCAAGCATTCAGGTGGTGAACCTAGAGCTTCTGGGTGACTTGAGTCGATACCCTTCAGTTTACCTGCACGCAAATGAGGTATAAAGTTAGATCTTAATCATCCTTATTTCCTATTGATGAGGAGTAAAGGGTTCTAATGTTGATCTACATTTGATGTAGGTTCCCGGCTTTACACAGCCTCAAGGGAATTGGTTCAGCATCCACTCTATGTATCAGGCTCTGCATGATGACTATAGAGCGATTGTACATGGCTGGGGATTTGAGACGTTCTTTTCCATTCTTCCTTGTCGTTGTCCCTGGGGTTACCTCAGGGCATTGTTTGAGCTCTGGTTTCACCAGACTCAGTCACTCCATTTGTTGGACTATGAGGTAATGATGACGCCAATGGATTGGCGGTTTATCACATGTATGGAGTTTGGAGGGGAGCCAGTGCATTGTATGGAGGATATCATCCCTACTACCGTCAAATCCTTGTTAGGAGTTACAAGGAAGCGCTCAAGGCGTGGACTGCATACGTCTGGTCCTTTGAGCTTAGATCTATGAAATGGGCCATTGAGTGAGCCCATACTCGATGATGTGAGAGTCAGGGATCGCATTCTTCGGCGATTATTCCTGATGATCATTAGGGGTTGCTTCATAGTAGATAACTCTTCTACGGTGTCATTCTCTTTGATCAGCTCCACTCAACACGTGGACCGTATAGGAGATTATGATTGGTGTTTCTACACCTTCGCCTTTTTCCTTAGGGGAATGCGCATGCGATCGCAAGGCTTGACCCAGGCTTGGTTAGGATTCTACCCATTTCTATTGATGAGTATTTCTTTTGTCTTTTCTCATGTACAGGTTAAGAGTGTTGACTGACAACAGATGTTTGCCTCTGTGTTGGTAGTTTTGGGCCTATAAGAGGCTTTCATGTTTGCGTCATGTGAGTGTGTTAGGTTTAGACATAAGTCTAGGCTCAATCGAGGCATAACTCGATAATGTTAGTCCATATATAAAAATATATACATATATAAGTATATATACAGACAGAAATGAAAACCACGGACCGAAGTCCGGGCATACACACATAACACGACTCTCAATGTGAAGAATAGTGTGTGCAAAGATGAAGAGAAAGGCTTTATAGAGTGTGAGAAGGCTTACATCGGTCTACCAAGGCAGGCTTCTATGACTCTAGATGGATAAACACTCAGCTCCCGCCGGTAAAATATAGTTATATGTGGGCTAACAGGTGTTAAAAATGAGAAAGAACTCAATATGTGGTGTGTATAGAGCAAATTGGACAGGGCTTCCTCGCCTATTTTTCTCTTATAAATGGCCACCCCAAGCTCTATATTTATCGAGCTGAGCATGCAGTGTACCTTTGGTAGTCATGAGATGCACTGCTGGCCGCTCGGGTACCTCAGGCTTTGCATGGGTCTGCCATCTCAAAGCACGTGCACTCGTGCCTTTGTGATGTTCTTCGAACTTTCAGAACTTCAATCCGAGCTTCCGAACGAGGTGTACAAGACCTTCTTCTTGATTTTGCTTTTGTCGAGAGTTACGCAATGACATGGGATTAGAGGTTGTACGAAGTCAGGAAGAGGGGACCATGCCCATGGTCTTCAAGCTTCAAATTCTATCCGGTGTGCTACCACGCGTAATAGTCACTCGGGATTGGAAATCCTTGGCTCTTGTGGGACATTGCTATATTGAAATGTATGTATGAAATGTTGAGATGGTGCGCTGGGGTTGAGGTGGAAAGATGACAATTTTTCCCCTCATTGGGGTTATCTACAATTTGGGCGGATAGCAGACGTTGCTCAAGGTTACATCTGAGATTGGACTGCTGCAAGTGTTTGAATTCCGCAGGGTCATCTTTAAGTGTACCTGTCTTCCTGGTGTTAGCTCCGGGTCTTTGGAATGAGTTCCTCGGCAAGAGTAAAATTCAAGAATAATATTGTATCAAAAATGAGTTGAACAGAAAAGAAATCATTTTTTTGTCATGAATAATACTCCGGGAGAATAGTACCCGAGTAAATAGTATTCAGTGAATAGTACTTTGTGAATAGTATCCCATGAATAGTACTTTGGGAATAGTACCCCATGAATAGTACTTCAGCATGAAAAGCTTAAAATTTAACAAGAATGTTCAGAAAAATATCCTTATGAACGTTACTAGATGAATCGCAAATTTCAAGGGTATTCTATTAATTTCACGGAGTATAGAAGCAATACTTTAACAAAATGTGTGTAGAATTAGGAACATGAAACAAAATAATATTACTTACATACTACAGAGTATGGAAGAAAATATTATTTCATACGAATATTGAACAAAAATAATATCCCTTACCTTAGTAGAAGGCTAGATACTGCAATAGTGAAGTAACATAATACTCTTCTTCTTTCTCTCTATAGCTTCTCTCTCTATAATTGCTCTTGTGAGTCTTAGTGAATTGGTGAGAATGAAAGAAGAAATGAGCTTCTATTTATAGGAAAACATAGTTTTGATAATTGAACATTTTGGGGCTCAAATTATTACAGTATAGTACCTTCATCTTTACCTCCATTTTTAATTTAGTCCTTGAAGTATTATCAATCTTGCACAACCTCCCCTAATAGTACATGCATGTGAATCAATAGTTCCATACATATGAACAAACAGTAATTTGCATGTGAACCAATAGTAATTAATTTCTCATTTATCCGATTAATTTCCCGTTTGGTCAATAATAACAAAACCATCCAATCACAAAAATACCTCCTTTGAGGGTAATTGGGTCACGAAAGAATTAAAGAAAACTACATGAACAAATATCTTTAATTAACACGAACTTATTCATCATTAATATTATAACTCACAATATTTAACAACCAGATTATTCTCAGGAAAGAAGGAGCTTCCCGATAAGGATTTCTCCCTATTGGCGCGTAATTAGGTGACCAAACCCCTTTCCTCGACAGAACTTTCTAGACATCGTCAATAATGCAAATAATAATATGAATACCTTTGTCGTCTCAATTATTGATTTAATAATATAAAATATTATGCAGATGATATTGTGACAATAATTGAATCAATAATATGAGAGATACTATGCAGTAATTACTATGACAGTAATTGAATAAAACTGAGTGACTTCTCATGTAAGCATCAATAATCAAAGATACTGTACAATACCGTGTGCTACTATGCAACCACGTGTATTACTGTATTTTTACAACCGGGTATTTTAACAGTTTAACGGTAAAACTTTCATCGTTATTTTTTATAAAAAGATATTTCTGTCGTTTTCTAACTCCGATAATACTTTCATTGTGGGGTCCACCAATGATTGTGCCGTCGTACGAATATTCCCCGACCAATCGAATATTTTATAACAACTTGCTTACTTTGCAAAATTTATAAATATTACCCACAACTATAACATTATATCAAATCCACACCATAATATTCAAAAATATATTTTGAGAAAAATTAGTCATTGTTCATAAAAGTTGGGGTCTTACAGTTTACAATACCAATGTACATAATATATTATAATACATAAACATTCTCATTATCTATTCCTGCACTTTTCCTTTGCCTTTGTCCTTCTTGGACGTCTCTGGCTTAGCTGAAATAAATGTCATGATATAGCAAGGGTAAGCAACGAATTTGCTTAGCAAGTTTAAATACAAGGAAGATATATCATGATTAGCAAGAAATTTATCGTTCAATGTTCAACAATAGAAATCAATTGTGAAAGAACATGAATTAAGTCTTGATAACTGAATATTTGAATAATATATGTTGAGTGGTCATAATGACTATGAACATATGCGAAGGTTGTCAGTATTTAAACTGGTCCTTTGAATAAGTTTTGGTAATCAAGGGGATCACCCTTTCATACCCGGTGTATTATGCATAAAAACTTAATGTATGAGCACTAATTGTTTTTCAATAATGCTTTAATCAAATTATTCTTTTTCTCAGTCTTGAGTCCTTATAAAATCAATTGGTGAAGAACAACTTTTAAAACATATTTGATTTAACAAATTTAAACATACTTGATCTATCTAATACAATGAGCATAGATCCATATCTTAACAGTTCATGAATGAAAGAACTTTAATTAATTTACAGTTCAAGAATAATGGAACATGAATTTTATTACACCAAGTGCGAGTATTAATAACCAATATAGATGTGAATAATCAACGATAATTATTCACTAACATGCTTTGAAAATAATAACTCAAGTTTGAGTTAGAGAACTTGCCTATATTGTCGATTACTGCTACACAATTTAATTTATTCTCTTTATTGTAAATATCTATCATTGTTAAGATTGATCTTTCAATCAACATATCATACTTTATATCATAATACAACTACTCTATCAGCAAATTAGCTAACACTTAATCACATAATCAATTACCTGAAAACATCATTATTATTATCATCCTTTGATATAAATTATGATTTAACACTTAATCTTTCTTTTTATCAATTCTTCTTTATAATCTAGTAAGCATAATACTAATACTATAATCAGGATTATTCAAACATACCAATCCTGGAACCTGGATTGACTTGAATTTCAATCCAACAAGCCTAAATTCATTAATTCTTTAATCCAGTAACCTGGATTCACTAATCCTTCAATTCAGCAACCTGGATTCAAAGTGAATTTTAATTCAGTAAACTGTTTTCCAATCTAGCAAACTGGATTCAACTGACTTTCAATCTAGCAAGCCTGGATTCATTAATTCTTCAATCCAGCAACCTGGATTCACTAATCCTTCAATCCAACAACTTGGTTTCAAACTAAATTTTAATTAAGTAAACTATTTTCTAATCCAGCAAACTGGATTCAACTGACTTTCAATCCAATAAGCCTAGATTCAATAATTCTTCAATCCAACAACCTAGATTCACTAATCCTTCAATCCAACAACCTGGATTCATTAATTCTTTTCACGAAAATACCAAATTAACTTATTATTTTTCTATCCTTTGGCAAAACATTTATACATATATTCTATACACAAAAAGAATTTTTCTATAATTTTTTAACTCCCATTAGTATTTTTCAAAAATCCGATTTTAGTTCATATCGTAGGAAATTATTCCCATCATGCTTAACTCCAAAAATTTCCAAGTAATTTCCAAGTCTTGGCATGATCTTACACGCATTAATGTGAACCTCCAGTTTAAATTTTGTGCCCATCAGAGTTATAGAATTCTGATTATAGCAGTTTTCGTTAGAAAAACCCAAATATTGAAATAACCATAACTTGGTCAATTTAAGTTGGAATGAGCTCATTTTTGGACATGAGCTACTTTATCTCATATATTTTCATCTCCCAAAAGGCTGGAATTTATTTCAAAACTTAAATGGCCAAAAATGCCCTTACAAATATTTGGGTAGTTTATTTTTGGTATTTTTAACTTTTGCCTACTTTGCCAAAAACAGTCCATACGAAAATCTACAACTCCTTTTTCACTGATTCTACTTTGTTTTGAAAGATAAATCATCATATTATCATCCCAATGGTCTCCAAAATTTTTGAAGGTCAGAAAAATTATGAAACTACCCCTGGCAGTGACTTGCCCAAAATAGTTTTGTTTCTTTTCTAAAAACAGAACTGTTTTGGCTAAAACAGTCACTATGGCTTGTGAACTCAATATTTTTGAGTGCTACGACTTGATTTTAGTAGTTGACTTACATATCTAACACCCCTCATTAATGGATCTCAAAAAGTAAGTGTAGATAAAAAACGGTAGTTGACCAAACGAAGAAAAAAAACTAGGGTTTTCTTAACTAAAAAAAACTAGTTTCTTTTTTCTCCTTTTGATCCACTTTCGAACACTCAAATATGTTAGATCTAAACATATAACACTATAAATCATATAGATCTATTGTTTTTAAGTTGAAAAACATAACCTCCATATTCTATTAAACAAATAAAAGAAATTGAAATAAAAGCTTTAAAATTAGAGTATATACCTTGATTTGTTTGCTACTCTTCTTATTTTACCAAAGTATGTCATGAATTTAGGATGCATATGATTCAACTCCTTTCCTTCTTCTTCCTCCTTCCAACCGAATTCTCCCCCTCTCTCTCTCTCTCTTTTACTTTCTCTTTCTTTTGTTTTTGCTAGTACCTTATGGAAATGAGAATAAAGAGAAAGAAATTAGATTTTTGTTAGAATAAAATATATAGATATAAGATGTATATGTAAATACATTGTAGACACTCAAAATTTTCTGCACACCTGTTACTAACATTGCAGAAGGGTAGATTCATCTTTCGGAGATAACCCTAGAAGACAGCTCACATCCATTCCGGATACTACCAGAATTTTAGTCTCAACCCCGGAACACACACCGGGAGTATCATTTCCAACCTCGGAGATAACCCCGAGTTTTGTCCTTAGAGATAACCCCAAGGAATACTATTGCAGTTTCGACGATAACCCTAGAAATGCTTTTTTCAAATGTATGCAATCAGCTTCAATCTCAGACCTCCTGCCAAGGTACTCATACCAAAGACCCGGAGCTAACACCGGGAAGACATGCACACTTACATATGACCTTATGAAATTCAAACACTTGCAGCAGTCCAATCTCAGATGTAACCCTGAGCAACGTCTGCTATTAGCTCAAACCGGAGATAACCCCAGTGAGGAGTCAAACCCTCATCTTGCCACCTCGACCCTTGTGCGCCATCTCAACACTTCATACATACATACAATAATGTCCCACAAGAGCCAAGGAGTTGCAATCCCGAGTGACTATTACACGTGGCAGCACACCAGATAGAATTTGAAGCTTGAAGACCATGGGCATGGTCCTCTCTTCCTGACTTCGTACAACCTCTAATCCCATGTTATTGCGTAACTCTTGACAAAAGCGGTCCGAAGAAGGTCTTGTACACCTCGTTCGGATGCTCGGATTGAAGTCCTGCAAGTTCGAGTGGACATCATAGTGCACGAGTGCACGATGCTCGAGACAATGGAATGAGGAGCCTCAAGCCCGGGCAATTGCAGTGTACTGCGGCGGCAAGAACACACTGCACTGCCCCCCTCTTAAAATAGAGGGCTTGGGGTGGCCATTTGAAAAATGAAAAAAGGCGAGGAAGCCCTGTCCAATTTGCTCTATACACACCCCATATTGAGTGCTTTCTCATTTTAAACACATGTTAGCTCACATATAGCTATATTTTTACTGGCAGGAGATGAGTATTTATCCATCTAGAGTCATAGAAGCCTACTTTGGCAGCCCACTGTAAGCCTTCTCACACTTTATAAAGCCTTTCTCTTCATCTTTACACACACTATTCTTCACATTGAGAGTCGTGTTGTGTGTGTATGCCCGGACTTCGGTCCGTGATTTTAATTTATGTCTGTATATATATATATACTTATATATGTATATATTTATATATGGACTAACAATATCAAGTTATGCCTCGATTTAGCCTAGACTTATATCTCGAGCGTTTATTTGCTTATATATATATATATATATATATATATATATATATATATATATATATATATATATATATAGTCTGTTGTCGAACTGCCATCGATGAGACCGGATTTTACATCCTAACGTTTCTTATCGCTTATATATATAATTATATATATATATGAACTGTTGTCGAACTCTGCTCGATGAGCACGATTTTATATCCCTAATGCGTTCTTAGCTATATATATATATATATATATATATATATATATATATATATATATATATATATATATATATATATATATATATATACATTTCTCTTTAGTCCCGCTTTAGAGTTTATTTAGTGGCGATCGATAAATCTTCTTGCTTTATTTACATTTAGTCACTTTGGAGTGTATTTCGTGGCAGTTGATTGTCTTTTACAATTTTATTTACTTTTCTGATCCCCTATGGAGGTGCTTCGTGGTGGTTGATCATGTCCATATATATATATATATATATATATATATATATATATATATATATATATATATTTATATTTACCGCTTTTATATATTTACATTTTCGATCCCCATGGAGGTGCTTCGTGGTGGTTGATCATATATATATATATATATATATATATATATATATATATATATATATATATATATATATATATATATATATAACTCTTCATCGCTTTTCATACAAATTACAGTATCATGTGAGCCTAGGAATCATGCGATCACAGATTCAATCTACTAAATCTAGATTTGGTTCCCGTGATGGACATTTTCAGCTGTAAGCAGCTTGTACATTATTTATGGTGTCCGAATTCCCTTAGGTGGCTATCATGCCCATGAGGAGTTCGGCACTGCTATATATTATTTTCTCAAAGATGTTTCGCATCTCACAAATAAAAGCAAACAAGCCGAACATTTAATAATAAAATGGAAGTATGAAAAAGTCACAATTACTATTGAGCACATGGTTTGAAAAACCTCTTTACAAAACTTCATTGTTATATTCTGTTTAAAACTGATTTTTTCTACAAATTTAAACCCTTTGTATATAAGTGCGAATGATGCCTCGCACTACTTCCATATAATTGCACATTGATACACACACACACACACACACATTCATATAACAGTTTCTTGAAAAGTGGCGGTCACCGTGGCAACACGGATGTCGAGGGGTGCCTAACATCTTCCCTCCGCATAATCAAGCCCCCGAACCCAAATGAATCTCTGTTTCACAGACCCGTTTAGTAGTGTCACATCACTGGGTCAATGTGCAAACCTTTTTTGGTTGCGTTGGTGCAACCGATTAAAAAACACTAAACCTGACTCTTAAAGTCAAATCGTCGACATTACACATGTCAGACCTTTTTCACTTGTTTTTTCAAACAAATCTCACATAACGTGAGAACACCAAAGAACAAGTAACGAAAAGGGACAAATAAAAATCCCGACGTCGACAGGTGGCGACTCTGCTGGGGACTCTAGTAAGAGGGCTTAAGCCGCTATTACAAGCTTTTCAAAACTGTTATATGCTTGTGTGTGAATGTTGCATTTACATTTATGATAAATGTGTTCGAATGCATTTTACTTACTGCACTGCAAAATATCTATCTGTGATATTAATGCTTCGCACATGTCATCATTTTCATAAACGGTGAGACACGTTGTATGTGAATGTATGTTGTGTGGTTCCTCCATCAAGAGGCTATCCTGTCGGTGTTTGATTACTGGACTCGTAGGGAGACTAATTCCAACGAGGCTCAGGATAGGCACCACCCATATTCGCTCCAGTTGAAAGACCAGATTAACTTCCCGTCAAGTAGATTGCGATGATCTTGGGACCTTCATGCCAAAAAGTCGCGAGAGTAACCCTAAGATAGGTCAACCTCTGATAAACCAAATGCGGAGGAAAGTCTCTTCATGCTTTCCATTTTCAATTACTTGTAAAAGCATTTACTTGTAATTTCTTCCATGTTCATCTATATGTAATGGAAAATATGAAGAATATTTGTTCATACATGTTATCAAATAACGCCCATTTTTGCAGGATGATATTCCTAAAATGGACACATTATGATAGCATTTACATTATCCTAAAACTAAATTACATAAGTCTTTTATAGGGAAATCATTGGGCCTGTTACCCGCTCAAAATCCTAAAAGGCCACGAGCCTACAATCGATCATGTCTTCTTCTGACCAGTCTAATGCCATTTCTCGAGAAGAATTTGACGGATTAAGTAAACAAATTACAGATTTGGCTATTCTGCTTAAAGAATTGTATCAGTCTACTTAAGGCTCAAAGATGCCTATACATACAGAATCCTCTACACAAGGAGGGACACAAGGTTTGGATAAAACAAATCTAGAACCTTAGTTGGATATGACCAACAAAGACCCTGAAAACACCCATCTCAAAGGAGATCCAGATATCGGTGATATAAGGAAGAAAGTCCTTCAAATGGAAGAAACTATCTGTGCTCTCAAAGGGATTGGAACACATAGAAGTGTCTCATATGCTGACCTTTGCATATTCCCTGGTGTTCATTATTCAGAGAAATTCAAAACTCCTGACTTTGAAAAGTATGATGGATTAGGGGATCTTTACACATATTTGAAGGTGTTCATTGGAGAACTTGGATCTTATGCAGAAAATGAGAAGCTCAGAATGCAGCTGTTCCAGAAAAGTCTAACTGGAGATGCCCGTTCATGGTATACCAGATTAGACAACTCAAAGATTCATAGCTGGGAAGAGCTAGCTCACGCCTTCCTCACTCAATACAGTTTTCAATCTCATATGGCTCCTGACCGGTACCAGATTACCAAGGTCAAGAAACAGTCTAATGAGTCTTTCAGAGAGTATGCTCAAAGGTAGAGGTGCCTTACTGATCAAGTTATTCCTTCCATTAAAGAGTCAGAAATGGTCATGACTTTCATAGACATACAGGAAACTTTTTTCTATGAAAGAGTTTTAGCTGGTATTGACAAACCATTCTCTGAAATGATCAAACACAGAAAAATGGTTGAGATGGGATTGAAGTCAGGTAAGATTCAAGACCTAGCCGCTCTTAAAGCAGTTGCTGAGCACATCCAGTCCGGATCTTATGGAAACAACCCCCGGAGGGTCCATACAAAGAAAGAGGAGGATGTTTACTTGATACTACAAGGTTAAAAAGGCAGTCAGAACATGCCTATACATAAGGGAAACTACTCCCCTTTCCAAGCACAGTCTTCAAACCCTCCATTGCCTAAAAGTGGAGAAGCAAAGCACCCTCGAACGTTCACACCCTTAGGGGACTCGCTGGAGAATATTCTTGCTCTTCTGACTACTCAGAAGAAAATCACACGTCTTCTTCCACCAGCCAACCCTAATGGGAGGGGTTTTAATGCTACTCGGAAGTGTGCTTATCATGTCGGGCACCTGGACACGATACTCAAGATTGTTAAGCCTTGAAACACAAGATCCAAGATTTAATAGACAACAGTGATATCGTGGTTACCAAACCTGATCAACCTCATGTGCAAGACAACCCTCTTCCTCAACATAAAGAAGAAGATGTCAACATGATTAGTTGGAGCACTGGACAGAGTTCCAGTTTTAATGGTGAATCATCCCAGACCATCAAAGACGATGTTGACAGATGGGATTACGCAAAGTTTCAATTTGCTATGGAACTAAAGATGAAGGCTCTTTGTAAGCAAATTGAACAATTGGCAGAACTGGTGACCCATCAACATCAAGTCATACGCCAATTAGTCAGCCAGGAGCATGCCTATCTCCTTCCTTTTATTATGAATGCTCCCCTATCACCTTCAGAAAACGAAGCTATGGAGAATAAGGTTGCAAAGAGAGCAAATGCTAAAGCTCGTCCGGATTTTGCCAATCAAAAGGAATTCACATACCTAGGCCAACCTATGGAGGATATATTTCAAATGCTAATCAACGAAGGAAGAATTACCTCCCTTCTACCTCCAATTAATCCTCGTTCTAAACGGTTCAACTCTGATGGAGTTTGTCAATATCATTCACATTCTCGCGGTCACAGCACAGAAGAATGCTGGGCACTCCGCCACCTTATTTAGAATTTAATTGATAGCGGTGTCTTGCAATTGGCAGACGATGACACTGTGCTACTCGAGAGAGTGGGAATACATGTCCTACCAAATGGAAGGGATCAATAGCAGTTATATCCGCTGAGGCTGATGAGACTGTCAAATCATTTCCCATACAAGCAATTCAACTCAAAGGAGCTGACAATCCTTTGAAAGTTGCCGCACCAGAGCCAATTTTGTTACCCTTCAGACCATAGTATCTTGTTGTCAACTTACACAAAGTTCCATGGAATTATGGAGAAGCTGAAGGATCCATGTCTCATACTACTGCTACACTATCGAAGGAAAATCCACTGTATCTTCCTTAGAGGGTGATGAAACCCGCCATCAAAGCAAAGGGGAAGATTCCAATGGAGAGGATTGAGAAATTCCTCCGTACTATGGGCCATAATGAAGCCAATGTGGTTTTATGCTTAAGAGAAGCTCCACATCAGATATCAATACTGGACTTGGTTTTCTCTTCCGAAGATGACAAGAAGATCTTATTAAAGGTTTTGGAAGAAGCCTACTTGTCGAAATCAGTGGATGCGGAAAAATTTCAACATATGGTTGATCACATTTTCAACAACAATGTGATATCCTTCACTGATGACGACATACCGCCTGAAGGGACGGGTCATTGTAAGCCATTGCACATCGCAGTTTTGTCCTCCGGGTATATGTTAGCTAGAGTTTTGATAGATGGAGGTTCGTCTCTGAAGATCTTTCCTTATGCCACCTTGGTGAAGATGAACGTCAATCTCAAACGGATCCGAAGTAGCCATACGGTTATCAAAGTTTTCGATGGATCCCGACGAAATTCTATCGGAGAGATTGAGCTGCCAATTGAGATTGGTCCAAATACATTCAATGTATCCTTCCATGTCCTCAGGATAGAGTCAGGATACAACCTACTATTGGGGAGACCATGGATCCACATGGCTGGAGCCATCCCTTCTACACTACATCAATAGCTCAAATACATTGTCAAAAATAGTCTAGTCACTATCAACGCTGAGCCGGAATGTCCTAAACAAGGAAATCTACCAATCATCAGCTTCAATTCAGAAGTTGAGCTAGTTAGTTTTCATACTTTGGAAGTGAGTAACACGTAATACCATCCTATTGGAGCGCCACTTCTCGTACCTAAGATTTCTGCTGAGGTTATGTCGGCCACTCAAGAAATGATGTCATTGGGTCATCAGCCTGGACAAGGGCTTGGTAAAAATCAACAGGGTATTAAGCACCCTATTCAAGTGTCCAATCAAATCGGGACAGCCGGACTAGGCTATTATGCCAGTTCCAGTCACAGGAATCCTAATAAGTACAAGCAAGTTCCTCAAGCTTCCGCCACACGACGATTTTCTCCATCTGCACCACATGAGCTGATACAGTGTCCAGTAAAGGTGCCAGCCCATGTTATGGCTATGCTGTTTCCAAAACCGGTACCCTTTAAAGCAAAAGAGGTGCCGATTCCTGATCCCGAAGTGGAAGAAAGGGAACAGAAATGTAAACATGACATCTCTCTAATGATGTCAGGAATATGCATCATTGTCCATGATGAGCATACAAATAGATTCACCTCAGACGATGATTGCCCAGATGTCATGGTTATCATTCGAGAGAAGGATGACAATGATAATCCCTCCATCACTGCAGTCCATCAGGACTTTGCCCTCGACAATTGGAGCAGCACTCCATGCATTAGTCGACGAGGGTAAAATGGGTAAAAAATCCCTCTGCCCTGTAGATAACTTTAATTTCTTACTTTTCTATATAGTATTAGCAATTATTTTATCAGTACATGCTAACACTTTTGTATGATTAAACAGTTACATATATTAAGTGAAAGCATATTTTATTTCAGGACTTTGAATTTAGATGTGCCTGTACTTGCTGATGAGGTGCCTTTTCTCCACAAGGACCGTAACTTTGATGCAAAGTCGGACTCAGACTTGATGGAAATACAAGAGGACATTGAGACACCTCAGGAGATTAAGGAATGGGTTACAGACAAACCTAAACCCAACCTTGATCAATCCACTTCTTTCAATCTTGGAACCTTAGAAAGCCCTAAGTTAATCCAGATTGGTTCAGACCTCACCCCAAACCAATGGAATGACATGGTTGCGCTATTAACCCAATTCCAGGATGTATTTGCATGGTCTCATGAAGAAATGGTGGGTTTGTCCACTGACATTGTCCTTCATCGCCTTCCCATTAAGGAGGGATTCAAGTCAGTCAGGCAAAAGCTCAGGCGATTGAAACCTGAGTGGAGTTTAAAGGTAAAAGAAGAAATTGTGAAACAATTTCGAGCTGGCATTATCATGGTGTCTACATATCCGGAATGGATATCCAACATTGTTCCCGTTCCTAAACTAGGAGGAAAGGTGCGAGTTTGCGTGGATTACCGGGATCTGAACAAAGCTTACCTTAAAGATAGCTTTCCCATACCCTTTATCCACATTCTCATTGACAATACTGCTCAATACAGAATGTACTCCTTTGTGGATTGCTTCGCGGGGTACCATCAGATTATGGTCGCTGAGGAGGACCGTGAGAAAACTGTTTTCATCACGCCTTGGGGAACCTTTTGCTATAGACGGTTGTCATTCGGCCACATCAATGTTGGGGCAACTTATCAGCGAGCTATGATGGCTCTTTTCCATGATTTAATGCATAAAGAGATAGAGATCTACGTGGATGACATCATCGTCAAATCCCAAAAGGAGTAAGACCACTTAGACCATCTCAAAAAGCTCTTCAACAGGTTGCGTAAGTACAACTTGAAGTTGAATCCAGCTAAGTGCGCCTTTGGCATTAAATCAGGTAAGTTGCTAGGTTTCCTAGTCAGCCACAAAGGGATTGAGCTGGATCCCACCAAAATCCAGGCCATTAAGGAAATTCTCATTCCTCAAACAGAGAAGGAAATACAAGGATTTTTGGGAAGAATCAACTTCATTAGCAGGTTTATTTCTCAACTCACAGCAACCTGTGAGCCCATCTTCAAATTGTTAAGGAAGAACTCCTCCATGAGATGGAACGATGAGTGTCAGAAAGCCTTGCTTACCATTAAAGAGCAGTTGGTTAATGCTTCTGTATTGGTACCACCCAGGGATGGTGTTCCCTATTCATGTATCTGTCCATTAATGATAATGCCATGGGCTGCATGCTGGGCAGAAAGACGATAGAGGCTATCTATTACCTCAACAAAAGATTCAGCAGCAATGAACACAAGTACACTCTGATTGAGAAGACTTGTTGTGCTTTAGCATGGGCTTCCATGAGGTTACAACATTACCTCCATGGTCACACAACCCATCTCATATCCAGCGTGGATCCTCTCAAGTATGTGTTCAGTAAGCCCATACTGAATTGTCGGCTGTCCAAATGGCAATTGATCCTACAGTAACTTGACATCATATATGTGACGCAAAAGTTTGTTAAAGGTCAAGGAATTGCGGATCAACTGGCCGCCGTACCTGCAGGGGATTACAAACCCTTGCAAACATACTTCCCCGATGAAGGGGTAATGGTAGTTAAGCAACACCACCAGTACGATACATGCCATATATGGAAAATGTATTTCGATGGAGCTGTTAACACAGAAGGCTCTTACTTGTTAAGAAGATCCTCAGAACAGGGCATTATTGGCTTATGCTCAAAGTTGACTGTGATGATCACGTTAAGAGGTGTTATCAATGCCAAATTCATAAGAATGCTATCCACGCCCCTCCAAGGGAACTCCACAATATGAGTTTGCCATGGCCCTTCTCAATGTGGGGAATGGATGTGATCGGGCCCATCGAACCCAAAGCCAGAAATTGACATCGATTCATATTCACCATGATCGACTACTTCACCAAGTGGGTAGAAGTAGCCTCTTTCCCTAGGATTACCAAAGAAGTCATCATTTCTTTCATCAGAAACAATATCGTTTGTCGATATAGACAACCAGAGGTTATTGTGTCAGACAATGCTAAGAACCTCAACAACAAAATGATGGAGGAGTTATGCAGTAAATTCCACATCAAACACCTTAACTCCGTCATCTACCGTCCAAAGATTAATGGTGCTGTTGAAGCGGCTAATAAAAATATCAAAAAGATCATGCAGAAAATGTCCGCCAATCACAAAAGATGACCTGACCTCTTGCCTCTAACTTTATTAGCCTACAGAACTTCCATGCGTACTTCTATTGGGGCAACACCCTACTCATTAGCCTATGGAATGGAAGCAGTGCTCCCCATAGAGGTGGAAATGGAATCCCTCAGAGTATTGATGGATGTTCAGCTGGATGAAGACCAATGTGTACAAGACAGGTATCACCAATTGTCTCTAATAGACGAAAGGCGAACCGCAACTATCTTCTATGGTCACTTATATCAGCAAAGGATCGCCAAATCCTACAACAGAAAAGTCTGAATACGACAGTTCAAACAACATGACTTGGTTTTGAAGAAGATCATTGACAACCAAGATCAATCTAAGGGAAAATTCACTCCTAACTGGGAAGGCCCGTTTATTGTCAAGGAGGTATTGACAGAAGGCACTCTCAAACTACAAGAAATGGATGGCGATAAATTTCCACAACTTATCAACTCGGTCACCGTGAAATGGTACTATGTCTGAAGTTTCCATCAAGCAAACATCCTGGTTTGTATCATCAGATCACCAGTTATTCCGATTTTCTAACCCTTTTTACATACTTTTCTGCCCCTCAGGGAAACATACACTTCAAACCAGCAGCCTAGTTTCACCTCATTTCAAACTTTTCACATAATTTTAGTTATCCTGAAGACGGGATTGAACCTTTCATATCTGCAGTTTATCCTGAAGACGGATTAAACTTTTCCACGCTTGCAGTTTGTCTTGAAGACGGGATCAAACTTTTTCCAGACCTGCAGTTTGTCTCAATCATGGGATCACACTTTCTTCTCCCCGCAGTATAGCCTGTACATGGGATTCAGACTTCTCTTTGGCTGCAATTCATCCTGAGGGGAGAACTACGTCGACCTGATCTCCCTGATATATAGGAGTATGTAGGCAACCATATTCTGTATGGCCTGATCGCAATAAACAAAAAACAACAAAAATATTTCTGCCCTTTCTCTACAAAAATAAAAATAACAAAAACACTTCTACACCTTTCTTCATCAATAAAGCTTTTACACCCATCTGCCTTTCACATTCAGCGTTGAACCTCTTACATCAAGTTCGAACTACGCAGACTTGATCTCCTCTTCAATAGGAGTACGTAGGCAGCCATTTATGGTTCAGTCTAACCCCCTACCAGAACAAAAATACTTGTCACACGGTACTGGGATCAAACTTCAATCCACCACATTTCATCGGCTTCAGACCAAAGGGATGGAATTATCCAACCTCTCCTCACCAATAGGAGATTCGGTGACCATCTAAGCTGCGGTTGTGCCTCAAAGAGCAACACCAATCCATAAGAGATGGAATTAACTAGGCTTCTCACAAATAAAAGTACTGGTGACCATCTATGGTGCGGTCAATCTCAGAGAGGAATAGCCACACTCCTCTCCATATTTCCATACAGAAACCAGTCCCAAGACACCAAAGATGGTAGGGATACATACAGATCAATGATCCGTTCTTAAATATCCTATGGCGTCTCAATGTCCACAAATCAAGGATGAGTTCAGAATGCATCAAAATCAAAAAGCCCTGAAGAAACAGGCAAATATCAAGCAAGTATCAACCTGGATCTGTCCTCCGCTGATAAATGGCATAAAGCGAAGCACTGACTCGATGCCCCCTTAAATGGATGGAAATCCTAAAACTGGTCAAACTGACACATCACGACCAGCGGATGGTAGGTAAGCATGCCTCTTAAACCAGCCAGAGGAAGATAATCCATGCCCGAAGCATGAGTAATGAAGTTGTAGGGTGAACTAAGCCCTGTACACGGCAATATAGAGAATGTATCTCCAATCCCTGCCAGGAAAGCTGACCAAGATGCAACGTCTGTACACTCCGCAGGCTGAAAGGAGTATGACATAGCTATATCATGGGTGAAACAATACCCATACTGTCTAAAAGTGCCAATCGGTCTCAAGTGTGACATAAACCACACGTACAGCATGACCGAGCTACCTGTAAACACTCTTGTCAGATAAGTGCAACAATATGTGGCCAACCTCAAAGTCTCTGCCATAATCATCAGTATAATGGTGTGACCCTCTGAGAGTTGTCACTGCCATAATGACCCCTATGTCCAACTCATCCATATACCGTGGCATGTAGACATATGACAATACGCATAACAGAAGTACATCCACTCTAGCTGAACGTCAACGATCCTCCAGTGTGGTGAAATCCCCGGAATGCCGTGCATAACTATCCTCAGAGCCAAATCTATCAAACAGAAAATGCTGGGATATAACGTGGCTAGATGTGATCTCATCCTACACCACTCTACGCCTCAATCCGGTGAGGGTCATGAACTGCCTACTCATGTCTCCAATCGCCATATGCACGCAAGGTCTGTCCAATGGCAGCATCGTCAAACGTGCATACTCCTCCAAAGTAGGAGTAAACTCCTCGGTCCCAAATCAGAAAACCTGCCTCTCCGATTCCGGTGCTCCAAAGATGCCCTCCACGAATCATGTGGGAACTCGAAACATCAACAGGGGGTCATAGTATCACGCAACAAATGATCTACAAATCACCACATCGATGGTGACATGCTATCATACTACCATCGACCGATATGCCGATGCCACCAATAATGGTGGGGTATGATCAATCTGACTAATCGTCGAAGAAGACATCTCATGCGGGCGTGTCATAAGACCATCCAGGGGTCAATGCTGAATATCTCTGGACATACATACATATGCATAACATAATAACATGCACGATACAATAGATGACAATAT
Organism: Panax ginseng; assembly: GCA_020205605.1. NCBI lineage: Eukaryota > Viridiplantae > Streptophyta > Magnoliopsida > Apiales > Araliaceae > Panax > Panax ginseng. The sequence goes on from CM035133.1 coordinate 51,012,598, forward strand.
GATATAGGGAATGGAAAACTGTGAATACATTCCTAAGTATATCATCATCTAATACATCTCTGTACAACTAAAATACAGGGAAATGGGGCAAAACTTCCCTACATCTAACAGAGGCCTATCAAGAGATATAGCGAGAATGGGGTGAAGCTACCCAACATCTAACAGAGGCCTATCAAAAGAAATAACGAGAATATACATCAGAAGAAGTCAATGATATCGATGTCTACATCATCAATCCTGTCCACCTGATGTAACTCCTCCTGAGTCACTTGATCTCTATCTACAGGGTGTCAGGCCTATACAAGGGAGGATCTGCACCGACAAATCCATATGGGTCACCTGAGGGGCTAGCGCCAGAGCTGGAAGGATCAAAAGTATCTGCCTCTGAAGGATCTCTACCCAAGTGCCGGATAAAGAAATGTGCCCGGTCCAACTGTCGGGTCAAACTGGCAATCAGTGTCACATGAGTCGGATCTCTGACACAGGCTATCCAATCCGTCATCATCACGGATCTTGGAACCATATCCCCCATGAACTGAGTGGCGTGGGTCTGGGATCCAATGGTATGAGGGAACCACCAATGCTGGAACATCTCCTGAGTGTAGGGACCCTCTGACAATGTGAAATCGTCAATCCCCAACAATGGGATATCAATGACGGGTGACTACAAAACAGGCCAATAACGCCTGGCAGGAGGCAAGATCGGCATGCGAATCTGTGAAGAGAGGAATCCTACAGGTGGAAATCACGTGCTCGACGCCAATCGGGTACCCATCCTCAAATCCAACACTCAAGTGCTCCCCAGAATAGGGAACCCATGTGATGACATCCTCTGTCAACAACTCCAGCTGTAAGCGGCAATGAGTGAAACCCTCAACAACAGGGACCTCCGCCAGTATGGAATGATGCCATCTCCTCCCTCGTGGATAGGTGTCTAAACCTAACACACTCATAGGACGTAAACATGGAAGCATCTCATAGGCCCAAAACTGCCAACACAAAGGCAAACATCTGCTGCCAATCAACACTCTTAACCTATACATGGGAAAAGACAATAGAAATACTCACTAGTAGAAACGGGTAGAATCCTAGCCAAGCCTCGGTCAAACCCTGCGATTGCATGCGCATTCCCCTGAGGAAGTAGGCGAAGGTGTAGGAACCCCAATCATAATCTCTTATACGGTCCACGTGTCGAGTGGCGCTGATCAAAGCCAAGGACAACGTAGAAGAGTTATCTTCTATGAAGCAGCCCCTAATGATCATCAGGAACAATCGCCGAAGAATGCGATCCCTGACTCTCACATCATCGGGCATGGGCTCACTCAATAGCCCGCTCATAGCATCTACGCTAAGAGGACCTGTACGTATAGTCCTACCCTTGAGTGCTCCGTCTGGGACTCTTAACAAGGATTTGACGGCAGTAGGGGTGATATCCGTCGTACAAGGCACTGGATCCCCTCCAAACTCCATACATATGATAAACCACCAATCCATCAGCATCATCATCACCTCACAGTCCAGTAAATGGAGTGACTGAGTCTGGTTAAACCAGCGCTCAGATAATGCCCTGAGGTAACCCCAGGGACAACGACGGGGAAGAATGGAAAAGAAAATCCCGAATCCCCAGCCATGTACAATTGCTCTATAGTCATCGTGCAAAGCCTAATACATAGAGTGGATGTTGAACCAATTCCCTCAAGGCTATGTAAAGCCGGGAACCTATATCAAATGCAGATCAACATCAGAACCCTTTACTCCTCATCAATAGGAAACAAGGAAGATTAAGTTCTAACTTTATACCTCATTTACGTGCAGGTAGACTAAAGGATGTCGACTCAAGTCACCCAAAAGCTCTGGGTTCGCCACTTGAATACCTGGAAAAACCCTACGGGGAACACGTGCAGCAGAAGTACGAACCTCAATCGATACATCCTCCTCCTCGTCCTCGACGTCCGGATAGGACGTATCACCGCCTCCACCAAACGACAAGGCTGTCTAACAGAATGGGGTCGAGGCACTTCAGAAGCCCTTCTTCGTACACCAGAAGTGGTCCTGCAAGAACTACTCGGCTGATTCGGATCCATAATACAACAAGTCTCCAAATCACCTCAGAAAGGGTGTGGTAAATTCTTATCTGGAGCTTTTCAAGATACATTTTATGACTACATGCATGTATGCATTATTTTAACATACATCTACAGTAGAGTTAAAAATACATGACTACCCAATGCCCACATTTTGGAAATTTTTTACCATAGTCCCCTTTATAAAGGGAATTATCCACATGCACATAGGCATGACTAGGTGGCCATTAAGTAGCACACCTACCCACAATCATATACATCCTACATGCATTAATACATCACAGTAAAAAATCCGTAAGTGTATTCTAATTACCAGGATTATTTTGCTTTTCTACCTTTATTTGTTTGTCCTTAAATAAGATAAGAAATGATCGTAAAAGGTGCCAATTTGACTTTTTCAAAAGTTAAATTTTTTAACATCATTATGTTTAACATAGTTTAAAACTAACAGTTACTGTGTTGAATATTTTTTATAAAGTCATATCAGCATGCATATTCACTACTATGTGTCTAAGTGCATTTCATGTGATAAGTCATTTTCTAACGGATAGAAACTGGAAACGAATACATGCATATGTTACCGTGATGATGAAAGAACACTTATACGGTGGCGAATGTGCGTGAAAAGTCACCCGAACCCAAAGAGCGAAGAAGAGCTCTCAGATTTCCTTCGCGGCGAAGCTTAAAAGTGACTTATGAAAGCAACCCGCAGGCCTTTCATACCCATGGTTGGTTGTAGGTCTACCTATGGCTGCCGCAGGTGTACCTGCGACACCCATACATAGGTCCCACCCCTTCGACTCCGTTCAGTTTGACTTACAAAGGAGGTCTCGCAAGCTGAAAAGGCCAAATCAGGAATAAAAACGCTACCTGATTAAGCGGAATAGCCTGAAATCCTGGTTTTTACGGGCCAAACTCTAGCTCCACATATCACTCATTGGTATTTGCCTGCATACAAGGTATACTATACCAGTGGCCTCAGCTTTTGCAAATCATGCTCGGCAATACCTCACAAAGGTCTGATGCCGTCAGTGCAGGATCATAGCCCTAAAACCTTCCCCGGCGGGGGTTACAATGCCGAAGTTATAAATTGATAAAGTATCCCCGGCGGGGGTCACAACACAAAATTTCAAACATCCACGTATCCCCGATGGGGGTTCCAACGCATTCTCAACCATTGATACACACATCAATTAAGGTCAAGCAACCTTGACGTCATTTCAACCGATGGCAAGTAAACCCATTGAAGGCCACTCGATGATCATATCTATCAGTACACTTATCCAAGTATCCCCGGCGGGGATCACAACATGATTCAACCATTGATATACGCATCAATGAAGGTAAATCAACCTTGACATATTCCCCAGCAAGGGTCATAACGTAATTCAACCATTGATACACACATCAATGAAGGTCAAACAACCTTGACAGTTTACCCAATAGGGATCTATCCAATGATACACACATCAGTGAAGGTCAGGCAGCCCTGACAATATATACTATTGGCAGTAACTCCGACAGGATTGTGGAATATGTTATACACATCCTCAAACAGACAAAGCTTTATCCCCACAGATCTCTTGTACACGAGAGGCACCTCTATGGAGAAAAGGTCTGTATCAAGGGTCCAGGACTTTGGTGATAGCCCCAACGTCAACATCCTTGAAGACTTGGATCGCATGTCCAAGACATTAATGATTGTCATCCCCATCAGGATTAACAGGGAACCGACAATCATTCATTCATGCATCAAACATTTGCATCATGTTGCTGCTCATAGCATCATGTTTATCTTGTTGCATTTTAAGTGTCTAGGATTCTTTATCCTATCCATGCCTTGCATTTCATGAATATGATAAAGAGGGGCATCTGTAGACACTCAAAATTTTTTGTACACCTGTTACTAACATTACAGGAGGGCAGATTCGTCTTTCGGAGATAACCCTGGAAAATAGCTCACATCCATTCCGGATACTACCGGAATTTCAGTTTTAACCCTGGAACACACACCAGGAGTATCATTTCCAACCTCAGAGATAACCCTGAGTTTCGTCCTTGGAGATAATCCCAAGGAATACTGTTGCAGTTCCAGCGATAACCCCGAAAATGCTTGTTTCAAATGCATGCCGAGGCACTCATACCAAGACCTGGAGATAACACCGGAAGACAGGCACACTTACAGATGACCTTGCAGAATTCAAACACTTGCAGCAGTCCAATCTCAGATGTAACCCTAAGCAACGTCTACTATCAGCTCAAACCGGAGATAACCCCGGTGAGGAGTCAAACCATCATCTTGCCACCTTGACCCCTACGCGCCGTCTCAACACTTCATACATACATACATATATACAAAAATGTCCCACAAGAGCCAAGGAGTTCCAATCCCGAGTGACTATTACGCGTGACAGCACACCGAATAGAATTTGAAGCTTGAAGACCATGGGCATGGTCCCCTCTTCCTAACTTCGTATAACCTCTAATCCCATGTGGGTTAAACCCTAAGGGTTAAAACCTAATGGTTGTGAGAAGTTACCAAGTTGCCATTCACTTTATAAGTCAAATGACCAAACTACCCTTTTGATTACTTTAATAAGGTGGAGTGTAGATCTAGCCCTAGTAAGGAGTTGGTGACCAACTCTAGCTAGCCACATGGTCTAGTAACCAACTTTAATCATCCAACTTGATAGATTAAATATATTGCATCATGAATTAAAAGCATACAAGCAAGCAAAGTAAGTTACTTTACTTCTTAATCTATCCAAGTCTTCTCTCTCTCTCATCCAAAAATTTTGAGTGGTAGTGAGTTAGAAACAAAGTTCAGAATACTTCATAGCTTGCCAAGGATCAGAATCAAAAGTCAGATTCAAGGATCAAAGCTAAAAAGGTATAAAAACCCTAAACTTAGAAATTTATGTGATTCATGTTATTTGTTGTTATTTATTGTTTAGAGTTATGTTAGAAGTTGTCATTTAGTAATCTGAGTTGTTATAACTCAGATCCATAACACTTAGATGCTCGAAATTGATGATTTTAGAAATCTAGAAAAAGTTTAAAACTGAGGTCTGACAACGAATGTCAGTGGCTCTAGATTCTTTCTTGATCTTGAGTTTTGTTATTTTATGTGTTAGATATGTAGTTTGATATGTAGTCTGTGATCTGGAAGTGTAATAACAACCATTACATGCCTAGGTTTCATGTTATTCTTGGTCAAAACCCATTGACCGAGCATGACCAAGAGTTTCTGGGCAACCTAGAAACTCGTTTTCAGTGCCTGACAAGATTTTGTTAGCTTGAGATCTGTCAGGTGTTATGTTGTTTGATGATTTTGTTATATCTAGATTATAGTCTGTTATATGGTCTTTATATCCATGGTTTTAGATCCTATAAATAGTCAATATATTAAGTATAGTAGATGGTCAAACTAGACCATACGATCACGAAGTATAGTTTCTGGAAATTCCAGAAACGGGAAGAACACGCCTTCTGACAGCGTTTGACCAGGCTTGATTTGGAGGATAAGATGTGTTTGGACTGATATATTGATGGGTATGTGTTGTTTTACATGTGTACTATATGTTAGAATCATGAGACCCACCAGATAATTACCAGATCATAGATTAAAATGAGCTAGAAAGTAGGCACTCGAATTGCCTGGGTTTCTGGGTTACCCAGAAAACCCAGAGCAACCTCTGACACGATTTTTTGAGGCTTAGATATTTTTGGTTAAGGATGTTTAGACTTGACTATTGTTCAACACATGTTCTATATTAGTTTCTCTTCATATCCCGAACGCCAGAACACTGATTACCATGAGCAGATTTTCGATATATAAGGTCAACAAAAGCGTTGGTAGGTATGATGACTTATGATTACAGGCGACCCGAAACATGATGAACACGTCGTCGATGAAAGTTTAAGTAGAAAGATCTTACAACTATGTTATGTTTTGATCATGTTTATGATTGATTCATGTAGTATTACAACAATACTACATGATCAATGTCTTACCATGCCCAGAAACAACTTAGACAAGGAATTATTATGAGTCAAAGTAGATACCTTTATCATTGCCTATGAATGTTTTTGAGCATCAAGAACACCTAAGACGACGCTTTCTGTCGCCAAAGGCTTTAGCGACAGACTTAGTAAATTTTAATTAATTAAATTTCTAAAAATCATTTAAAAAGAGTAAATAAATTCCAAAAATTTTAAAATCAGTTTTAAAAATTATTTGAAGTTATAAAAATTAACTTTTAATAATTTGGCTTATTTTCCATAAATATTAGTAATTATTTGGATATTATTTATTTAATAAATGCATTAAATAAATTAACTAAAAATTATTTTATTATATTAAAAATCATTTTAAATGATAATATGGTGTTTAATAATATTTCAAGTTATAAAATATAACTTTCAATATTTAAAGGTAAATTTTATTAATTAATTATTATTAATGATATTAAAGTTATTTAATAATTATATTAAATAAATTAGTTTAAAATTATTTTAATATTATAAAAATTATTTTAAATGAAAATAAAGTGTTTAAAGATATTTGAAGTTATAAAATATAACTTTTAATATTTAAAGGATAATTTCATTAATAATTTAATATTAATGATATTAATTTAATATTAAATGATATTAGATTTATTTAATAATTATATTAAATAAATAATAAAAAATGATTTTATTTATTTAAAAATCATTTAAAAAGGATATAAATGAATTAAAAATATTTTGAAGTTATATTTAATGACTTTTAATATTTTGAGGAATAGTACATTAATATTTTAATATTAATGTTAATTATTTAAAATGATTTTAAATGTTTTAAAAATCATTTAAGGTAATATAAATATTTTAAAAATATTTTGAGTTATTATAAATAACTTTAATATTTTGCCAAGGGTTTCATTAATAGTTTAATATTAATTAAATGTTACCGATAATAGAATTATTTAATATTTAAATCATTTAATAATGATCTAGGTGTTTGAAAATTTATGATAAATTATAATAAATATTTTAAAATTATTATAAATCATTTAAAAATGATATGACAGATACTTACAGATATTGAACTTTAGAATAGAGTCTTAGACTCGATAATTACCCGATAAAGCCGTCGGTACACCAACATGTTTTAGAAATTGATCTAGACTTAGATAATTTGACTGTATTAATGTTTGTTTGTGATCCCAATGATATTGAACATAATGTGCAATGTGATTAAGTTATGTCTTTAATCGCAATAAGCGGTATTATGTGTTACGATATGTTATTCTAATCAGTAAAATGATCTTATTATTGATAGGTTGTTATAAAAAAGATAAAAACTAAGTTGCATTTTGTAAGCAGCATACCAGGCAAGTATCTTTACCTTTGCACTTTCTTTATGCAATGGACATGAGTAAGAAAGTTTCAGAATTATATTATTGTACCGCATTATTAACCCTATTGTTATATATATATATATATATATATATATATATATATATATATATATATATTATATCCAGATCATTGATTATCAACATGGTATTATATTGTAATTCAGATATATATTTTGTTCGTTAATTTCTATATGTGGTTATACAAGTGTCCCCACTTGGATAATCATTGTATTTAATCCCATGTTGATACATATATATATATACCTATTGATCCCAGTATATATACGATAACAAAGAGTCGTTTAAGCTATTTGACCAGCTAGACACAGATTTAGAAATATCGTTGAATATGATAAAACCATTTTGTATCTAATCAAATTGTTTTGGTTCGGATTCCAGACTAAGTATGAACATCCCGAACATGGGAAAATTTTTATGCACCCAAGGCAGATAGAGTGAACGATAATATCGTTCTTGCATGTAGTATTGATCAATACAGGGCACATTGGGCAGATCACCTTCGTGTCCCTAAGTTATGACGGTTTACAGATGAAGTTCTACTAAACCTTAGCGAAAATGAAAAACAATGTTCATAGTATGTCACCTTAACCCTATTTGTAGTCAGTACATAGTTTCAAAAATTTGATAGATAGTTGTTATGTTATTATTATCGGTTCAGATTACTTCACAACTTTTGATTTGTTGTAGAAGGGTAGTACAAAGAAAACATTTAATCCTTTCAGCTAATATTTATAATTTTTATTACTTGTTGGGCACTCAAATGCTCATCCTTTCTTAATTTAAATGTTTTCAGTTAAGTATTATCTACCAGAGGGCTCTGCTAAGAACAAAAGGAAAGGAAAGCTACCCGAATAAGTTTGTGTTATCTTATGTAATAGCTAGACTTAGAAAAGATGATTATATTTATTATCTATCATGTAATGAAATGTTTTAAGGTCGCGTACCTAGGATTTAGAAAACTCTAATATGTAAATTAAGTTAGATATTTATGAAAATATTATTATTTCTGCTCACAGAAATGGTATCGTAATGCACTGAGTTCGGGTTTCAAGTATTTGAATTTAGGGGCGTTACATCTATAATTTATAAGTGCAAAAATAATAAGTCAAATTGCAGAGTTGATATTATGTAATTGATAATAGTACATTCAAAATATACCTCCCACTATTTTATTCAAATTAATAGCCCTCGCCATTAATTCAGAAAACATTTTCAATTAAATCTTTCTAGTGAGCCAAGATCTATATTTCATTATGACTTAAGTTAGCTTTGGCTAATCTCTTAAAACACAATTATTTAGGTAGACAACCCTTTTGTCAATAATATCATATATAACTCTTGGATAGTTTGGTAAACAACATTTATTTCTAGCCCATCTAATGGTACCTACCAAACTCTATGCCTCTAAGTCCACAATTCTATTGAGATAACTTAGTTAAGTCGGGCCCAATGATTTTAACAGTTTGGATATCACAATTATCCTATCGCATCTTACCTTGATAAATAGGGTACTTTGCTTTGGCAAACCTACATCTATTGATCAAGGTCTTGATGAGTGTTATTCATTGGAAGGCATCTGATTTAGACTTAATAATTTAATGAGGGATTTTATTAATAAATTTAGATCTCACCAATTTTTAATCTTATTAAGCATGCACATTATTTATCATATCATATACAAGAATAAATAAAGTGCAAAATAAAATGTGTCACAGTTATGGCCCAATCCACTGTCAATCTTTTCAAGCTAATGAAAGATTGAAGGTCAATCTAAGGTGGTAAAAGATCTTAAAATAAGTAGCTTCCTTGGATCTTCCTCAAACATGTGCCTCCTCTCCATCATCATCTTTCCATCGTGTCCTTCATCTTGTCATCTTCAAAATAATAGATTATTACATGACATAAAGAAACCTCGAGTTACATTGGAGGGGATTTAGATGAGAAGAGAATGTTACATCAGAATTTATAGAAAGGAACAACATGCAAGCCGTATTTCAAAACCAAAACCACTAACCTAAGGGTCAAAAGGTCATAACTGTGCACTATGCATATCACAATAAGCACATAATAATTTATATATAATTAAAGAAAACTATATATAACATATTGGGGTCACAACCATCGTGTGCTACGATGGGGGGGTCCAAGGGGGGTCTCCCCCCTGGCGGTGGTCCGACTGATCGGCTAGACCACAATCTGTATTATAGAATCTATATTGTAGAATTTTTCCATACGAATCTCTGAAAAAGGTTCAGAATCATATATTTAATCCACCAAAATACTCATAATAACAATACACCTAGTACATATCATATATGTCCAGTTTCAATTAATCATATTAAATCAAATTTCCATGCTTCTAATCCAATTAGAACAGAATTTGTATATTGTTATTATGCCATTTAAGATACAATTAACAGAACTTCATATACATGCATATCTATTACTGATATTCATAATACCAAAATATGTCGATTACAGAATATTATATATTCAATTTCAGATCGATAAAATTGTATCATCATATATCATATATATCAAAAACAGTATAACAATTTCAGATCGATAAAATTATATCATCACATATCATATATATCGAAAACAATTAAACATGTAATCTGAATTAATTGTTTCGCAAGTAGCTCTAATACTACTGTTGGGTTTTCAGCACATCAAAGCAACGCACAGCAAAATAAAAATTGAATAAAAAAGAACAATTTTTGAAACCCGAAATAGGATCCATGCGAAATAGACATTAATTCAGTGTTTAATAGATTATACTGATTATGAAAAAGCCTCTGAAATGCTTTGAATATCCAACGCAATCCCTCACGAAACTGTGTCGCTATGGTATCCACACGAATGCACGTGAACCGTTGCACGATTCTGTAATAAAGGGAGCTGCGGTACTAGCCACCAAAGGAACATGATTTTCAAAAACTTTTTCTCTAGTCTCTCTCTAAGAGCGGCTAGGGTTTTTAGGTTAATGATGATACCTAATATGGCTTCTACATATAATATATATAGTAGTTAAAAAGGAATTAATCAATAACCTAATTTAATTAAAATAAAATCCGAATATATATATATATCTTAATTAAGTATTACTTATTAATATACCCATATATATAAATTATCCTATTAATTTAAATTCGTAATTTAAATAATATCAATCATATTGTCATATTTAAATCTTTACAATTTAAATTAATTCCCTTTTAATTGCATTCTATGTGTGTGACCCTATAGGTTATTATTACGTTGGCAATAATTTTAAAATCATATTATAAAATTATAAACAGTGAGCAACATCTAGTAATGCATCACTGCTACCGAAGTAATAATAAGATCGATGATTCGATGCAACCTTTTTCGTGACCAATGTTTCAATGTAATTTAATCCTTTTAACCTTAACATCTTAGATTAAACTCGAGTTATGGAATGTGTCATACTCTTCATAATTTAATCTGTGTTTTCTTGATCAATGAGTAGACTATATGAAACAAATCACTATTTGAGCATGGCCATGCATTTCATAGTCATACTCAATCAAGAGGCCTATGGATATCACCCCTAATATATAGGAGGGTTAAATTCCATCTAGATCACTCATATTCCTCACACGATTCATGATGTACCCAATAATCATCTTTATAGTCCACCCTATTAAAGGTGATATTTGATGATATCAAAGTACATAAATTCTCGTATAGTAATATAGTGATTTCAGGTCGGAGGACCATTACATCATTGTTACTATGAGAATCGCTAATGACATTTTACATACTGTTCCATGTAGAATTCTCATGATGGGTCTGTCCAGTACATCGTTCTCTAACATGTACCTATGCATTGACTTAATATCTCATATATTTATGACCAATGAGATTTGGTCATCAGTCAATCCACATACTAGTCTCAATGCATCATTGTTGTCCCATCAACAATGATACTCGACTCGGGACATTTAAGAGCAATGGCACTAATTGTAATTATATAATCTCATGTTCAAGTCACATACATGAAACTATATAAAATTTGTATCACTATTTTAAGGAATTTTATTATGTTAACATTTATATAACGCAGTAAATAAAACCATAATAAAATCATTCATTTATTCAATCAAATATAATATCAAAATGTTAAGAAATTATATCAAATAATTGGCCTCTAGGGCATAAACTCTAATAGTCTCCCACTTGCACTAGAGCCAATCACTCATGTATGCTTCAAGGAGATATTCTTCGAGAACTACTTTCCCATGAGTATGCAGGGAAGGATGGAGATGCGCTTTCTGGATTTGAAACAAGGGGATATGACGGTTCCCCAATACGCTGCCAAGTTTAATGAACTAACAAGGTTTGCTCCACACCAAGTGGACACCGAGGTTAGGAAAGCTCGATGGTTCGAGCAGGGCTTGAAACCCTAGCTCTACAACCGTATATCTGTGTTTTAAAGTACTATATTTGGGACTATTTTAGAGAAGGCAATAATCACTGAAGGTGGTAGCGAGGCTCTAAGCTAGTACCACAAAGAGAAGAAGAATAAGGGAAAGGTTGATGGGGGAGTGAAAATGGAAGGAGCCAGCGGAAGTGGCGAGGGACAAAAACAAAAAGTATTTAACTTTGGGAATACCAGAGAGAAGCAAGGAGATCTAAAGAGGAGAATGGAGGCCTGCAAAACCTGTGGGAAGACTCATCTAGGAGTCTGTCTCAAAGGGAAGGTCGTATGCTACAATTGTGGACAAGAAGGGCACATTTCGCCTAACTGTCCAAGTCCAAAGAAAAACCACAGATGTTTTGTGTGTGGGTCAACCGACAACATGGAAAAGAACTACTCGAAGAAGGGGACGGATTGGAATAAGGGCGCTAATAGCAGTAAGTTAGCTATTGGTGGTCCAGCGCTGGCGGGTAGGCCGACGGGCCGTACCTTTAACATGACAGTCCAAGATGTAGTTCATCAGGGGACGTAGTCGCGGGTATTATTCTGATCAATGACATAAATACTTACGTGCTATTTGATTTGGGTGCTACTTGTTCGTTTATAGCATGTGATTTTGCTAGATGATTAGGATTACTTCTCAAAAATTTGCCTATACCTTTAAATATTAAGGTAGCAAATGAAGAGATAATTCCTGTTGAAAATATTCATAGGAGTTATTGCGTAAACATATGGGGTTGTAAATTATCGGTAGATTTAATATCGATAAAGTTAGGAGAATTTGATGTAATTCTCGGAATGGATTGGTTGGTTAACCATGGGGAAATTATAGATTGTCAGAAGAAATGTGTGAATATTAGAATATTAAGAAAACCTCAGGTAGTATTTTACGGGAATAGATCGTCGGGGCGTCCGTGTTGTCTTACCATGACACAAACTAGGAAATTATTAAGGAAGGGATGTGTAGGTTATCTATGCCTTATTGTCGATACCCAGAGAGTGGTGGCAACCATGGAACAAATACCTATAGTTAGAGAATTAGCGAATGTATTTTCGAGTGAATTACTGGGTCTTCCACCGGATAGAGAGACCGAGTTTGTAATAGACATTGTACCAGGAGTGGCACTAGTTTCCAGGGCAGCGTATTGTATGGCGCCAGTGGAGATGAAGGAGTTAATGGTATAGTTACAAGAACTGTTGGACATAAAGTACATACAACTGAGTGTTTCACCGTGGAGAGCACCGGTAGTGTTTGTAAAGAAGAAGGACGGATCGTTAAGACTTTGTATTGACTACAAAGAGTTAAACAAGTTAATGATAAAGAATAAATACCCATTGCCCAAGATCGATGATCTCTTTGATCAGTTAAAAGAGGCTAAGTATTTTTCTAAAATAGATTTAAGGACAGGGTATCACCAGTTGAAGGTTAGAAAGGAGGATGTACCAAAGACAGCATTCAGGACTCGTTATGGTCATTACGAGTTTCTGGTGATGTCATTTGGGTTGACTAATGCACCAGCTGCATTTATGAATATGGTGAATAGAGAGTTCAAACAATATTTGGACAAGTTTATTGATGATATTCTAGTCTATTCTAAGACGCCAGAAGATCATGCTGAACACCTAAGAATAGTGTTGGAGACACTGAGGAAGGAGAAGTTATATGCGAAGTTCACTAAGTGTGAATTTTGGTTTAAAAAGGTACAGTTTTTAGGTCATGTCATTGACCATGAGGGGATTTCAGTAGATCCAGTGAAGGTGGAAGCCGTGATGAATTGGGAACAACCAAAAACGCTGACTGAGGTGCGGAGTTTCCTAGGGTTAGCAGGATACTATCGGAGATTCATCCAGGATTTTTTGAAGATAGTTACTCTGTTGACTAACTTGACAAGGAAGACAGTGAAATACGTGTGGACTGATAAATGCGAAGACAGTTTTCAAGAACTGAAGAAGAGGTTGAGTGAAACGCCTATTTTGTCATTACCCGATGACACATGAAATTTCGTAGTTTATAGCGATGCTTCGCATAGAGGACATGGTTGCGTGCTCATGCAGCATGGTAAGGTCATTGTGTATGCATCAAGGCAGTTGAAGGATTATGAGAAAGTTTACCCTACTCATGATCTGGAACTGGCCGCAGTAGTTTTTGCCTTAAAGATATGAAGACAATATCTTTACGGAGAAAAATGTGAGATATACACGGACCATAAGAGTCTAAAATATATCTTCACACAAAAGGAGTTGAATATGAGACAGAGGAGATGACTGGAGTTGATAAAGGATTACGACTGTGAAATCCTGTATCACCCTGGAAAAACTAATGTAGTTGTCGATGCCTTAAGTAGGAAGGGTCGGGAGAAGTTATCTATGTTAACGACTCAAACTGAGTTAATAACAGAGATGGCTAGGATGGAAATAGAGGTGAAGTTGCCAAGTGAATCGAGGAAAATACTGTTTGCGACAAAGATTCAATCTACCATTGTAGAGAGAGTCAAGGAGGTGCGGCTCAAAACTGATGAGTGTGACTGGGTAAAGGAGCGGCTAACCAATAAAAAAGATATTAAGAACAGACTTGATAACGAGGGGTTATTTAGATTTGAAGGAAGAATTTGGGTTTCGAATGAGACAGAATTGAAGGAGCAGGTATTACAAGAGGCTCATAGTTCGAGGTTTTCGATTCATCCTGGTAGTACTAAGATGTATCAAGATCTTCGGCAGAGTTTTTGGTGGCCGAACATGAAGAGAGAGATAGTAGAGTATGTGAGTAGGTGCTTAACTTGTCAGAAAGTTAAGGCTGAACATCAATGACCAAGTGGCTTGTTACAGTCATTGGAGATTCCAGAGTGGAAGTGGGAGCATATCACGATGGATTTTGTGATGGGACTTCCGCTACAACAAAGGGTATGATGCGATTTGGGTAATAGTGGACCGGTTGACGAAGTTGGCTCACTTTTTTCTAATTAGGGTCAAGTATAACTTGGACCAGTTAGCTAAACTTTATGTTAAGGAAATAATTTCCAGACATGGAGTACCAGTTTCGATTGTGTCAGATCGTGATCCACGATTCACATCGAACTTTTGGAGAAGTTTGCAGGAGTAGTTAGGAACGCAGTTGAAGCTGAGTATGGCGTATCATCCACAAACTGATGGATAGAGCGAGAAGACAATTCAGATGTTAGAAGATATGTTAAGATCTTGCGTCATGGATTTTAAGGGTAGTTGGGATGATCATGTACCATTAGTAGAGTTTGCGTATAACAATAGTTATTATGCAAGCATAGGTATGCCGCCTTACGAAGCTTTGTACAAAAGAAAGTGCAGAACACCATTGTATTGGGACGGAGTGGGAGAACGCCAAATAGTAGGGCCAGAATTGGTGCAGCAAATAGTGGATGTGGTGAAGTTGATACGAATGCGTCTCGTAGAAGCTCAAGACAGACAGAAGAAGTATGCGGACTCGCATCGAGAAAATAGGGAGTTTAAAGTAGGCTCTTACGCATTTCTAAAAGTATCTCCCTAGAATGGAAAGATACGCTTTGGGAAGAAAGGAAAGTTAAGTCCAAGGTTTATAGGACCTTTTGAAGTGTTAAAATGTGTAGGTGAGGTAGCTTATATGATAGCATTACCTCCAGACTTAGAACGAATACATAATGTGTTTCACGTATCTGTGTTACATCCTTATAAGCTAGATTATAAGCACGTAATAGAGTATGAGCCTATTCTTATCAAGAAGGACTTAACGTATGAAGAGATGTCGATTCAAATTATCGATAGAAAAGAGAAAGTTCTGCGGAACAAAGTTATATCTTTCGTGAAGGTGTTATGGAAGAACCACGATATAGAAGAAGCAACATGGGAATTTGAAAAAAAGATAAGAAAGGATTACCCTCAATTGTTTGCGTAATGTGATACGAGATTCTGGGGACAAAATCTTTATAGGGGGGGAACAATGTAATGACCGAGAAATTCAGATCTTTTGTAAAATAATTTTATTTAATAAAATAAAGAATAAAATTATATTACTTGTTATTATTACGTGTTAGTAAGATGAATGTCGTTCTATAACCTATAAACGTCGGAACTTAGTAGTATTTTGACTACGTGAGAGAATTAAAGTGTTTGAATTTCCAAGACGAAAATAAAAGTTTTTCGAGAAATTTTTCAAAAAACACTATTCATCCATTTTTGCTCGGAAATTATTTTTGAACTTCCGAGAAATATGTAACGATAAAATATCGAAGAGAATTGGATTATGTAATAATAATTCAAGTATGAAAAACTTAACTTTTCGCATGCAGACTTAATTCGAGAATGTTAAAGGAAAATAAAGCCTTAAGGAATGCATAGTAAGGAAGGGTTACACGTATAGCAAGAATGGTAGCTGTTTAATAATGAAGTAAAAGTTTAATTATAACATTGTAAGGCATTGTTAAACCTTAATTATGATACATAAAGGTTGAAGATAAGTAATCAAACATGAACATAATGACAATGTGAACTATAAACAGAAAGTCAGAACTAATAGTAAAAAGTCTAATACATGATTAGATTGATAAGAAGGGTAAGATTCTTTAGGAACCATGTATGTTATTCATGATCTAATGTGTCATGTGATGTGATTATCTACTATAGAGACCTTAAAGACTTAAAGTGAACGTGTAATAACCAATAACAGACGCTGAAGGCAAGTATTCTAACCCTTGTCTATGTTCAATCTAGACAAGTTTTATGGTTCCTGTATTCTTACGTATGAATTAATGTATGGTGAAGTCAAAGCCAAATTCTTTTGGTTAGACTTATGATATATTAGATTTCTTATAATCTATCAAAGTATGGTCAATGTGTTACAAAGTTATACTGGTGTGGTTTTCAAATGAAGACTGAGTATGCTAAAAATGTTTTATCGTTAAATGACAGGCACATGAGGTTGCCACAACTTAAACGTAGTACGTTTAATGAATGTAGTGTTGATCAACATAGAGTACTATAGGCTGATCACCTAGAAGTGCTCATAAGAAATGCCGAACTTGCGGACTTTGTGCCGGGATGTCCTTTTTAAAGAAAGTATGAAATGCTCAAGGTCTTGGACTGGAATTTATGTTTTACTGAATATTGTCATTGTAAAACGTTGTAAAAAAAGAGAAGTGTTATTTTGAATTATCGATAGTACTTCATAACTATTGTTCAGTTATTGAAGATATATGATTTGTATGATTCAAGCATATTGTTAATAGAATTGTTGTACTTGCTGAGCTAGTCATGCTCACTCTTGCTTGAACCATATGAATACAGCTAAGACCGAACGGACTGAAGGATCTGGCAAGGATAAAGGAAAGGCAAAGACAAACCCGTAGAATACCTATGTAATAGTATAGGTTTGTAATGATAATATTTGATATTATGACAAGAACAAATATAACGGTTATAAAGAACCTGGGGAATGTTAATATGGATTTTCAATATATATATAAGACATATTCGTTCTTTTGAGACATTTTAATTGAATGTTTGTGTGAACTGTAGCACCATGGAGCACCATCTGTCGGGTTAGAAGATACCCAGATTTGGGAGCATCATAACTTTAACGAAGGTCAGACATCCTTGATACTACAAACCGTTGGCAATAACTCCAACGTAGCATCAGGAATGATCCAGTGGTGCAAGCGGTTGAAAACTACTTCAACGAAGATTAAAGTATCTAATAATGCAAACCGTTGGCAACAACTCCAGCGTAGCATCAGGAATGATCCAGTGGTGCAAGCGGTTGAAAACTATTTCAACGAAGATCAAAGTATCTAATAATGCAAACCGTTGGCAACTACTCCAGCGTAGCATCAGGAAGGATCTGATGATGAAAATTATGGAAAACCATCTTCATCAGGGAGGACCAATGATGGAATCTGTTATACAAATCTCCAGCCGAAACACCACTAAGGTTCGATGATTTCCAAACCGTTGTAAACTACTTTTCAAGTAGGCATTGAGGCAAGTTGGTGATGGTCAACCTTCACAACACTACCGTTCGAGTAAGTATTATGAGGATGCTTTGAAAGTACGCAATAAAAATCCTATCTCCAATGGAGCTATCGGCATCAGCATGACAGAAAGCCAGGGCAGTGGTGATAATGCCAGCATAGTGGCAGGAAAATTCCAATGATGACAACCAAGTCAAGCTATCATCAGCATAAACATCAAAGATCCCCAGAGAATCAGAAAGCACCAAAACGTTGGTGACAACCCCAATGTCTGAATCTGATGGTCTCAGGCATGGAAAAACCTCCATAGCAGTGATTTTGAAAGCATCTCTACAACTTGTCATTGAATCAGTCTCAAATAGCACTGATGAGCATTTCAAACCGTTGGCGACAACCCCATTGTATCATCAGGGAAGATCCAATGATAAAAGCTTTATAAACTACAGTTCGAGCAGACGTCAAAGTAGTTTAAGAGAAACCATCATTAATAACTCCATCCCCAATAGAAGTGGAAGGAGCAAGTAGCTATAGAACCCCATTGGAAATAATTCCAACCAGAAACATTCAGCATTCATATCATTACATCATGCTACATTGCATAACATCATTTTAATCTTGTCATATTTCAAGAGTCTAGTAATCTTTATCCTATTCATGCCATTACATTGCATAAACATGATAAAGAAGGGCATCTGTAGACACTCAAAATTTTGCATTCATGTCACTAACCATGTAGGAGGGCAGAACCAGTATTCATCTTCTAGAGACAACCCTGGAAATAAAATCAAGTTTCAAAGATAACCCCGAGAGATCACATCCAAACCTCGGAGACAACCTCGAGAAATCAAGCTAAGTCCCGAAGCCAACCCCAGGAGATCACATTACACCCGGATCGTCGATCCGTGGCTTTTTCTCTTATATATATATATTAACTGCTTACTACATTTAAATATCTGTTTTAACTGCTTATTCAATGTAAATCCTTAATATTCCAGCTGGTGGACTAGATTTATCTAAATCTAGCCATCTCTAACTTTTAACTGGTTCAAAAGTTGCCGAACAAGAACCGTTGAGCTAGAATAGCTAAGATTTATTTAAATCTAGTTTTCTTTCTAGTTTTTGTAAATATTAATTAATCATGTAAGCATAGGAGCAATGAGGTCTAAGATTCAGTTAACGGATCTAGATCTGGTTTCCACGATGGACACTTTTCAACTGTATAGTCAGCTTGTAAATTAATTATGGTGTCTTGACATCCTTGGATGGCTTTCATGCCCATAAGGAACCCGATACTACTATGTATATTATTTTCTCGAAGATGCTTCGCATCTCGAAAGTAAAATCAAATCAAGCCGAATAAGAAATAAAATAGAAGTATCAAAGGCCTCAATTACTATTGAGCATAAGGGTTTGATAACCTATTTTCCAAAAAATCATTTGTAAGACCCCAATTTTTTGAATAAAGATTAATTTTCTCAAAATATCTTTTTTAATATTAAGGTGTGGATTTGATATAATGTTATAGTTATGGGTAATATTTATAAATTTTACAAAGTAAGCAAGTCGGTATAAAATATTCTACTGGTCAGGGAATATTTGTTTTATCAGGGAATATTCGTACGACGGCACAATCATTGGTGAACCCCACAACGGAATTACTGTCAGAGTTAGAAAAACACAAAAATATCTTTTTATAAAAATAACGGCGAAAGTTTTACCGTTAACTATTGAAATACCCGGTGGTAAAAGTACAGTAATACGCATGGTGGCATAGTAGCACACGGTATTATACAGTATTTTTTATTATTGATGCTTACATGAGAAGTCACTCAGTTTTATTCAATTATTGCCACAATAATTGCTGCATAGTATCTCACGTTATTGATTCAATTATTGTCACAATATTTTATATTATTAAATCAATAATTGAGATGACACAATTATTCATATTATTATTTATATTATTGACGATGTTTGAAAAATTCTGTCGAGGAAAGGGGTTTGGTCACCTAATTGCAAGCCAATAGGGAAAAATCCTTATCGGAAAGCCCCCTCTTTCCTAAGAATGATCTGGTTGTTAATATTGTGAGTTATAATATTAATGATGAATATTATTTAAAATGTGTTTATTGAAGTCTTGTGGTTTATGATAAATAGAGGGGATTTTTTTATGAAGTATTTGTTGTAAATTTGGATTATTACATGGACCCCCACTTACTCATTTTTCAAAATCATCGGGAGAAACTTATATATATATATATATATATATATATATATATATATATAAGTGTGTGCATGTGAATGTGCAGGTGTGTGCATGTGAATTTGTGAGTGATGGTGGGTGGAGTAAGGTTACTTGGACGGGAGGGAGTATTATTATTATTATTATTATTATTATTATTATTATTATTATTATTATTATTATAAGTTTTGTTTTTTTATTAAAAATAGAATATATTATATTTTATTATGCATAATATTTGCATAGTGTCTGCATAGTGTTTGCATAGTGAAATCAGAAAATTTCAGCCAACGAACCGTGAGAAAAAAATACAGTTCACCCGTGATTTTATTTTCTAAATAGTATCCTTCCATTCTCCTATAAATAGGATGTTTAGTTTAGAATTGAAAATTACACCAGAATTAGAGAATTTTTCTTCTATAATATTGAGCGTATTTCTTTCGAGTTTTAGGAAGCTTTGAGTGTAGAAAATAGTACAAGTTTTCTTCAAGAATATCCCTGCCCTACCAGTCAGAAATACTCTTCTTTTAAGGTAAGGGATATTATTTTTGTTCAATATTTGTAAGAAATAATATTTTTTTCATACTCTGTAGTATGTAAGTAATATTATTTCGTTTCAGATTCTGAATTCTACACTCATTTTATTAAAGTTTGACTTCTATACTCCTTGAAATAAGTAGAATATCTTTGAAATTTGCGCTTTATCTAATATCTTTTCATGGAAATATTATTTTGAGAATTCTTGATAATTTTTAATCATTTCATGCTGAGGTACTATTCACGGGGTACTATTCTTGAAGTACTATTCATGGGGTACTATTCACTCAAGTACTATTCACCATAGGTAATATTCATGACAAAAATTGATTTCTTTTCGGTACAAATCATTTTTGATACAATATTATTCTTGAATTTTACTCCACAAAGCAGTATCATGTTGATAATTTGGACATTATTGAATTTTGGATAAATTGAATTATAAATCTTTAAAATTTATCCTTACTCTCATTTAATTGAATTCTGATATCATTGTCATCATCCTTATGCTTATATTGTGATGAAAGTCATCTTTGGCCCGTAGTGCATAGATGGACTGTTGATTGGTATGATTATAACTAAGGATTATTCGGTATAATCATGACCTGTAATGTTACAAATGATGTGGTAAAAGTCATCATTGGCCCGTAGTGCATTGATGGACAGTTGTTGGCATGATCATGACTATTAGTGATAACACGAATATCTTTGGCTCGTAGTGCATGGATAATTCGTGGATGTGATACTAATGAATATCATTGGCCCGTAGTGCATGGATAATTCGATGATGTGGATTATTTATTAAGCTGAGTCTCAACGATAAAATTGATGATACCTTTTTAAATCATAGAAAATAGTAGATATCATGCTCTACTTAACTCTTCTAATGGATTACTTATTCCACTGCAGTTAAACTTGTTGTTTATTGTATTCTATCAGTTTAACATTGTTAAAGGCTAATGATAATTTATTCTGCATTATCTTAGCCATAATATTCTTTACTGGGCTAGTTGAGCTCACCCTTTGCTTTCATTGTTCTCTTCAGGAAATGAGAATATAGCTGGGATGAGTCGAGAAATGGAGTGATGGTCCAAGATGGTGGCTATAATAGTCCTCACTATTCTATGAAGTAGTGTGTTAATAAATATAATGAGGACTCCATTTGAGTTTGGATATTGTCTATGAGACAATATTCATGTAAAAACTCTCAACTACGCTTTTGTCGTATTGTATAAATGAAGTTGTATTTAAATTATGTACCATGTATTTGGCGACCCAAGATGGGTGATTGTTGACTTAGTCATATTTCATCCTTAAGTTTTGATGATGAATTGTTCATATACTAAATTGTTTCATGGTATTTCAGGTATATGATGATAAAGAACATTGGTGGGATTTTCAAGTGGTTGAAGAAGTTTTTCTTTACTAGGAAAACCAAGTGTAAGGTCAATTGCATAATAATTGATTTTTCATTGAAAAGCCCTAGGACATATTGTTGACATTTAGTTTTATATGTCTTAAATGAAAAGTATTTTAAAACTAATGAAAACGGTTTTTCTAATATTAAATAACTTTAGATTAGATTAATAGATTATCAAGTACAAAAGAGATTAACATTTTATATATGTTACGTGTGCTTATAAGTTGTTACTTGATATCAATGGGTTATATTTAGAGTTCAGTTTTCTACTACACGTGGATATATGTATTAAGTGAGCATGCCTAAGAAGCTAAAAAGTAGCTACACATCTGTTACGATATGATGTATGTGCGATTTTCAAGGAGTAGTAATTATGGATATCTTGGAACTATAAGACCTTGATTATTGGAAAAGAAGTGTGATGTTACACACCACTATTGCTATTACATGCCCCTTCTATATAGAGAGATATAGTCAAAGTTGTTAGTGGGTTATCTCTTAAAGGTGTCTTTGAATTTATCCCAACAGTATAACACTAAAAACGATTGAGTTTTTATTTGGATAAATATTAATTATACTTTTGCTTTACCATTGTGGGTTCTTTCCATATTATTAAGCCAGTTGTTTTGGACAAATGGAACAGGAGTGATCTGAAATTAACGGTAACTTTTTATATGGGCTATATAAACCGTATTTCATGTGTGGAAATGACGATGACTCGCGAAAATACTTATTGCACTAATTACTGATATTATCAAGCAACTTGATTTGATTGGTGCAACTTTTGATCAGCAGAGTAATTATTCTTCTGATATTCTTTTAGCTGGTAATTGGTAAGATTTAATTGTTTATCTTTCCGTGCTAATTGATCATTGCATAGTTGAGCCTTTAATTGTTAAATTGATTATTCTTGCATTGATCATAGACCTCTATATTTGTATTTAATTTTCTGTTTAGACTAAGGTGTTGTTTGTTTACATCTGATTGCCTCTTAATGGACTGTCTCTTATTCGCTAAGAGGCATAATGTTGTTTGTTTGTTTTTTGTTACTCTCGAATGCATCTTAATAGGTAAGATGAGAAAATGAAATCTTAATAATTAAGAGGTACCTCTTAATGAAAATTTTTGATAATTTTTTTATATAAATATATTCAACAATATTATGCACTCATTTTTATTAAATTGAATATTTAAAATTATTAAATAAAATTTTACCTTTTAAAATGGTAAAATAGTGTCATTAAGAGACAACTTACTTTTTAGTTATCAAACAATTTTTTAAATTCAGACCTCATAACTATTCAGATGATCTAATTTATTAAGACATCATAATCATTCAGATCTTAATTCTCAAGTTTATCAAACACAACCTAAGTATAGTCTAAAGGTATTAATCCTGGTGGATTAGAGAAAAGGTTTACATACAAGTTCAAGGAAGAAAATGTGCTTGAAGAGTGCATAGGTGCACAAGGAGCAAGAGTGCTCAAGAGAAATTAATTGTTATTAATTATTGTAAGAATCTGTTTTGTAATCAGTGTTTATTTATAAAAAAATATATAAAGTGGTTCTCCAATACTAGTTGGTATTGGACGTGGACTAGGCTATTATTATAGAGGGTAATAGCTAAACCAAGTAAAAAATCTTGGTGTTGATTTTATTATTTGCTTTACTTTAATTACTCACATAAGCTATTTAATTATCTTAATAATTAAAATTTGGATATTTGCATTATCTCAAGATAATTCTTTAACATCAAGTATTTTATCTAAGTTATAAATTCAGCAGAATATTTTCTTATAAAAATAATCAATCAATTTTGTAGGCCTTATTAATTCAGTAAGATGAATTCATCAATCTAGTAGCCTGAATTTAATAGTTTGATAAAAAGTTTAAAAGTTGGTCATAGATTGCTCCCACACTTATTCAACCCCCCCCCCCCCCTTCTAAGTGTGCCTAGTTAAATTTCATTTGGTATCAAAGCTTGGCTCTACTTATCTTGGTCTTAAAGGTGACTTGTAGGGAAAGATTTTGACATGGCACAGTTTAGGAACAACAATTAAGAAGGACAATCAACCAATAGACCTCCTTTGCTATTTGAAACAGAAAATTACAACTTCTGGAAATTCCGAATGAGGATCTATCTCAAAAGAGATCCTTGGGAATGGTGGGTTATGAAGAACGGACCAGTTAGTCCACGAAGAGATGATGGGACACCAAAGACTCTATTAGAAATGGATTCAACCGAAACTTACATGGTCTCATATGATTCAAGGGCAATGAACACACTTCTCAACGGTTTGGTACAATCCGAGATTGACAAAGTTTCCTCATGCAACACAGCTAAAGAGATTTGGGATACTCAAGTGGTAAGTCATGAAGGAACATCAAAAGTATGAGAAGTCAAGCTAAGCATGCTTATACACGATTATGAAATGTTCAAGCTCAAAAAAGATGAAACCATCAAGCTAGCTCAAGCAAGATTTCTAGTCCTTATAAACTCCTTAAAATTGCTGGACAAGATTACTCGTCAAAGTGAGATTAACCGTAAGTTACTTGGGGCTATGCCCAAAAGGTTTGCTTCTAAAATCACTACTCTTCAAGATTCTGCTACTATTTCTTCCAGTGATACTTTAACTCTATTTGGTGAATTAGAAGAATGCGAACATCAATTAAAGAGATATGATGATGAGGAGGAAACTCCTCGAAGAAAGGTCTTAGCTCTTACTGCATATAATAAGGAGGAGCTTGATGATGACTCAGATTAAGAAATAGCCATGATGTCAAGAAGACTCAAGGGGCTACTACAAAGGAAGAACAAAAGAAGAAACACTTTCAATTCAAATAAGTCCAAAGGAAAGCAAACTGAAGAAACGTGTTTCGAATGTGGACGCCCTGGTCACTTCAAGAAAGATTGTTTTCAATTAAAGAACAAAGGGAAGACAAACTACAAAGATAACAAGAAGAACTAAGCCCTTGTTACTTGGAGTGATGAGGAATCAGAAGTGGAGATCGATGCTAAAGATGAGATCGCACAAGTATGCTTCGTGGGAGTTTAAGATGAATCTAATCAGGTATCTTTTAATGAACTAAATTCATTAGAACAAGAAAATTAGAAATTAAAAGAAAAGAATGCATGCTTGAAAGGTTTAGTTAATACATTAATGAGTGAAGTAGATTCACTAATAGATGAAAAGAAGGAAATTGAAAAAGAGTCATCATGTAAAGATGAAAAGATTTTGATTGCTAAAATTGATTACCTAGATAATTATAACAAAATACTTTTCAACAAGGTAAATTATTTAAATAGTGAGGTTCAAAAATTGACAAATGAACTAAAAATGAGAGATGTATGTATTGATGCATTTAGTGATAAATTATTTGATAAAATCCTTCCTAATAATGAACTTCAAAAAGAAATAGATTTTCTAAAATTATCTCTTGCTAAATTTGTTCAAGGTGAAAAAAATTTAAATGTCATATTGGGTAAACAAAGACCTAGCTTTGAAAGACAAGGAATTGGTTATAATCCTATGAATAAAAAGGGAGATGTGAAAATGCTAAAATAAAAATCTCATTTTAGAATAATTATTGTTCTCCTTTCACAATGTGTAAAAATTGTGGTATAAAAGGTCACTTGGACATAAATTGTTTTAAGAAAAATAAGATTAAAAAGGTATGGGTTAAAAAGGATGATTTACGTGCAACTAACATTAAAGGACCCAAAAAGATGGGGTACCAAAAGGATGAATTATCTTTCCATGACAGGTGTGTTTCAAGGAAAGGGTTCCATCTCAAAAATGGATTCTCGATAGTGGATGCTCTCGTCACATGACCGATGATAAATCAAAGTTCATGGAACTATATGTCAAGAAGAAGAATGGAACCGTCACTTTTGGAGACAATAGAACCTGCGAAATAATCGAAAAAGGTAAAATTGGTAATGGCAAGGTAAGTATAAGTAATGTTCACCTTGTTAACAGTCTTGAATTTGATTTAATTAGTATCAGTGAATTAATGGATAATGGTCATCAAGTTAATTTTGAAAAAGATAAATGTACAATATTTCAAGGTACTAACAATACTACTCTAGTTGTACAAAGAGAAGTAAATATATATACTCTTGATTTTAAGCAATAGGATGAAGAACTATGTCTTACTTCAGTACAAGATGAAGCTTATCTATGGCATAAGAGGATGGGACATGTTCACATGGACCTAATCAAGAAATTATCTTCAAAGAATCTCGTCAAAGGATTGCCAAAAATCAGGTTTGAAAAGAAAGGAATATGCATTCCTTGTCAACTAGGAAAATAAGTAAGAACTTCATTTACAGCAAAGAATATGGTATCAACCTCCTTTCCCTTGCAACTACTTCATCTTGATTTATTTGGACCAGAAAGACATTCTAGTATTAATGGTAAATTTTATGCATTTGTAATAGTTGATGATTTTTCCAGATACACATGGGTGTTATTTTTGAGAACTAAGGATGAAGCATTTAAAGAGTTTAAAAAATTAATAAGGAATCTTGAAACAAAGTATAGCTACAAACTCATTAGAATTAGAAGTGATCATGGTACTGAATTTAAAAAAGATTTCATAACTTTTTGTGATCAAAGAGGTATTAGCCATGAATTTTCAGCCCAAAGGACTCCTCAACAAAACGGGGTGGTGGAAAGGAAGAACAGGACTCTACAAGAGACGACAAGAACTCTACTGCAGGAAAGTAAGCTTCTAAAGAAATTTTGGGCCGAAGCAGTAAGTACATCATGTTATGTTTTAAATAGAGTACTCATTCGTCCTATTATTTTGAAAACACCTTATGAGCTTTTTAATAATAAAATTCCAAACATAAGCTATTTCAAAATATTTGGTTCTAAATGTTTCATCTTAAATACAAGTGATAATTTGCGAAAATTTGATGTTAAGTCGTATGAAGGAATATTCATTGGCTATTCTCAAAAGAGTAAGGCTTATCGTATTTTCAATATTAAAAAATCATGTGTAGAAGAGTCTATTCATATCACTTTCAATGAGACTAACAATGATCTTCCAAATGAAAGTAAAGATGATGCAGGAAATTTGGAGATAGTTAGGAATTCAACAACCCGAAAAGAACAAAACAGGAGGCCAAATGAACAGTTTCAAGAAACTGAAATTGATGACCAGCATGAACATGAACCTGAAAATTTGCAAGATGTTGAAGATGAGTCTCATGATCAAGAGGAAGTTATACATGATATCCAAATTCCATGAATAGCTAGATATATCAAGAATCATCCTCTGAAAAATATCATTGGAGATATCAACAAAGGTGTAACTACACAAAGAGGTTCACAAAATTATTGTGCATTCTCTGCATTTTTGTCACAGGTTGAGCCAAAGAATGCGAAGGATGCAGGTCTTGATGAAAACTGGCTATTGGCAATGCAAGAAGAATTTCAATAATTTGAGAGATGCCATGTGTGGGAACTTATGCCTCCTCCAAAAGATGCTTCCATTATTGTTACTAAATGTGTGACGCCCCCAAAATAGGTATACAACACCCATTCTGAGTCGCCAAATACATGGTACAGAAATAACTACAATTTTATTAATACAATTGTCGTGCAAAATACGATAACACATAAACTATGAATTTAAAAATAAATATTGTCTTCTAGACAATATCAACACTCAAATAAGTCCTCAGTACAATTATTGATACACTATTTTACAAAATAGTGAGGACTACTAAAATGACTTTCTAGAACCTTCATTCCATACCCCGACTAGTACTCGATACATTCTCACCTCTTGAGAAGAAAAATGGAACAAAAAAGAAAAGGGTGAGCTCAACTAGCCTAGTAAAGAATATTATGACTATGATAATATAGAACAA
The DNA here is from genome assembly GCA_020205605.1 of Panax ginseng. Taxonomy (NCBI): domain Eukaryota; kingdom Viridiplantae; phylum Streptophyta; class Magnoliopsida; order Apiales; family Araliaceae; genus Panax; species Panax ginseng. Next base: position 51,040,607 of record CM035133.1, read on the forward strand.
ATTATCGTTAGTCTTCAACATTGAAAAAAATCTGATAGGATATAATAGACAACAAGTTTCAGATCAATATTCGCAGCGGAAATAATAATTCATAGAAGAGTTACGTAGAGAATGAAATCTACTATTATCTATGAATTTAAAAGTCCATCATCAATATTTTATCCCTGTAACATCAATCAATATACATCTTGAATCAAATATTCATCTTTGCACTACAGGCCAAAGATATTCATCAGTTGGTCATGTTCATCTCAACACCTGTACATCTTTACACTACGGGCCAAAGATATTCATAAGAAAATCAACCATCTTTGCACTACAGGCCAAAGATATTCAGTAATATCATCATTTAGGACTAGGGATGATGAAAAATATTTTAAAGAAAACGAATCCAGTGAAACAAAAGAACAAATAATAAGGATTCATACTTTAAATAGTCCAAGTTCAAAAATACTTCATAAATAACCATAGTGAAGTAAAATTCAAGAATGATCAAAACATGGATACAATCAAAGCTAGTATCTATAATAGATATTTTGGACAAAAAATAAAAAGTTAATTTTTTCTGTGAATAGTGTCGTATTCGTGAATAGTGTCGTATACGTGAATAGTAACCCCGACACTAAAAGACAAGAATTTCACAAGAAAAATCTTACCAATATTTCGGCATAATGATATTAAAAGAAATAATATCATAATAAAAATAACATCCCTTACCTCGAAAGAATAGTACTTCTGGCTGAAATACTGGATATAATGTCGAAAGGAACTTGTACCGTATAGTAACACTCAAAGTATCAAAATACTCACAAGAATACGCTCGATAATATAGAGAGAGAAAGAGAGAGAAAACTTTAGTTTCTGGTGTGATTTTCAATTCTAACCTAAGCACCCTATTTATAGGAAATTGCTTAGAACACCAAAGCAGAAAATTTAATAAATATTATTATTATTTTTCTAAAACTTCTTACGCACACTTTTCTTAGTCAAACATCAGCCACACATGTAGCCCACCTCACAAAAATGTTTTTCTCAAATAAATCATTTAAAACTCCAAAAAAATCAATTATTCCGGAACTTCAGAACTTCAACAATTCATAATAAATATCCTTTTTATCAGAAAAATTTAAATCTTATGTCCATTCCATAGGAAATCTGATTCTCTACAATTTTGCGAAAGAAAGTTTTTCCAAATTCCAAACAGAAATTGACCGAAATCCACATACGGATGATTTTACAAGCTATAATCAAATTTCAGTCAAGAAATGGGGTCCGCAAATATGAAAAACATGTTTTAAATATTGTTAGTATCAAAAATACTCTTCCTCCTCATATACTCATATATCCCACATTCATTGTAAAAATATCACTATTATTATATTATTATAATATAATAATATATATTTAAATGAATTATTTTATCAAAAAAAATATAAAATATCAATTTTTCAACAATTGCCACTTTAAAATTTTCTCCATCTATATCCACATAAAATGAATATTTTTCTTATCATATAAATCAATAATTAATTATTCACAAATAATATTACAGAATCACAATACTGGCAATCAGGTCGTTCCCAGGAAAGAGGGGGCTTTCCAATAAGGATTTCTCCTTACTGGTGCGCAATTAGGTGACCAAACTTCTCCTTAGACAGAACTTTCTAGACATTGCCAATAATGTTATCTAATAATATTATTTAAATAATATAAATTATTGCTTTGATAATAAAAAAAATACTGTATAGTGATAATTATTGTAACAACAATAATATAAAATATCAACGTAGCAATTCTTGAATCAATAAAATAAAATATTGAACAGTAATTACTGTAACAATTATTGAGTAGTGCCTTCACGTAAGAATCAATAATTGGTGCAATACCGTAGTGTCTCTTGTGTTTTAACCACGGGTATTCCAAATGATTAGCAGAATAACTACTTCTATAGATTATTTATAAACAACTTATACTTGTTGTTTTCTTCATCCAATCGATTTTCGTTATGGGCCCCACACAAGGCTGCACCGTCGTAAAAATATTCCCCGACAGCAAGAATATTCCACGACCAAACAAATATTTCCCGACAACAATGAATATTTTATAACCACTTGCTTATTTGAAATATTTGCGCATTTTACCCATAACTAACCACATTAATCAAATCAACCCTTACTATTTCAAAATAATAAATAGAGCAAATTTAATTTAATTTATAATAAGTTGGGGTCTTACAACCTCCCCTCCTTATAAAATTTTATCCTCAAAATTGACGTACGTACCTGGTGTTTCAAAAAGGTGAGGATACCTCGCTTTCATTTCCGTTTCCAACTCCCAGGTCATTTCCTTAATAGCATGGTTCCTCCACAAAACTTTGACTTGTGGTATGACATTTGTACGTAAAACATCCTCCTTCCTATCCAAGATCTTAACAGGTACCTCCTCATACGTTAAGTCTTCGGCTATCTCGTCCGGTTCTAACTCAATAACATGGTTCAGATCTTTCACATATTTACGAAGCACATATATGTGAAAAATTTTATGAACACGAGACATACTTGGAGGTAACACGAGTCTATAGGCTACATTTCCTACTCGGTCAAGAATCTAAAATGGACCAATAAATCATGGATTGAGCTTTTCTCTCTTCCCAAATCTTGTTACTCCCTTCCATGGAGCTACACGCAACAATTCATTATCCCCAACACTAAATTCCACGTCCTTTCGATGAAGATCCGCATAACTCTTTTGTCGATCTTGTGCCATTTGTATGCGTTGTCGAATCATTTGGATCTTTTCTGTAGTAATACATACCAACTCTAGTCCCAATAATGTTGCTTCACCCACCTCATCCCAACATACTAGAGAGCGACACTTACATCCATAGAATGCTTCAAATGGATCAACACCTATACTTGCCTGATAACTGTTGTTGTAGGAGAATTCCACCAATGGTAAATACTTATCCCAACTCCCTTTGAAGTCTAGGACACAGAGTCTTAATAGATCTTCAAGAATTTGAATAGTCCTCTCTGATTGTCCATCCGTTTGAGGATGGTATGCTTAATAAATAAACTGTGCCCATAGCTTTTTGCAAGCTAACCCAAAATCGTGAAGTGAATCTTGGGTCACGATCCAAAACTATGGATACTAGCATGCCATGCAATCTCACAATCTCATTTACGTACATACGAGCAAGACATTCAAGGGAATAAGTCTCCCGTATCGGCAAGAAATGAGCAGACTTGGTTAATCTATCAACAATAACCCAAATAGCATTTATGCCTTGAGAAACCGTGGGAAGACCCATAAAGAAATCCATGGTAATGTGTTCCCACTTCTATTTTGGAATCTCAAGTGGTTGCAATGGACCCTTAGGCACCTGATGCTCCGCCTTTACACGTTGACAAGTTAAACACCTCGAGATAAACTTTGCAATCTCTCTCTTTATATTGTTCCACCAAAATGTATGTCGAAGATCATGGTACATTTTGGTACTTCCAGGATGGATTGCAAACGGTGTATTGTGTGCCTCCATTATGATCTTGTTCTTCAAATCAGAGTCGTTAGGAACACAAAGTCTGGAGTGGACTGGAAGTATTCCTTCTTCAGCGATTCTTGCTTCTAGAGTAGCACCTTCTTGTACTTTCTTCTTCTTCATACACATCAGCTCTGGGTTTGTGGCTTGAGCAACTTGAACTTTTTCGATTAAAGTTGGTTCTATGCGTATACTTGACATCATCGCATGGGTCCCCGGAGTCTTAAATTCTATCTTCATCTTTTGTAAATCACACAAAATGGGCCTTTATGTTGAGAACATCGCACTCGTTCCCGCATATGATCTTCTACTCAGAGCGTCAGCTACCACGTTCGCTTTTCCAAGATGGTATTGAATAGTGTGGTTGTAATCTTTCAACAGCTCGAGCCAACGTCGTTTCCGCATGTTGAGTTCCTTTTGGGTGAAGAAATAGTTGGGGCTTTTATGGTCTGAATATATCTCCACTTTCTCCCCATATAGATAGTGCCTCCAGATCTTTAGCGCGAAAACAACTGCTGCCACTCTAGATCATGAGTAGGATAATTCCTCTCATATTCTTTAAGTTGTCGCAAGGCATATGCTATGACTTTCCCATGTTGCATGAGAACACATCCTAACCCTTTGCCCGAAGCATCACTGTAGATAACAAATCCATCTGAACCAGATGGTATTGTCAGAACAGGTGCCAAAATGAGTCTCCTCTTAAGCTCTTGGAAACTCTTCTTGCATTCCTCGCTCCATGCTAATTTTATATCTTTCCGAGTCAGCTGAGTTAATGGAGCAACGATTCGAGAAAATCCTTCCACGAATCTCCGATAATAACCAATTTAAGCCCGTAAAGCTACGACTTGATCACCGACTTCGGTTGCTCCCAACTTTGTATTGCTTCAATCTTGGCGGGTCAACAGATACTCCATGTTTTGACACCATGTGCCCAAGGAATGCTACTTCCTCAAGCCAGAACTCGCATTTCTTCAACTTGGCATATAACTTGTTTTCACGAAGCCTTTGGAGTACCAAACTTCAAATGGTGCTCATGATCTTCACGACTTTTTGGAATATATGAGGATGTCATCAATAAAGACCACAACGAATTGATCCAAATATTCCTTGAATACTTGGTTCATCATATCCATAAAAGCCGCAGGAGCATTAGTCAATCAAAAGACATGACTAAGAATTCATAATGCCCGTCATCGAGTTTCAAGGCGTCTTTGGAATATCCTCGATTCTAATCTTTGGTGATGATATCCGTAAGCTAAGATCGATCTTTGAAAAGAATTGTGCTCCTTGAACCTGGTCAAACAGGTCATCAATACGAGGTAGCGGATACCTATTCTTGATAGTGACATGGTTTAATTCGTGTAGTCAATACAAAGTCGCATACTCCCCTCTTTCTTCTTTACAAATAAAACAGAGCACCCCAAGGAGATGTACTAGGGCCGAATGAAACCGATGTCCAACAACTCTGTAATTGGACCTTTAACTCTGAAATTCAATAGGAGCCATTCGATATGGGGTTTTAGAAATGGGCTTTGTACCAGGTTCAAGATCAATAAAGAATTCAACTTCAGGTTCTGGGGGTAGACCAGGAAGTTCTTCAGGAAATATGACAGGAAAGGCACTAACAACAAGAATTATATTCAAATCTGACGTGTCTTTATTCAAATCCATAACATGGGCTAAGAAAGCTTGACATCCATTTTTTAATAAATGAATGGCTTTATGACTTGATATGACAGTGATTGATTTTAGTGGTGTAGTTGCTTGAACTCGCATAACAGGTTGGTTAGGAATATGAAAACTAACAACCTTATGAAAACAATCAATTTTGGCATGATGAGTAGTTAACCAATCAATCCCTAAAATCACCTCAAATGCAAGTATCTTTAAAGAGATAAGATCAACAGGTAATGTGATGGTGCCAACTTGGATCAAACAAGATTTATAAACAGTGGATGTAATGAGAGTTTCTCCTAACGGAGTCTCCACAGATAAATCAAAGTCTAATTTCTCTGGAGTCAAGTTTAAACGTTGACCACAAGCAGGAGAGATAAATGAATGGGTAGCACCGGTATCTAGTAATGTATAAACTTCACAAGAATTTATGATTAGCTTATCCGTGATCACCTCGTTTGGGTTCCTCGCATTTTGACCAGTTACGACAAACGCTCTTCCAGGAACCATTGATTTTGACTTTTCTGGGACAGCCTTTTGAGTCACCATCCCTGTTGGACTTGGTTTCGCTACCATACAATCTCGAGCGATATGTCCTTCCTTTCCATAATTATAACATACCTTGAACTGTTGTGGATAGTTTGGGCTGTTATGTCCCTCTTTTCTGCATTTATAGCATACGACCGGTGGTCGTTCTCCTCCCTTAGAACCAGTTGTTGTTGGTGCTGACGTCTTCGCATTGTCATTGTTGTACCTCCTCTTTTTAAAATCTCCTCCTGACTCGCTTCTTCTATTATCATGGCCATGATTACCACCAGAGTGGTTACCACTTTTATCCGTATTTTTCTTTCTCAGCTGGTTATCGTTGTTCTGATGACTGCTGTCACCGGTATGACCCTTGTTGTGGTCCCTCGGTCGAACGTACTTGTTATCTCCTTCTAATAATTGAGCCCTGTTGACAACATCTGAATAGAGAGAAAATTTATGAGAAATGAGATACTGACGTATGTCGGGTTTCAAACCTCTCAGAAACATCCGTGTCATACGTTCCTCATTCTCCACCAAATGAGGTGCAAACTTGGATAACTCCGCGAACTTCGCCTCGTACTGAGACACCGTCATGTTGTTTTGTTCCAGTCTAATAAACTCCACTTCCTTCATATGATGAATACTTTCAGGAAAGTACTTGTCATTGAACAGTTTTTGAAATGTCTCCCAAGACAAACTGAGTGCGGCTGGATGGGTACGCTTCACAGATTCCCACCTGTAATCTGCCTCATTACGGAACATAAATGTGGCGAATGGAACCTTCTGTTCTTCCGTGCATCCCAAGACGTCGAATATCTTGGTAATTTGCTTGACCCACGTCTCCGCCTTAATCGGATCCGGCTTTCTCCAAAATTCTGGTGGTCCCCACGTCTCCGTCTTAATTGAATATCTTGGTAATTTGCTTGACAAATCGTGCATTGCTATCATTTCCACTTGTATTTTGTACACGAGTCTCCTTCGTCTTATTTTGCATAAACTGCAAAAAGCTTCTAAACATTCCATCGTTCATCGCCTGATCAGTGGTGTTGTTTACAGGAGGAACATTGCTGGCATGTTGCACGTCCTCCTCATTGGTGAGTACATGCGTCTCCACGGTCTCATTTACTCCACTGTTAACATTCTCAGTTGCCATTCTCAAATATTGTCATAAAACAAGGGTTAATTAAAGAAATTAACATATCACATAATATCCCTATATTCTGACCAACCAATAAATAAGCTTAGGTAGGACACACTAGCGAAGGATTTACTTGTCTCTCCACTCCTAGTTCTATTCCTTGATCTCCGCCAGAGATCATATCCCTAAGCTCTGATACCAACTATGATGCTCCCAAAATAGGTATACAACACCCATTCTGAGTCACCAAATACATGGTACAGAAATAACTACAACTTTATTAATACAATTGTCGTGCAAAATACGACAGCACATAAACTGTGAATTTAAAAACAAATATTATCTTCTAGACAATATCAACACTCAAATAAGTCCTCATTACAATTATTGATACACTATTTTACAAAATAGTGAGGACTACTAAAACGACTTTCTAGAACCTTCATTCTATACCCCGACTAGTACTCGCTACATTCTCGCCTCCTGAGAAAAAAATGGAACAAAAAGGAAAAAGGTGAGCTCAACTAGCCCAGTAAAGAATATTATGACTAAGATAATATAGAACAAATTATCGTTAGTCTTCAACAGGGAAAAAAATCTGATAGGATATAATAGACAACAAGTTTCAGATCAATATTCGCAGCGAAAATAATAATTCATAGAAGAGTTATGTAGAGAATGAAATATACTATAGTGATGCCCCCAAAATAGGTATACATCACCCACTTTGAGTCGTCAATAACATGGTACAGAAACAACTACAACTTTATTAATACAACATATAAATTGTGAGTTTAAATACAAATATTGCCATCTAGACAATATTCACACCCAAATAAGTCCTCATTACAATTATTGATACATTATTTTACTAAAATGGTGAGGACTACTAAGACAACTTTCTAGAACCATCATTCCACACCCCGACTAGAACTCGCTACATTCTCGCCTCCTGAGAAGAGAAATGGAACAAAAAGGAAAAGGGTGAGCTCAACTAGACCAGCAAAGAATATTATGACTAAAATAATATAGAACAAATTATCATTAGTCTTCAACAGTGAAAAATCTGATAAAATACAATAGACAACAAGTTTCAGATCAATATTCGCAGCAGAAATAATAATTCATAGATGAGTTACGTTAGAGAATGAAATCTACATTATCTATGAATTTAAAAGTCCATCATCAATATTTTATCCCTGTAACATCAATCAATATTCATCTTGAATCAAATATTCATCTTTGCACTACTGTGCCAAAGATATTCATCAATCCATCATGTTCATCTCAATAAATTGTACATCTTTGCACTCTGTGCCAAAGATATTCATAAAAAATTCATTCATCTTTGTACTACATGCCAAAGATATTCAGTAATATCATCATTTAGGACTGAGGATGATGAAAAATATTTTAAAGAAAATGAATCCAGTGAAACAAAAGAACAAATATTAAGGATTCGTACTTTAAACAATCCGAGTTCAAAAATACTTCATAAATAAACATAGTGAAGTAAAATTCAAGAATGATCAAAACATGGATATAATCAAAGCTAGTATCCATAATAGATATTTTGGACAAAAAACGATAATTTAATTTTTCTGTGAATAGTTTTGTATTCGTGAATAGTGTCGTATACGTGAATAGTGCCGTATACGTGAATGGTAACCCCGACACTAAAATACAAGAATTTCACAAGAAAAATCTTACCAATATTCTTGCATAATGATATTAAAAGAAATAATATCATTTTAAAAAAAAATTAACATCCCTTACCTCGAAAAGAATAGTACTTCTGGCTGGAATATCAGATATAACGCTGAAGGAACTTTCACCGTATAGCAACACTCAAAGTATCAAAATACTCACAAGAATACGCTCGATAATATAGAGAGAGAAAACTTCAATTTCTGGTGTGATTTTTAATTCTAACCTAAGTACCCTATTTATAGGAAATTGCTTAGAACACCAAAGCAAAAAATTTAATATAATATTAATATTTATAAAATAAATCATACACAAACTTGGAAAACTTATATCATCAGATTTACATCACATTCAAGACCCACTCAACTCACCAAAAATATTTTTTGTAAAAAAAATATTTAAAACTTCAAAAATTAATTATTTTAGAACTTCAGAACTTCAATAATTCATAATAAATAGCCCTTTTATCAGAAAAATTTGAACCTTATATCTTTTCCATAGAAAATTCCATTATCTACAACTTTGCAGAAGAAAGTGTTACCAAATTCCAAACAAAAATTGACCGAAATCCACAAACGGATGATTTTACATGCTATAATCAAATTTCAGTCAAGAAATGGGGTCCACGAACATGTTTAACATGTTTTAAACAATTTTTGCAACAAAAATACTCTTCCTCCTCATATATTCATATATCCCACATTCATTGTAAAAATATCACCATTATTATATTATTAAAATATAATAATATATTTAAATGAATTATTTTATCAGAAAAGATAAAATATCAAATTTTCAACAATTGTCACTTTAAAATTTTCTCCATCTATATCCATATAAAATGAATATTTTCCTTATCATATAAATCAATAATTAATTATTCACAAATAATATTACAGAATTACAATACTAACAACCAGACAGTTCCCAAGAAAGAGGGGGCTTTCCAATAAGGATTTCTCCTAACTGGCGAGCAATTAGGTGACCAAACCTCTCCTTAGACAGAACTTTCTAGACATTGCCAATAATGCTATCTAATAATATTATTCAAATAATATGAATTATTGATTCAATAAAGGAAAATAATGTGCAGTGATAATTATTGGAACAACAATAATATAACGGTAACAACTACGCCATTATTTAACCAATTTAGTATTTCAATAGTATTACTTGGTAATAACTACTACTGCAATTATTTATAAACAACTTATATTTGTCGCGTTTTCTTCATCCAATCACTTTACTGTTATGGGCCCACACAAGGTCGCTTGTGTCGTCATTTAATATTCTCGATAAGTAAGAATATTCCACGACCAAACGAATATTCCCCGACAACAATGAATATTTTATAACCACTTGCTTATTTAAAATATTTACGCATCTTACCCATAACTAACCACATTAATCAAATCAACCCTTATTATTCCAAAATAATAAATAGAGGAAATTTAATTTCATTTATAATAAGTTGGGGTCTTACAACTATTATCTATGAATTTAAAAGTTCATCATCAATATGTTATCCCTGTAACATCAATCAATATACATCTTGAATCAAATATTCATCTTTGCACTACAGGCCAAAGATATTCATCAGTTGGTCATGTTCATCTCAACACCTGTACATCTTTGCACTACGGGCCAAAGATATTCATAAGAAAATCAACCATCTTTGCACTACAGGCCAAAGATATTCAGTAATATCATCATTTAGGACTGAGGATGATGAAAAATATTTTAAAGAAAACGAATCCAATGAAACAAAAGAACAAATAATAAGGATTCGTACTTTAAACAGTCCAAGTTCAAAAATACTTCATAAATAACCATAGTGAAGTAAAATTCAAGAATGATCAAAACATGGATACAATCAAAGCTAGTATCCATAATAGATATTTTGGACAAAAAACAAAATTTTAATTTTTTTGTGAATAGTGCCGTATTCGTGAATAGTGTCGTATACGTGAATAATGTCGTATACGTGAATAGTAACCCCGACACTAAAAGACAAAAATTTCACAAGAAAAATTTTACCAATATTTCGGCATAATGATATTAGAAAAAATAATATCATTTTAAAAATAACATCCCCTACCTCGAAAGAATTGTACTTACTTAATTTGGACTCTCTGGATATAATCTTTGAAAGGAACTTGCTTAGTATAGCAACACTCAAAGTATCAAAATACTCACAAAAATATGCTCGATAATATAGAGAGAGAAAGAGAGAGAAAACTTTAGTTTCTGGTGTGATTTTCAATTCTAACCTAAGCACCCTATTTATAGAAAATTGTTTAGAACACCAAAGTAGAAAATTTAATAAATATTTTTATTATTTTTCTAAAACTTCCTACGCACACTTTTCTTAGTCAAACATCAGCCACACATGTAGCCCACCTCACAAAAAATGTTTTTCTCAAATAAATCATTTAAAACTCCAAAAAAATCAATTATTTCGGAACTTGGGAACTTCAATAATTCAGAATAAATAGCCTTTTTATCATAAAAAATCGAATCTTATGTCCATTCTATAGGAAATTTAATTCTCTACAACTTTGTAGAAGAAAGTTTTTTCAAATTCCAAACAGAAATTGACCAAAATCCACATACGGATGATTTTACAAGCTATAATCACATTTCCGTCAAGAAATGGGATCCATAAATATGAAAAATATGTTTTAAATATTTTTAGTAACAAAAATACTCTTCCTCCTTATATACTCATATATCCCACATTCATTGTAAAAATATCATTAATATTATATTATTATAATATAATAATATATATTTAAATGAATTATTTTATCAAAAAATATAAAATATCAATTTTTCAACAATTGCCACTTTAAAATTTTCTCCATCTATATACACATAAAATGAATATTTTTCTTATCATATAAATCAATAATTAATTATTCATAAATAATATTTACGAATCACAATCTTGGGCAACTAAGTAGCTCCCGGGAAAGATGGGGCTTTCCAATAAGGATTTCTCCTTACTGGCGCGCAATTAGGTGACCAAACCTCTCCTTAGACAGAACTTTCTAGACATTACCAATAATGTTATCTAATAATATTATTTAAATAATATAAATTATTGCTTTGATAATAGAAAATACTGTATAGTGACAATTATTGAAACAACAATAATATAAAATATCAACGTAGCAATTATTGAATCAATAAAATAAAATATTGAACAGTAATTACTGTAACAATTATTGAGTAGTTCCTTCTTACGTAAGAATCAATAATTGGTGCAATACCGTGTGATACTGTGTTTTAACCACCAGGTATTCCAACAGTATTAACGGTAACAACTACGTCGTTATTTATAAACAACTTATACTTGTCATTTTCTTCATCCAATCGCTATCTGTTATGGGGCCCACACAAGGCTGCGCCATCGTACGAATATTCCCCGACAACAAGAATATTCCATGACCAAACGAATATTCCCCGACAACAATGAATATTTTATAACCACTTGCTTATTTAAAATATTTGCGCATTTTACCCATAACTAACCACATTAATCAAATCAGCCCTTACTATTTCAAAATAATAAATAGAGGAAATTTAATTTCATTTATAATAATTTGGGGTCTTACAAAATGGGTATTCAAGAACAAGCTTGATGAGCACGGGACAATCACTCGTAATAAAGCAAGGTTAGTAGCTCAAGGTTACAACCAACAAGAGGGGATCGACTATGAAGAAACCTATGCACCAGTGGCTAGGCTAGAATCAATCAAAATTTTGTTGGCTTTAAGTTTAAGCTTTATCAAATGGACGTAAAGAGTGCCTTCCTCAATGGATACATCAATGAAGAGGTATATGTAAAACAGCCTCCTGGATTTGAGCACGAAAAGTATCCTAATCATGTTTACAAATTAAAGAAAGCACTTTATAGCTTGAAACAAGCTCCAAGGGCTTGGTACGAAAGGTTAAGTAAGTATCTCTTGTCAAACGAATTTATTAGAGGTAAAATAGATTCTTCATTATTTATTAAGCATAAAAATATAGATATCATTATTGTTCAAATATATGTAGATGATATAATATTTGGTGCTACTAATGATCATCTTTGTGAGTGGTTTTCCAAGTGTATGCATAAAGAATTTGATATAAGCTTAATGAGAGAGCTTAATTACTTTTTGGGACTTCAAATGAAGCAAACGAAGGAAGGAATTTATATCCATCAAACCAAATACACAAAAGAATTACTCAAGAGATTTGGCTTTGAAGGATCTTACTTGAAAGGTACACCCATGAACACGTCAATAAAGCTTACCACTAATGAGAAAGGTATTGATGTTGATATAATGAAATATCGAGGTATGATTGGATGCTTATTATACTTAACTGCTTGTAGACCCGATATAATATATAATGTTTGTTTTTGTGCAATATTTCAGGCTAAATCCAAAGAATCACACTTAAATGTTGTTAAAAGAATTTTGAAATATTTAAGTGGTACTATTAACTTAGGGTTATTCTATCCAATTTGCAATCACTTTGAACTAATAAGTTATTCAAATGTTGACTATGCAGGGTGTCAAATTGATAGAAAAAGTATGAGTGGTGTGTGTACTTTCTTGGGACAAAGTATCATATCATGGCATAGTAAGAAGCAAACCTCAGTGGCTCTTTCAACTACTGAGGGTGAATACCTAGTTGGAGGAAGTTGTTGTTCTCAGATTTTATGGATGAGGCAAACCCTATGTGATTTTGATATATTATGTGAATGTGTGCCCATATATTGTGATAATTCTAGTGCTATAGATATTTCTAAAAATCCTGTGTTACACTCACGTACAAAACACATAGAAGTAAGACATCATTTTTTAAGAGATAGTGTATCAAAAGGTTTAATTAAATTAATTTTTATTCCAACTGAAAATCAAATCGTAGATATTTTTACTAAACCGTTAAGTGAAGACAGATTTTGTATGCTGCGAAGAGAACTTGGAATGTGTATTGCATATCTCTTTTTTTTGAATTTTTTTTTAATCTGCATCATCTTTATTTTATCCTATTCTGCATGCTTATCTTATTAACTGCTAAAATTTAGGATAATTGATAGTGTGCTTTTTTGGCTGCCCATTAAGTCCTTAATTCATGGACGCGATATTCTAAGTATCTATCATAATGAGTTTTGAAAATCGAAAAGACAAGACGACTGGGGTTTCTTGGGAAACGTAAGTGTATAGGAGTATACATACATGCATCCGTTCTTCTTATTTTTCTTTGTATCTCTCTCCATTCTCTTCACATCTCAAACTTTTTGTTTTAACTCTCTTTCTCTCTCACTATATACTCCCATCTTTTGTATTCTCACTATTAAACCTCAAAAACCATGAGAACCCGGACACACAAGCGTTCGATGAACGATTCTGATGATGATCAGATGCTGGTACCTCCTCAATCGTCTGTCGAACCTTTGCACAAACAAAGAAAAATGAAGAAGGTCGTGTCTGTGGAAACAGAGTCTTTGGACTCTTCATCTTCTGACGAATCAAACTTCAGTCCATCCTTGCTGAAATCACCAGGACCCTCTCGATGATGGAAGTCAACAATCCTGTGACGCCCCCAAATTCAGGTACTTGAAACTCGAACTCAGTGCTTCACGATACCATTTCTATGAGCGGAATAATACTAATAATAATAACAATAATATAGATTATCAAATTTAATTTACATATTATCAGAGTTTAATTCCCAAGTACGAAACCTTTAAACATTCATTACATTACATGATAATTAATATATATCATTCTTATCATAAAGTCGAACTATTACATAGGATAGCTTAAACATTCATTCAACGACCTTCCCTTTTCCCTTGTTTTTGGTAGAGCCTTCAGGTTGTTCACATTTAGCTAAAAACATTTAAATTAAGCAAGGATGAGCATTTGAGTGCCCAGCAAGTAATAGCAATTAATAACAATTAGCTGAAAGGATTTAAATGTTTTCTTTGAATGATACTTCTACAACGAATCAACAGTTATGAAGTAAGTTGAACCAATATTAAACAACATATCATTTTGATTTCAAATTTTTGAAATTATATACTGACTATAAATGAGGATCAGTTGACAAACTATGAACATTGTTTTCTATTTTTGAAAAGGTTAAACAGAACTTCATCTGTAAACCGTCATAACTTACGGGCACAGGGGTGATCAACCCGTTATGTCCTGTATTGATCAATACTACATTACAAGAACGATATTATCGTTCATCCTTTGTCCGCCTTAGCGCATAAAAATTTCTCATATTTGGGATGTTCACAACAGTCTTGAATCCAAACCAAAACAATTCGGTTGGATAATAATAAAGTTTTATCTTGTTCAACAACAATTTTAAATTTATGTCTAGCTGGATCAAATAGCTTAGACGACTTTTAATTCAACGTATACATATTGGACACCGATAAGTATGTATCAACATGTGATAAAATATAATGATTATCCAAGTGAGGACACTTGTATAACCATGTTTAGAAATTAACGAACAGAATATATATCTTGATCTACAATAACAGAATAAAGGAACTTATACAACAATTATAATTTAATAACTTACTTATACATAATTATTGCACAAGTATATACAAAGGTTGAAATATTTGAACAATTGAAAAGAATAGTTCAGATATTATCTTACGCATGTCCATTGCATAAAGTAAATACAAAGGGTTAGATACTTGCCTTGTCAGCTGCTTACACAACTTAGATTTATCTTTTATATCAAGCCCTATCATTAAATAGATGATTCGTTTGATTAGAATAACATATCATATCATATTGTACTGCTATTTGCAGTCAGCACATAACCTAATCACATTGTCATATAAGTTTAACAACCATTGAATCGCAAATAAACATTTATCAAGTCAACCTATCTAAGTCCAGATCAATTTCTGAAACATGTCGGTGTACCGACAACTTTATCGGATATTTATCGAGTCTAAGACTCTATATATCAGTTCAATATTCATTTAGATAACTTAAACACCAGTCGTATTATTTTTCATGACCTTATAATAATTTTAAAATAATTATTACAATTTATCATGATTTTTGAAACACCAGAATCATTATTAAATGATTTAATTATTAAGTAATTTCATTATCATTATTATTTAATTAATATTAAACTATTAATGAAACCATTACTAAATATATTAAGTTATTTAAAATAACTTATAATATTTTTAAAACATTTATATTACCTTTAAATAATTTTTATAACAATTAAAATTATATTTAAATAATTACCATTAATATTAAAATATTAATGTATTATTTATCCAAATATTAAAAGTCATTAATTATAACTTAAAATATTTTTAATTCATATATATCCCTTTTAAATGATTTTTAAATTAATAAAACCATTTTTAAACTATTTATTTAATATAAATATTAAATAAATTTAATATCATTAATGTTAAATTAATATAATTAATATTAAATTATTAAAGAAATTATCCTTTAAATATTAAAAGTTATATTTTATAACTTAAAATATCTTTAAACACATTATTTTCATTTAAAATAATTTTTATAATATTAAAATTATTTTTAAATTAATTATTTAATATAATTATTAAATAACTTTAATATCATCAATAATAATTAATTAATAAAATTTATCTTTAAAATTGAAAGTTATATTTTATAACTTAAAATATCTTTAAATATCTTATTATTATTTAAAATGATTTTTAATATAATAAAATCATTTTAATTAATTTATTTAATGTATTTATTAAATAAATTAAATATCAATAATATTTAAATAAATACTAATATTTGTGGAAAATATTCTAAATTATTAAAAGTTAATTTTATAACTTCAAATAATTTTTGGAATTTTTAATAATTTATTTCTATTTCAAAAATAATTTTTGAAAATTTAATTAATTAAAATTAATAAAACTGTCGCTATAGGCCTTTAGCGACATAAAGTGTAGTCTATTGTGTTCTTGAGCCCTCAAGAACATTCATAGCCAGCTTCGAGATAGCTACTTTGACCATTAATCATGAACTGTGTAATGTGTTTTTGTGTATGTTTTTGGTCAGATTGTGTAGTACAAATGCAACACTACAAGACCGAACAACAAACATGGCCAACAAGCATGAAGCCAACGAGATCTAAGCCATCAAAGTGGCTGTCAGAGGATGTTCTTCATTTCTGGGTTACTCAGAAATGAACAGTTCGACTGCCCTACTTTGGGCTTCCACAACTTGTGATTTATGTGATGTTTTTGTGATCTAAACTTTGCAGTATGTAACCAACATGTACATGAAGAGATCCATTACATAAAAGCAACATAACAACAACTGATTTAGCAGATCTATGTTGGTCAACCCATGTCAGACGACATGTTCAAGCGTTTTCTGGGTTACCCAGAAAACAGCTTTCATGCTCGTCCGGCTTGGTTTGACCATCAACTATGATTCACCTGTTTGATATATAGGAGATTTTAAGGCATAACCATGTAGTATAAACAACATATTACAACTTAGATCTAAAGAAAAACACAAACAATCAACACACTGTCAGATCCAAGCCTTCAAACTTCTTGTCAGACCAATCTGGGCAAGTTCTGGGTTACCCAGAACTTGTTCAGTCATGGTCAGTCAACGGGTTTTGACCACCCATATCTTGCAATCTGGATCTGACATATGCATGATTTCAAGTCCAGATTGAAGATAACATTACATACTACAAGTACAAACTTTCAAAACACCAAATCATTACATAGAATGAAATCTATGGGGTCTGACATTCATTGTCAGACAACTTTTTAAAGATTTTCCAAATAATGAAAAACTTCAAATCTGAGCCTATAGATGTTATGGATCTAACATCTATCAACCCAAATCATCAATATATACTATATATAACATGTTTTAACACTAAAACACAACATTTAACACATCGATCAAGATCAGATTCTTGAGTTAGGTTTTATACCTTTATGAACAAACTTTTGATTCTAAGCTTCTGATTTGATATAGATGTTAGTGGGGCTTTGACTTGGGACTGATTTGTCGTATGGTTTCGTTGGTTTAAGAGAGAGAGAGAGAGTCTAGGTTGAGTACTTGTGTCAAATGAGTTAACAAATGAATTTTTCTCTCTTTGATCCATATATACTACTTGTATACCATGAATTTGGCTAGCTAAATGGCTGAGATGTTTTAATTCTAGTCACATGGCTACCCTAGGGTTGCCCAACCACTCCTACTAGACCAAGTTCTACAAGTAAACCTCAATACTACAATAAGGGCATAATAGTCAATAGCCTTGAAATTTTAATGGCATGATAATAACTTAGCAAACCATTAGGGTTTGACCCTTAGGGAACCCTTAGGGTTTAACCCTAAGGTTTTGTGTATTAGCATTAAGGATTTCTTAAAAAGGCTAAAAATGGAAATTTTAGTTTCTAAAATTCACAAATTAGGATTACTAAATTAGTTTAGGTTTCCTAATTACATAAAATTATAAATTAAGTTAATTAAAATCACTAATTTATCAATTAGGGCACCAATTTGATAATTAAGGTTAATAATTTACTAATTAGGATTAACAATTTAATAATTAGGGTTAATAATTTGTAATTAGGGTTTCTAATTACATTATTCATGATCATTAGGGTTTAAAATCCGCTAATTAGTATTAACATTCTAAATTAGCAATTAGGATTTCCCAATTTGACAATTAGGGTTCCTAAATATCGGTTAGGGTTTTAATTTCACAATTAGGGTTTCGAATCAATAATTAGGGTTTACCTAATTAGCGTTTATATTTAAAATATTAGCCATTAATCACATTATCACGATTACCCAACAATCTTGAACTCTAATTTGTATTTTAAATTAGGGTTTCACACAGTAATACCAGGGTTTGACATAATACACCATAATTGACCAACTATTATCGGTCCACATACATACAGTACATATTTATAGCATTGAAAAATTAGAATATAATAATTATTATATTATTATTATCATTCCTTATTCCAAAACCAGAATTAGGGTTTGGATTCAATATCTGATTTACCTTGCATAAACAGCTTTATTAATTAAATCAAAATACTTAACTTAATAATCTAAGCTGAAATTCACATAAATAAATTATAATAATTCTAATAATCATTTCATATATTATTTAAATAATATAATATCATATATTTTTTTTGAAAAATAAATAATAAAAATATTTCTACAATAAAATTAATTATTATAAAAATATAATTTATAATGATCAATAATTCTAAAATAAAATTATTTGTAATTATTCATGTAATAAACATATATTTATTTATCACATAAATACACATACTTTACATATACATATTCCCCATATTTATTTGAATAGAATAAAAAAAAAATATTTATATGCAAAATTTATGATTTATTTATATAGAAAATATCGGGTTATTACAGATCCCATCGTGTAGGCTTGAGTTTACTCCACCATCGGATTCGGTAAACCCTATCCTCACCTCTGATCTTCCTGAAAATTTCTTTCGTAGTAATGCTTATGAGGTACAGTTTAAGACTGTTGTTTTCCCAAAATAATTTATTTATGAAAAATTTGTTGATCAAATCTGCTATCAGACATCTCCTCTGAAAAATTTGTTTGAATCATGTGGTATTTCCTCCATAATTTTTCCTCCCTCAGTTGCATATCCTAGACTAGTTCAACAGTTTTATACTAATCTGGAGTGTCATGGGGATTTGTACACAACTTTTGTTAAAGGAAAATCACTATATTTCACTATCATAGATTTTGGTAGCATTATAAACATTCCATTCACGGGTGTCTATCCATTTACTCGAAAAGGGGCTATCCATTTTCCTTTTACTCCTTTGGAACAATTACATATTGTCATGAATAATCCTCTGATTAATGATGTTTTTACCCCCAAAACGATAGATGTTTCTCCTGTTGAATGTGTGCTTCATCTTCTGGTTAGGTACAATCTTTTGCCCCACTTAGGTGGAGGTGCAGATTTTACCTATCAGGATTTGATAATAGTTGCTATGATTTTGAAAGGTGTGTCTTTTAATCTATCTCAAATGTTGCTACATCAAATGACGAGTTGTTTGCAAAAAACAAAAATGTGTTTGCCTTATAGTGCCAGTCTCATCACTCTTTTCAATCATTTTAAAATTTCCTTTGCAAATGAAATTTCTATTGCTGTGACTGATTCCATCAGTGTTGGTACTTTGAAAATGTCTCGTATTGCTTTAACTGATGGTCAGTTTGTTCATATCACTTCTGATAATCCTATCCCTCCCATATCAAATCCATCTTCTTCTGTTCTGCAACCTACTCAGTCTCCTTCTGAGAATGTTGACATGTTGAAAGTCATTATTGGTAATCAAGAGAAAATGCAAATTGAGATGTCTGGTCTCCACAATCGTATGTCTATGTTGGAAAAAGGCAAGCTGCCTCTGGGTGCGCCTGAAATTAATAAACTTTATCAAAACATTGAGGATGAGTTTAGTGACTTACAAGTAGGGTTTGAATTGCAAACCATTTCTTTGGCAGAGGTCATGCAACGAAGACTCAACCGGAATGATTGTCAATTGAGTCAGGAGATCAAATTTGTTAGCAATCAGGTTGGAGAATTGGCTGAGTTCATGGCTATGCGCTTCAATGATGTAGGCTCTAAGTTACATATGAAGCATAAGAACTCTACTACTATGGAATGGGTTCATTGTAACTGGTTAGCCGAGTATCTTGGTGATTTCCTTGACGTGCCATTACCACTTGCAACTTTTATTCCCCATCCTCCTCAATTTGTTGCTGATCTTACACTGGCTGAAAGGATTCACCATGCCAATCATCGTCCTTACTTCACACAAAAGGAAATTTTTTTCGGCAATGATGGTAGATCTTGACTGATGGCATTATTTCCCTTTTTTGTTTGATGACAAAGGGGGAGAAGTTTAGGTTTAATTATTTTTGGGTTTTGGTAGACTGAAAAGACTTATGTTGGTTTTTGATGCTTCACAAGACTTATTTATTATTTTGGGATTTTAATACTGGTTTAAAACTGATATATCTGATATGTTAGCATTTGATATTTGATAAACTAACATAAATGTAGGTAACAGGTTGTCGAAAATTGAATTTTCAGTTAGATTAATATTATGTTGACATTCCTGAAAAGATATTGAATTGCATGGATTTAGGGGGAGCTAATTATATTGTATGCATGGTTTTAGGGGAAGCTAAATGGAATTAAAAATTTGGGTTGTCATCATCAAAAAGGGGGAGAATGTTGACTTAGTCATATTTCATCCTTGAGTTTTGATGATGAATTAATCATATACTAAATTGTTTCATGGCATTTCAGGTATATGATGATAAAGAACATTGGTGGGATTTTTAAGTGGTTGAAGTAGTTTTTCTTTACTAAGAAAACCAAGTGTAAGGTCAATTGCATAATAATTGATTTTTCATTTAAAGGCTCTAAGACATATTATTGACATTTAGTTTTATATGTCTTAAATGAAAAGTATTTTAAAACTAATGAAAGGGTTTTTCTAATATTAAATAACTTTAGATTAGATTAATAGATTATCAAGTACAAAAGAGATTAACATTTTATATATGTTATGTGTGCTTATAAGTTCTTACTTGATATCAATGGGTTATATTCAGAGTTCAGTTTTCTACTACACGTGGATATATGTATTAAGTGAGCATGCATAAGAAGCTAAAAAGTAGCTACACATCTGTTATGATATGATGCATGTGCAGTTTTCAAGGAGTAGTAATTATGGATATCTTGGAATTATAAGACCTTGATTATTGGAAAAGAAGTGTGATGTTACACACCACTATTGTTGTTACATGCCACTTCTATATAGAGAGATAAAGTCAAAGTTGTTAGTGGGTTATCTCTTAAAGGTGTCTTTGAATTTATCCCAACAGTATAACACTAAAAAGGATTGAGTTCTTATTTGGATAAATATTAATTATACTGTTGCTTTACCATTGTGGGTTCTTTCCATATTATTAAGCCGGTTGTTTTGGACAAATGGAATAGGAGTGATCTGAAATTAACGGTAACTTTTTATATAGGCTATATAAACCGTATTTCATGTGTGGAAATGACGACGACTCACGAAAATACTTATTGCACTAATTACTGATATTATCGAGCAACTTGATTTGATTGGTGCAACTTTTGATCAGCTGAGTAATTATTCTTCTGATATTCTTTTTGCTGGTAATTGGTAAGATTTAATTGTTTATCTTTCCGTGCTAATTAATCATTGCATATAGTTGAGCCTTTAATTGTTAAATTGATTATTCTTACATTGATCATAGACCTCTATATTTGTATTTAATTTTCTGTTTAGACTAAGTGTAGTCTAAAGGTATTAATCCTAATGGATTAAAGAAAAGGTTTACAAACAGGTTCAAGGAAGCAAAGGTGCTTGAAGAGTGCATAGGTGCACAAGGAGGAAGAGTGCTCAAGAGAAATTAATTGTTATTAATTATTGTAAGAATCTGTTTTGTAATCAGTGTTTATTTATAAAGAAATAAATAAAGTGAGTCTCCAATACTAGTTGGTATTGGACGTGGACTAGGCTATTATTATAGAGGGTAATAGCTGAACCACGTAAAAAATCTTGGTGTTAATTTTATTAATTGCTTTACTTTAATTACTCATATAAGCTATTTAATTATCTTAATAATTAAAATTCAGATATTTGCATTATCTCAAGATAATTCTTTAACATCAAGTATTTTATCTTAAGTTATAAATTCAGCAGAATATTTTCTTATAAAAATAATCAGTCAATTTTGTAGGCCATATTAATTCAGTAAGCTGAATTCATCAATCTAGTAGCCTGAATTTAATAGTTTGATAAAAAGTTTAAAAGTTGGTCATAGATTGCTCCCATACTTATTCAACCCCCCTTCTAAGTGTGCCTAGTTAAATTTCAGTGATGTATACCTATTTTGGGGGCGTCACATCGTTGCTATATCTTGCTTAAAATTGGACTTTTATACAAATCAAACTCTTTGTATATAGGTGCAAACGAGGCATAACACTACTTCCAAATAATTTTACATAGGCTCAATAAACACACACACATACATACACACACACACACATATATTTTAGATAATTATGCAATTAAAAAGTTACGGTAATCGTGTTTTCACAGAAGTCGGGGGGTGCCTAACACCTTCCCCCCGCTTAATCAAGCCCCTAAACTTTGTGAACCTCGATTTCTAAGGCTTGTTAAACAGATTCCAAGCATTGGGCCTTTGTGTAAACCTTTTCAAATTTGGTTTAAGTTGGTAGAACTCTAAATTTTCAAATCATCGACATTTTATGTCGGACCCTTTTCAAACTCGCCTTTTTAAACAAAACTCAACATAGAGAACATAAAGGGTAGAAAAGAAAAGAGTAAAAATTTTCTCGACGTTGATAGCAAGTATTAGCAAGAAACACAAGTGGAATAGTGGCAACGACTCAGGAACTCAAGAGGGGAGTACACCACAGAAGAAGCCAACATGTGGGAAGTGTGGAAAGAATCACTTGGGAGAGTGTATGAAAAGAAAAAATGTTTGTTTTAATTGTGGTTAAGAATGACACATTTCACCAAATTATCCTAAACCAAGGAAGGGAGGTTTCTTCTCATGTGGAGGAACGAGACATCGGTTTAAGGATTGTCCGTTGAAGAAGAATACTGACGGAGGAAGTTGAAACAAGAGCAGTAGCACAAAGTTAACAATTGGAGGACCATTGTAGCAGATTAAGCTGACAGCCCGAACATTCAACATGACTGTGCAAGACGCAGTTGAATCAAAGGAAGTGGAGTCAGGTATTGTTCCAATTAATAATATAAATACATATATATTATTTGATTCAGGAGCTACCTGTTTGTTTGTGTTTGATGAATTTGCTAGAAGATTAAATTTACCCTGTGAAAAGTTAAAGAACCCTATGAATATAAAAGTTGCAAACAAAGAAGTGATCCTTGTAGAGTTTATCCATATGAATTGTTGTGTGGAAATAAGGGAACATAAGTTTAGCGTGAACTTGATTCCGATACGCTTAGGAGAATTTGATGTTATCCTAGGGATGGATTGGTTATTTAACCATGAGGTAGTTATAGACTGTCAAAAGAAGAGCATATGCCTTAAGACCCCAAATAAGTCTACGGTTGTATTTTATGGCAGCAAGTCGCCAAGACAAACGAGTTGTCTGAAGATGATGCAGGGCAAGAGAATGTTACGGAAGGGATGTGAAGGTTATTTGGCTCATATAGTGGATACACGGATGGTGAATTCGGACATGGGGCATATACATATAGTTAATGAGTTTGGGGATGTCTTTCCAAAAGAACTTCCAGGACTTCCACCAGACCGAGAGATAGAATTTGTGATTGATTTAGTACCAAGGAAAACGCTGATATCTAAAGCACCGTATAGGATGGCTATAGTAGAAATGAAAGAGTTAATGATCCAGCTACAAGAGTTGTTGGACAAGAAGTACATCCAACCTAGTGTATCTCTGTGGGGAGCACTAGTGTTGTTTGTAAAGAAGAAGGATGGTTTAATGAGGTTGTGTATGGATTATAGAGAGTTGAATAAGGTGACAATTAAGAACAATTATCCGTTATCAAGAATAGACGATTTGTTTAATTAACTAAAAGGAGCGAGATGTTTTTCAAAGATTGACCTGAGAACTAGTTATCATCAGTTGAAGGTTAGAACTGAGGATATACCAAAGACAACATTTAGAACTCGTTACGGCCATTATGAGTATCTAGTGATGTCATTTGGACTAATAAATACACCAGCTATAATTATGGACTTGATGAACAAAGTATTAAAACAATATTTGGATAAGTTCGTGGTTGTGTTCATTGACAACATTCTGGTGTATTCAAAGACTGAAGAAGAGCATGCCGAGCTTCTACAGATTGTATTGGAAACATTAAGAAGGGAGAAGTTATATGTGAATTTTTTTGAAGTGTGAGTTCTAGTTAAAGAGAGTTCAGTTTTTGGGACAACGAGGGAATTTCTGTTGATCCAGCTAAAGTAGAAGCGGTGAAAAATTAGGGAAAGGCGAAAACACCGATAGAGGTCAAAAGTTTCTTAGAATTGGCAGGATATTATTAGAGATTTATTCAAGATTTCTCAAAGATTGCAACACCATTGACAAATTTGACCAGAAAGACAGTTACATATGTATGGACAGAAAAGTATGAACAGAGTTTTCAGGAGTTAAAGAAAAGATTGAGTGAAGCACTAGTGTTATCCTTACCAGATAGTATGGGAAGCTTTACAGTGTATAGTGATACATCACATAAAGGACTGGGTTACGTGTTAATGCATAATGGTAAAGTCATTGCGTACGCGTCACGATAGTTAAAGGACTATGAAAAAGGGATACCCTACCCATGGCCTAGAATTGGTTGCGGTAGTGTTTACCCTTAAGATTTGGAGACATTATCTCTACAAAGAAAAGTGTGAGATATACACAGATCACAAGAGTCTGAAGTATATCTTTACACAAAAGGAATTGAACATGAGGTAGAGGATATAATTAGAATTGATCAAGGAATACGATTGTGATATTCTATATCATCCAAGAAAGGCTAATGTAGTAGCACATGCTTTAAGGAAGAAGAGCATAGAAATGTTGTTTGTATTGACAAAACAAGAAGAATTAGTAAGAGAAATGGAGAAAATGGAGTTGGAGGTGAAAAAATTCAAAAATTCGAATAAAGTAATAGAAATGGAAGCAAGTCTGACCTTACTAGACAAGGTGAAAGAAGCTCAAAAGAGTGATGAAGAATGTTGTAACATTAAGAAACGGTTAGTTGATGGTGAAGAGTTAAAGTATAAGATCGATTGCACCAGATTACTGAGGTTTGAAGGGTAAATTTTGGAACATTTAGTACTAGAGTTAAGGGAGGAGATATTGCAAGAAGAGCACAGTACGAGATATTTGATACACCTAGGAAGCATGAAGATGTATCAAGATCTACGTCAACATTATTGGTGGACAAACGTGAAGAGAGAGGTTACAGAATATGTCAATAAATTTTTAACTTGTTAAAGAGTCAAGGCAGAGTATCAACGACCAAGTGAACTATTACAACCGTTAGAGATTCTAGAATGAAAGTGGAAGCACGCCATGATGGATTTTGTGGTGGACTTTCAGCAACACAAAAAGGTTATGACGCCATATGGGCTATAGTTGATCGTCTTACAAAGTCAGCACACTTTTTGCCGATTAAGATTAGGTATAATTTGGATCAGTTAGCCAAATTATATATCAAGGAAATTATTTTGAGACAAGGAGTGCCAGTATCAATTGTGTTTGATAGAGATTCGCACTTCACGTCAAACTTTTGGACAAGTCTTCAAGAAAGAATGGGGGCACAACTAAGGTTGAGTACCGCGTATCATCCACAGAATGATAGGTAAAGTAAGAGGACGATTCAAATGCTAGAAGACATGATCGAGCCTGTTTGATGGACTTCAAGGGAGGCTGGGAAGATCATTTTCCATCGGTAAAGTTTGCATATAGCAATAATTATCATGCAAGTATTAAAATGCCGCCGTATGAAGCCCTCTATGAAAGGAAATGCAGAACGCCCTTATGTTGGGATGAGGTAGGTGAATGAAGGCTGTTCGAGTCAGAATTGGTGTAGTAGACCGTAGAGATCATCAAAGTTATAAGAGCTTAACTGGTAGAAGCTCAGGATTGGTAAAAGAAGTATGGAGATCTTCATCCCAAGAAAAGAGACTTTGAAGTGGGAAGTTATGCATTTTTGAAAGTATCTCCCTGGAAGGAGAAGGGAAGCTTTAGAAACAAAGGTAAACTAAGTCCGAGATTTATTGGACCATTTAAGATACTAAAGAAGATAGGTGAAGTGACACACGAGGTAGCTCTACCTCCTGAACTGGAACATATTCATAATGTGTTTCATGTATCAGTGTTACGTCCGTACAAGTCGGATTACAAACATGTTATATCGTACGAGCCAATTCAAGTCGAGAAGGATTTATCTGACGAGAAAATTCCTATAGAAATATTGGATAGGAAAGAGCAAAAATTAAGGAATAAGGTTATACATTCTGTCAAAGTGCTTTGGAGGAACCACAATGCTGAGGAACCTACGTGGAAACTCGAGAAAAAGATGAGGTAGAATTATCTGAATCTTTCTGAGTTAGGTGAAATTTCGGGGACAGAATTCTTATAAAGAGGGGAGAATGTAATAGCCAAGAGTTTCAAGTCACTTTGTAAATAGATATATTAATTAAATATTAATAATATTGAAAACTTTATGACAAGTAAGGAATGATTTGGTAGTCAAATAAATATGTGTGCTATAATTATATATATATATATATATATATATATATATATATGTTTATTTATTTTATAAAGTAAATTAAAAAGAAAGGTTTCATAACCTAATTATACATTAGGTGTGGAAATTTAAATAACCTAAGGGTTATGGTATGGGAGAATAATAGTACTTAAAATTATACTAATTTAAGATATATATTTTACTATCTCAATTTATTAATAACTTAATTAAACCAAGTCTAATTGGGTTATAAAATTTAATGTATAAGAGTAATGGTTTAAATTCCAAATGTGGGGAATGGAAACCTTAATTAAATGATTAGGGTAAGATATAATTAAAAGTTTGGGACTATGTAAATTCCATGGCCTAAAGAATTAATTTAAAATCCCAAAAGAATTTAATTAAAGCCCAAACTTTTAGCCCAATTGAAGAGGGACTTTTTGGTCATTGAATTAATCAAATATTACATTAAAAGAAAACAAAAATTGGAGATAAGAAGGCCACATGGCTGGCCCCAAAGAGGAGGGAAAGGGGGGAATTAATTTAATCACTAAGTTACTTATTTTCTAAAGTCATTACCAACTCCTTATCAACTCCTCTTATGTGTCAAACTTACATTTAAGCAACACATTGTCAAGGCTTGCAAGCAATCTTGTAATGATTAAAGAGAGAGAAAGAACAAGAAGGTGGGGGAGATGTATTTAGATATACATCTTATCTAATTTATTTCTCTTTCTTCTCATTTCCATAAGTTGCTAGCAAAACAAAAAGAGAGAGAAAATTTCTGTAAGACCCCAACTTTTTATGAATAAAGATTTTATTTTCTCTAAATATTATTTTGAATAATAAGGTGTTGATTTGATATAATGCTATAGTTATGGGTGATATGTGCAAATTTTACAAAGTAAGCAAGTTGTCACAAAATATTCGTGTGGTCGGAGAATAATCTTTTTGTCGGGGAATATCCGTACGACGGCACAATCATTGGTGGACCCCATAACAAAATAACTGTCGGATATGGAAAGCGACAAAGTTAACATTTTTATAAAAATAACGACAAAACTTTTACCGTTAACTGTTGAAATACCGGTGATAAAAATATAGTAATACGTATTGTTGTACAGTAGCACACGGTATTGCACAGTATCTCTAATTATTGATGCTTACGTAAGAAGTCACTCAGTTTTATTCAATTATTGCAATAGTAGTTGTTGCATATTATCTCATATTATTGATTCAATTATTATCACAGTATCATCGGCACAATATTTTATATTATTAAATCAATAATTGAGATGACACAGTTATTCATATTATTATTTGCATTATTGACAATGTCTAAAAAGTTCTGTCAAGAAAATGGGTTTAGTTATTTAATTGCGCGTCAGTAAGAAGCAATTCTTATTAGAAAACCCCCTCTTTCCTGGGAATGATTTGGTTGTCAATATTATGAGTTATAATATTAATGATGAATAATTGTTGAAAGATAAAAAATGTGTTTATTGAAGATAAGTGATTTGTGGTATATATTTATTTAACTTTTGATATAAATAGAGGGGTTTATTATGAGGCGTTTGTTGAAGTTTTAATAGTAAATTAATATGGACCGTCGGTTGAGGTTTTATAAGTAAATCAATATAGACCGTTAGTTGAGATTTTAATAGTAAATCAATATGGACCGTCGGTTGAG
Organism: Panax ginseng; assembly: GCA_020205605.1. NCBI lineage: Eukaryota > Viridiplantae > Streptophyta > Magnoliopsida > Apiales > Araliaceae > Panax > Panax ginseng. The sequence continues at coordinate 51,069,274 of CM035133.1, forward strand.
GTTTTAATAGTAAATCAATATGGACCGTCTATTTTAATAGTAAATCAATTTGGATCGTCCGTGAATTAGTTACTATTTAGTCCATTCTCCTATAAATAGAAGCTCATTTCTTCATTCTTTCTTACGAATTCACTAAAACTATAGAGGGAGAAACTATAGAGAGAAAGAAGAAGAGTATTTTGCTACTTCACTGTTACAGTATCCAATCTCCTAAGGTAAAGGATATTATTTTTCATATTCATTCTTTATTAATCTGTGGGACTAACCTGTCTACGTGGATTACCGCATGCATGGTGAATAACCATTCGTATTCATTCTTTATTAATCTGCGGGAGTAACCTATCTACGCTAATTACCGCATGTATGGTGAATAACCTTTTGTATTCATTCTTTAATCTGTGGGAATAACCTGTCTACGTGGATTACCGCATGCATGGTGAATAACCCTTCATACTCATTCTTTATTTGTGAAAAAGATCTGTCTACGCGGATTACCGCATGATGGGAGAAAATCCATTTGCAGTTTTGTATATTATTTCTTTTCATATTCATAAATTTAAACTTACTATGGTAAGTATTGCTTCTATAATCCTTGAAATTAGTAGAATATCCTTGACTTTTGCACTTCATCTAGTATCATTTCATTGGAATATTGTTCTGAACTTTCTTATTAAATTTCAATATTTTCATTCGGGGTACTATTCACTCAGCGTACTATTCACGGGATACTATCACTCGGGTACCATTTACTCGGGTACTATTCACGAGGTACTATTCACGACAAAATTGGTTTCTTTTCTGTCCAAATTATTTTTGATACATGAATATCATTCTTAAATTTTACTCCATAATTAATTATCATCTTAATAATTTTGAAATTCTTGAACTCTGGATAAATTAAATTATAAATCTCTAATATTTATCCTTGATCTCACTTGATTGATTCCTTATATCATTGTCATCATCCCCATACTTATGTTGTGGTAAAAGTCATTTTTGGCCCGTAATGCATAGATGGACTGTTGATTGGTATGATTATAACCAATAATTATGTATTGGTATAATCATGACCTTTAATGTTACAGATAAATGATGTGGTTAAAGGCCTCTTTGGCTCGTAGTGCATAGATGGACAGTTGTTTGGCATGATCACGACCATTGGTGATACAACGAATATCATTGGCTCGTAGTGCATGGATAATTCGTTGATTTGAAATATTTATTGATTGGTGTTACATGGATAAAATATTAATGATGGACTTTTAAATCATATAAGATAGTAAACATCATGCTCTACTTGACTCTTCTATGGATTGTTATTTCCGATGCAGTTGTTAATCTAAAACTTGTTGTCTATTGTATTCTATCAGATTTTTCCCTGTTGAGGACTAATGATAATTTGCTCTACATTAGCTTAGTCATAATATTCTTTACTGGGCTAGTTGAGTTCGCCCTTTTTTCCTTTTGGTTCCATTGTTCTTCTCAGGAGGTGAGAATATAGCTGGGTCTAGTCGGGGAGTGGAGTAATGGTCCAAGATGGTTATTTTAGTAATCCTCACTATTTTGTAAAATAGTGTGACAGTAATTGTAATGAGAATTTTATTTGAGCTTGGATATTGTCTACGAGACAATATTTGTATTAAAACTTACAGTGTATGTTTTGTCGTATTTTACCCGACAATTAATAGTTGTATAAATGAAATTTGTATTTGAATTATGTACCATGTATTAGGCGACTTAGAATGGGTTGTGTAGACCTATTTTGAGGGCGTTACAGTTGGTATCAAAGCTTAGGGATATGATCTTTGACAGAGATCTGAGGTTAGAACTAGGAGGGGAGAGACGAGTAAAACCTTCGCTAGTTTGTCCTACTTAAGCTTATTTGTTATTTAATTGGTCGGTCAGAATATAGGGATAATATATTGAATGTCAATTTTTTTAATTAACCCTTGTTTTGTGTCAATATTTAAGAATAACATCTGAAAATCAAGAAATGAACTCATATAGAGTTTTAATTGATGAATTGAGGAGATTCATTTAAAGAATAAATATTGGAGTAAAATATCTTGTTATAACAAAGATTTTTATTATGGAGTACTAATTAAATTATAAAACTTGATTGTAGGATGTCAGGCGAAGAAGAAATTAGAGATATCCATGTGATGAGTGAAGAATTAATAGTTGTACCCGAGTTAGTCACAGAAGTAGCAGCATAGAGTGAGGAAGAGGAACCTGGGGAGTATTTATTAGGAGAAATTTTTTATCGAAATATAGAACTACAAGATCGTATTCGTTAGATAAAAGAGCAGGGTGAAGAATGGCAGACGGTCGTGGAACAAAGGGATGCAACAATTCAAGATTTTTCTACCCAATATGCGAAGCTTGAACATAAGCTCTCTTTGGCACAGTATATGATAATAGAGCTGGAATCTGAGAATGCAAATGTCAAATATCAGCTGAAAGAAGAAATAACTAAACTAGTGAAAATGGAGGATGCATGGGTAAAAGTCGCATGACACATTGATATTGTAGAAAGAGACGTCCGATCCAAGAAGGCTAAAATAGATTATATGTATTTCTCTTTTTGGACAGCAATTGGGAGAACCTAACATCGAGTTTTGACCCTATACAGAGTGGTCAATCCCAATTCGATATGGATCAAAGATTAATGATTCAGATCATGGATCAGGAGTACGACGAAGCAGTTGAGGGTATAATATGCCCTATAGCGAAGTCAAGTCCAGCGGTAATGATGACACCAAAGGTTGTCCTAGACAAGTCAAAGTTGGTGGTTTAAGGAAGAACGTTTGTTGTGACTTCCTAAAAAGTGAGGAACCCGAACAAAGTTATCACGGGTAAGCTAATCATAAACTCTTACGAAGTCTATACCTTATTAGATACCGATTCTACCCATTCTTTTATTTCACCTGCTTGTGCTCAATGTTTAAACTTGACCCATAAGAAATTAGACTTTGACTTATATGTTGAAACTCCTATCGACGCCGGGATTTTTATTGTCCCTCTTCTGTTCTTGTCTTTTGGTGTTCTCATGTTAGGTGAGATTTGTTTGAAAAAAACAAGTTGTGAAAAGGTTCGACATTTATATGTCGACGATTTGACTGTAAGAGTTGCCATTTGGTGTTTTTAAATGGTTGCACCAACGCAACCGAGAAAAGGTTTGCACATTGATCGCCACATCCGTGTTATCACGATGACCACCACTTTTCAAAGAAATTGTTATATGAATGCGTGTGTGTGTTAGACACCCCCCCGACATCCGTGTTATCACGATGACCGCCACTTTTCAAAGAAATTGTTATATGAATGTGTGTGTGTGTGTTTGTGTGTGTGTGTGTGGATCAATGTGCAATTATTTGAAAGTAGTGCGAGGCCTCATTCGCACCTATATACACAAGGTTTGAATTTTATAGAAAAATTCAGTTTTAACCAAGATATATCAATGAAGTTTTGTAAAAGAGGTTTTTCAAACCCTGTGCTCAATAGGAATTGAGTCCTTTTCATACTTCCATTTTATTATTAAATATTCGGCTTGTTTGCTTTTATTTTCGAGATGCGAAGCATTCTCGAGAAAATAATATACTGATGAGTGCCGAACTCCTCATGGGCATACATGACCATCCAAGGAAATCGAGACCATTGTAAAATAATGTACAAGTCGCTTATAAATGAAAAATGTCCATCATGGGAACCAAATCTAGATTTAATAAAATCGAACTGTGATCACATGATTCCTAGGCTCACATGATAATCGCAATTTGTATGGAAAGCAAGAAGCGATTATATATATAAAAGTCAGAAAATATATATATATATCTGAGACATGATCAACCACCACGAAGCAACTCCATGGGGGATCGAAAATGTAAATATATAAAAGCGGTAAATATATATATATGGACATGATCAACCACCACGAAGTAAACTCTAGGTGGGATGAAATGTAAATAAAGCTGTAAAAGTGACCAACTGCCACGAAGTAAACTCCAGGCAGGACGAAATATAAATAAAGCTGTAAAAGGCCACGAAGTAAACTCCAGGCCGGACATGAATGTAAATATATATATATATATATATGTACAAATATATATATAAAAGCAGTAAACGCACCGGATGTGAATCCAGGCTCATCGAATATGTCTGACAACAATTATATATATAAGTAATTAAACGCGCTAGATATAAAATTCAGGCTCATCAGACAGAGTCTGACCATAGTTTTTATATATATATAAGCAATTAAACGCTCCAGACCGAAGTCTAGGCTCAATCGAGGCATAACTCGATAATGTTAGTCCATATATGAAATATATACATATATATAATTATCTATATCTGAGACATAAATGAAAACCATGCATCAAGTAAAGGCAAACACACTCACACGACTCTCAACGTGTACAACAGTGTGTGTTAATATGAGAAGAAGGCTTTATAGAATATGAGAAGGCTTACAGTGGGCTGCCAAAGTAGACTTCTATGAATTTAAATGGATAAATACTCAGCTCCCGCCGGATAAAAGATAGCTATATGTGAGCTAACTAGTGTTTAGAAGTGAGGAAACACTCAAAAGATGTGTATGCAGAGCAAAATGGACATGGCTTCCTCGCCTTTTTCCCTCCCTCTTCTTCTCAAATGGCTGACCCCAAGGCTTGTATATATATAGAGCGGATGGCAGCAGGTACACTGCTGAGCAAGTTGTACTGCTTTTGGTCATGGTGCATCCGAGCCTCGCAGGTCCCGTCATCTCGGAGTATGTGCACTCATGCACTGTAATGTCCGCTCGAACTTGTAGAACTTCAATTCGAGCATCCGAACGAGGTATATCTGACCTTCTTCGAACCTCTTGTGTCGAGAGTTATGCAATGACATGGATTAGAGGTTGTACGAAGTCAGAAAGTGGGGTTTATGCCCATGGTTTTCAAGCTTCAAATTCTATCCAAAGTACTGCCACGCATAATAGTCACTCGGGATTGTCAATCCTCGGCTCTTGTGGGATATTATTGGATGTATGTATGTATGAAGTGTTGAGACGACGTGCCATTATCGAAGGAACAAGATGACGTTTGACTCCTCGTCGGGGTTATCGTCGGTTTGAGTTGAAAGTAGACGTTGCTCAGGGTTACAGCTGAGATTGGACTACTTGTTGGTATGCCGTGATATCATCTTGTTGATATGGTAAGATGACATTGCGACTCCTCACCGGGGTTATCGTCGGTTTAAGCGGAAAGCAGACGTTGCTTAGGGTTACAGCTGAGATTGGACTACAGTTTGTTTGTATGTATCACTGTCATCTGTGGATGTTTCTGTCTGCCCGTTGTCAACTCCGGGTCTGAGGTGTGTGTGCCTCGACAGGATATCTGAGGTTGAAGCTGATTGCATATGTTGGAAACAAGCATTTTTGGGGTTATCACCAGAACTGCAATGGCATCTCTTGGGGCTATCACCAAGGATGGGGTTGCTACTCCCAGTGTTGTATCTGGGACTGGAACTAAGCGTTACGGTGTTATCACTGAGACAGAACTATCCTCTCCGATGTTGTTGCCGGTCTTTTGATCTGCATATCTCAGGGTTATCTCCGAGATTGGAAATGACATTCCCATTGTGTGTTCCGGGTTTGAGATGATGTTCCTGGTTTATGTTCCGGGTTAGAACTGAACTTCCAGTAGTATCTGGAATGGATGTAATCTGTCTTTTAGGGTTATCTCCTAAAGACGAATCTACCCTCCTTCAATGTTAGTAATAGGAGTGCAAAAAATTTTGAGTGTCTACAGATGCCCCTCTTTATCATATTCATGCAATGCAAGGCATGGATAGGATAAAGAATACTAGACACTTGAAATGCAAGCAAGATAAACATGATGGTATATGCAGTAACATGATGCAAATGCATGTAGAATGCATGAATGATTGTCAGGTAATCCTGCTGGGATGACAATCAGTGATGGCTTGGACATGCGATCCAATTTTCCAAGGATGTTGACGTTGGGGCTATCACCAAAGTCTTGAATCCTAGACACTGGCTTATATTCCATAGAGGTACCTATTGTGTGTAAGAGATCTGTGGGGATAAAGTTTTGTCTGTTCGAGGATGTGTATAACATATTCCCTCATTATGTCGAGATTATCGCTTAATAGTTTGTTGTTGTTATCGGTGCTTTGATCTTGACGATGTGTGTATCACGGATAAATCCTCTTTGGATGCATTGTCAAGGCTGCTTGACCTTCATTGATGTATGTGTCAATGGTAGCATTGCGTTGTAGCCCCCGCCGGGGAAGGTTGCTTCGATGGGTTTACTTTCCATCAGCTGACATGATGTCAAGGCTGCTTAACATTCATTGATGTTGTATTAATAGTTGCATTACGTTGTAACCCCCGTCGGGGATACGTAAATGCTTGAAAGATGCGCGTTGTGACACCCGTCGGGGATACATAGATGTTTGATAGATACGCGTTGTGACCCCCGCCGGGGATACGTAGATGTTGATAACTTCGGCGTTGTAACCCCCGCCAGGGAGGTTTGATATTTCGTGGTTTTGTGTTGTAACCCCCGTCAGGGATACGTCAGGGTTGCCTGACACTCATTGACGACATCAGACCTTTGTGGGGTATTGTCGAGCATGATCTGCAAAAGCTGAGCTCATTGGTATAGTATACCCTGCATTCAGGCGAATACCTTTCAGGCGACGGGAGATTAACTCTAACCGACGAGAAACCAGGATTTCAGGCTATTCCGCTCAATCGCGTAGCACTTTTATTCCTAATTTGGCCTTTTCAGCTTGTGAGACCTCCTTTGCAACTCTAACTGGAGCGAACTAGAGGTGTTGGACCCATGTAGGAGTGCCGCAGGTGTACCTACAGGAGCCATAAGTTAGCATGCGTCCAACTGTGCCTATGTATAGGCAACTAGTTTCTTTCATAAGTCATTTTCAAGTTGCGCAGCGAAGGAAATTCGAGAGCTCTTCTTCAGATCTGCTGAGTTCGGGCAACTTTCTGCGTATATTCTCGCCACCGCGTAAGCGTTCTTCTTCATCATCCGGTAACACATGCATGTATTTTTTTTCCAATTTCAATCAGTTGAAAATGACTTATCGCATGAAATTCATTTAGACACATAGTAGTGAATATGCATGCTGATATGACTTGATAAAAAATATTCAACATAGTAAATGTTAGTATTAAACCATGCTGAACATAATGATATAAAAAAATTTGACTTTTGAAACAGTCAAATTGGCACCTTTTACTGTCATTTCTTATCCTATATGAGGACAAATGAGTAAAGGCATAAAAGTAAAATAATCCTGGTAATTAGACTACACTTACGAATTTTTACTGCAATGTATTGATGTATACAGGATGTATATGACTGTGTATAGGTGTGCTACTAATGACCACCTAGACATGCCTATGTGCATGTGGATAGTCCCATTTACAAAGGGGCTAAGGAAAAATTTTCCCAAAATGTAGGTATTGGGTAGTCATGCATTTTTAACTCTACTGTAGATGTATGTTAAAACAATGCATGCATGCATGTAATCATAGAATGCATTTTGAAAAGACTCTAGGTAAGAAATTACCACACCCTTTCTGAGGTGATTTGGAGACTTGTTGTCCAGATATCATTGATCTAGATTAGCCGAGTAGTTCCCGCAGGACCACTTCTGGTGTATGGAGGAGGGATTTTGAAGAGCCTCAACACCGTTCTGTTAGACAGCCTCGTCACTTGGCGGAGGCGATGATACGTCCTATTCGGGTTGAAGTGTCGAATGTCGAGGATGAGGAGGAGGATGCACCGATCAAGGTTCCTGCTCCTGCTGTACATGTTCCCCGTAGGGAATTGCCAGGTATTCAAGTGGCGAACCCAGATCTTCTGGGTGACTTGAGTAGGTATCCTTCAGTATACCTGCACGCAAACGAGGTATGAAGTTAGATCTTTAATCTTCCTTATTTCCTATTTATGTGGAGTCAAGGAGTCTGATATTGATCTTCATTTGATGTAGGTTCCCAGCTTCACACAGCCTCAAGGGAACTGGTTCAGCATCCACTCTATGTATCAGGTCTTGCATGATGACTATAGAGTGATCGTCCATGGCTGGGGATTCGGGAGGTTCTTCTCCATTCTACCTTGTCATTTGTCCCCAGGGTTACCTCGTGGCATTGTCTCGGCGGTGGTTTCACTGCACTCGATCACTCCATTTCTTTGGATCATGAGGTGATGATGACGCCGATGGATTGGCGGTTTATCACAGGTATGGAGTTTGGAGGGGAGTCGGTGCCTTGCATGGCGGATATCACCCCTATTGCCATCAGATCCTTGTTGGGAGTTTCATGAGGAATGGCTCAAGGCGTGGACTTCGTGAGGTCCTTTGAGCATAGATGCTATGAGCTGGCTATTGAGTGAGCCTATACCCGATGATGTGAAAGTCAAGGATTGCATTCTTTGGTGATTGTTCCTGATGATCATTAGGGGCTAATTCATAGCAGATAACTCTTCTACGGTGTCCTTCTCTTTGATCAGCGCCACTCGACACATGGACCATATAGGAGAGTATGATTGGGGTTCCTACACCTTTGCCTATTTCCTCAAGGGAATGCGCATGCGATCGCAGGGCTTGACCGAGGCATGGTTAGGATTCTACCCATTTCTGCTGGTGAGTGTTTCTCTTGTCTTTTCTCAAGTATGGGTTAAGAGTGTTGACTGACAGCAGATGTTTGCCTTTGTGTTGGCGATTTTGGGGCTATAGAGGCTTCCTTGTTTCATATTCTCCGTGAGCGTGTTAGGTTTAGACACCTATCCACGAGGACGGAGATGGCATCATTCCATACTGGCGAAGGTCCCTGTTACTGAGGGTTTCACCCATTGCCGCCTACAGTTGGAGTTATTGATAGCCGATGTCATCACATGGATTCCCTACTCTGGAGAGCATTTGGGAGTTGGTTTTGAGGATGGGTACCTGAATGGAGTTGAGTATGTCATTTCCACCCGCAGGATTCCTCTCTTCACAGATGGAGTATGAGAGCTCTATTTAGGAGAGCATGCTATTAGGATCACTACAGGAGAGATTCGTATACCGATATTGCCTCCTGCTAGGCATTATTGGCCTATTTTGCAGTCACCCATCATTGACATCCCATTGATAGGGATTGACGGTTTTACATTGTCATAGGGCCCTAGTTCTCAGGAGATGTTCCAGCATTGGTGGATCCCTCAGGTGACCTATATGGTTTTGCCAGCGCAGATCCTCCTTTGTATCGGCCTGACATCCCTGTAGATAGAGATCCAGAGACTCAGGAGGAGTTACATCAGGTGGATAGGATCGATGATGTAGACATTGACACTCTTGACTTTTTCTAATGTATTTCTCGCTATCTCTTTTGATAGGCATCTGTTGTATGTTGGGTAGCTTCCCCCCATTTCCCTATATTTTAGCTGTATAGAGATGTATTAGATGATGATATACTTAGGAATGTATGTATAGTTTTCCATTCCCTAAATCATATTTCCATCTATTGTATCATGCATGTTATTATGTTATGCATATGTATGTATGTCCAGAGATATTCAGCATTGACCCCTGGATGGTCTTATGACACGGCCAATACAGATGTCTTCTTCGACAGTTAGCCGTATTAATCATACCCCACCATTTATGGTGGTAGCTGGTATGCGCTCATGATATGATAGTATATCACCATCAGACATGGTGATCGTAGATGATTTCTTCGCAAAGATACTATGACCATGTTGATGTTTCAGGTTCCCACAGGATTTGTAGAGGGCAGCTAGAGCATTAGGTATCGGAGAGATAGGTTTTCCGATTTGGGACCCAGGAGTTGACTCCTACTTTGGAGGAGTATGCACGGTTGACGATGCTATCGCTGGACAGACCTTGCGTGCATATGGCTATTGGAGACATGAGCAGACAGTTCATGACCCTTACCAGATTGAGACGTAGAGTGGTCCAAGATGAGATTACATCTGGCCACGTGATATCCCAGCGTTTCCTATTTGACAGGTTTGGCTCTGAGGACAGCTATACATGGCATTCCAGGGATTTCACCACACCGGAGGATCATTGGCGTTTAGCCAGAGTAGATGTACTACTTCTATGCGTATTGTCATACGTCTTCATGCCGCGATACATGGATGAGCTGGATATCGGCGTCATTATGGCAGTGAGAGCTCTCAGGGAGGGTCATACCATTGTACTGATGATCATTGCAGAGACTCTGAGGTCAGCTACATATTGTTGCACTTATCCGGCAGGAGTGTTTACAGGTAGTTTGGTCATGCTATATGTGTGGTTTATGTCACACTTGAGACCGATTGGCACATTTAGACGGCAGGGGTTTTGTTTCACCCAAGAGATAGCCATGTCATATTCCTTTTAGCATATAGTGCACAGATGTTGCATCGTGGTTAGCTTTTTTGGCAGGGATTAGGGATCCATTCGCCATATTGCCGTGTTCAGGGCTTAGTTCACCCTACATCTTCATTACTCATGCTCCAGGCATAGATTATCTCCCTCTGGCTGGATTGAGGGGCATGATTACTTACCACCCACTGGCTGTGATGTGTCAGTTTGACCAGTTTCAGGATTTTCATCCTTATGAGGGGGCAGTGAGTCAGCGCTTCGCGTCACACTATTTATTAGCGGAGGACAGATCCAGGTTGTATACCTATTGGATCAGCGAGAGTTGGCTGAGCTTTCTGTCACTCATTCAGGTTGTTCTGCAGAGTATTCCGCATGGATGGAGACAGAGACTGCATCGGCTGCGGCAGATATCCTGATCAAAGGTGGGATTGATTACGACGATGAGGAGCCTATAGAGAGGAGGCGTTATTCCCACCGATGATTTGATCTTTGAAATTTCGCCAAAGATTTGTGATGGATTCTCCCACCCCGAGTGCCACTATTACTCAGTATTCGGCACAACATTTGGAGCAGAGATTACATCTGATGACCTATGATAGAGATCAGGCTAGGGCCACGATGTTGAAAGCTCTTGATGAGAGAGATACCGCTCTGTTAGAGAGGGATGAGGCTGGATCAACCAGGGATATATTGATAGTGGAGCGGGATGCCACTTTATCTGCTAGGGATGTGGCCATTGCAGACAGCACTTCAGTGAGATCCAAGATGACTGTCAGTCTTACCGACATGAGTGCTTACATTAATGAGCATTATGCCATCATGTAGTTAGCCTCTGATCTGCTAGCTCATGTAGATACCCTTGGGCAGGAGCTTGCAGTGCTTCCTCCTTCTTCAGAGAGGGATGCTATGTTAGATCTGATAGTCCACATACACACAGATCTGTAGATAGCTTGGTATTTTCCTGCACAGACTAGCTTAGCCATTTTGTCATGTACAACACAGATGTATATATCAAACAATATTATATATGGCAGGGAAATATATTTTGATTCACTTCCCTCTTAGTTATGCCTTGATACTTGCTTGATGTTTGCCTGTTTTTCCAGGGCCTTGTGATCTTGATGCATTCTGAACTTATCCTTGATAGATGGACATTGAGACGTCGCAAGATCTCTTAGAACGGATCACTGATTTTTGTAAATCCCTACCATCTTTGGTGTCTTGGGACTGGTATCTGTATGGAAAAGTGGAGAGGAGGGTAGTTTCTTCCTCTCTTAGATTGAGCGCACCACAGATGGTCGCCAGTACTTCTATTTGTGAGAGGCCTAGTTAATTCCATCTCTTATGGGTTGGTATTGCTCTTTGAGGCACGATCGCAGCTTAGATGGTCACCGAATCTTCTATTTATGAGAAGAGGTTGGGTAATTCCATCCCTTTGATCTCTGGCGATGAAATGGGGCGAATTGAAGATTGATCCCGAGCATGTGTGACAAGTATGTTGTTACGGTAGGGGTTAGATCGCACCATGAATGGTCGCCACGCACTCCTATTGAAGAGGAGATCAGGTCTGCGTAGTTCGAACCTAGTGTAGGAGGTTCAACGCTGAATGCGGAAGGCAGATGGGTGTAGAAGTATTTTTGTTGTTTTTGTTGTTATGTAGAGAAATGGTAGAATGTTTTTGTTATTTTTCTTTATTGCGACTGGGCCATAGAGAATATGGTTTCCACGCACCTCGGCATCGGGGAGATCGGTCGACGTAGTTCGCCCTTAGGGACGTAATCAAGGCGATGAGAAGTGTGAATCCCATGTGCAGGCTATACTGCAGGGAGAAGAAAGTTTAATCCCATAATGGGGATAAACTGCAAGTGTGTAAAAAGTTTGATCCCGTCCTCAAGACAAACTGCAGGTGTAGAAAAGTTTAATCCCGTCTTCAGGATAAACTGTAGGTGTGAAAGGTTCAATCCCGTCTTCAGGATAACCGAAATTGTGAGAGGTTAAATCCCGTCTTTAGGATAACCAAGATTGTATGAAAGATTTGAAATGAAGTAAAAACTAGGCTGTTGGCTTGAAGTGTATGTTTCCCTGAGGGGCAGAAGAGTATGTAGAAAGGAAAGGGTTCAAAACTGAAATGACTGGTGATTTGAGGATCAAAACCAGGATGTTTGTTTGATGGTAACTTCAGACATAGTACCGTTTCATGGTGTCCAAGTTGATGAGCTATGAAAATTCATCGCCGTCCATTTCCTGCAATCTGAGAGCACTTCCTGTCAATCCTTCCTTGACAACAAATGGGCCTTCCCAGTTAGGAGCGAATTTTCCCTTAGATTAATCTTGGTTGTCAATGATCTTCTTCAAAACCAAGTCATGTTGTTTGAATTTCCGTAGTCGGACTTTTTACATTTGTAGGATAAATGCGATCTTTCTTCGATATATATGACCATGGAAGATTGTCGCGGTTCTCCTTTCGTCTATTAGAGATAATTGGTGATAGCTGTCTTGTATCCATTGGTCTTCATCCAACTGAGCATCCATCAATACTTTGAGGGATTCCATTTCCACTTCTATGGGGAGCACTACTTCCATCCCATAGACTAATGAGTAGGGGGTTGCCCCAGTGGAAGTTCGCATGGAAGTTCTGTAGGCTAATAAAGTCAGAGGCAAGAGGTCAGGCCATCCTTTGTGATTGGCAGACATTTTCTGCATGATCTTTTTGATATTTTTATTAGCCGCTTCAACAACACCATTCATCTTTGGACAGTAGATGACAGAGTTGAGATGTTTGATGTGGAATTTTATGCATAACTCGTCCATCATTTTGTTGTTGAGGTTCTTAGCATTGTCTGACACAATGACCTCTGGTTGTCCATATCGACAGATGACATTGTTTCTGATGAAAACAATGATAACTTCTTTAGTGACCTTGGGGAAGGATGCTGCTTCTACCCATTTGGTGAAGTAGTCTATCATGGTGAATATGAATCGATGTCCATCACTGGCTTTGGGCTCGATGGGCCCGATCACGTCCATTCCCCACATTGAGAAGGGCCATGGCGAACTCGTATTATGGAGTTCCCTTGGAGGGGCGTGGATAGCATTCCCATGAATCTGGCATTGATAGCACCTCTTGACGTGATCATCACAGTCAGCTTTGAGTGTAAGCCAATAATGTCCCGTTCTGAGAATTTTCTTGACAAGTAAGGGGCCGCTCATGTGTGGGCCACATACTCCACCATAGATCTCATCCATGAGTCTCTGAGCTTGGTCTTTGTCTAGACATCTAAGGAGACCTAATCCTGCATCTCTTTTGAAGAGTGCATCTCCGCTCAGGTAGAATTTCATAGCAAGTCGATGAATCCGCCTCTTCTCAGTTAGGCTCGCCTCAGCGGGTGTAGATCCATCTCATAGATACTCCTTAATGCATTAATACCAAGGGTTGTGGATGGGAGGTAGCTCATCCGATACTTCTCCAACGTAATTCCCATAGACTGGGGCTCTTTGCAGAGTAAACGTGATGCTTGGCATGTTTTCCTTGTCCGGTATGTAAACCAAGGAGGCCAACGTTGCTAATGCATCTGCAAAATCATTCCTATTACGAGGAATGTGTAGAAAGGAGATTTCTTTGAACTCCAAAGCCATCTGTAAAACTTGTCGATGGTAAGGCAGCAAATGTAATTCTTTGGTTTGATAGATCCTTGTGGATTGCTTGATTACCAATTCGAAATCCCTAAAGACAGTTAACCGCCTGATGCCCATTGAACGGGCAAGTTTTAGCCCCGTGATACAACCTTCATACTCAGTTGTGTTGTGAGTGTCTTGATAAACCGCAATTTGATGGCGACGGATATCGCTCCCCGCATGGGATATTAAAATTGCTCCGGCTCGAGCCCTTCAGATAATGACTCCATCAAAATACATTATCCACGTACGACATGTATTGTACTGATATTGTAACTGAATTTTTGATGCCCCCAAAACAGGTATACATCACCCATCTTGAGTCGCCAAATACATGGTACAAAATACAAATACAACTTACTTATACAACTGTCGTATAAAATACGACAAAACATAATCTAAGAGTTTTAATACGTATATTGTCATCTAGACAGTATACAGACTCAAAGGAGTCCTCATTACATTTATTGTCACACTATTTAATCAAAATAATGAGGACTACTAATGCTATCATCTGGACTGTCACTCCTTTCCCCGACTCGTCCCAGCTATATTCTCATTTCCTGAAGAGAATAGTGAAAGAAAGGGTGAGCTCAACTAGCCCAGTAAGAAATATTATGACTAAGATAATGCAGAATAAATTATCAATAGTCTTCAACAATGTTAAACCGATAAAATACAATAGACATCAAGTTTAAGCTGCAATGAACAAGCAATCCATTAGAAAAGTCAAGTAGAGAATAAAATCTACTATCTTCTATGATTTAAAATGTTTTCATCAATTTTTATCGCTGAGACTCAGCTTAATAAATAAACCACATCATCGAATTATCCCTGCACTACGAGCCAAGGATATTCTTTAAATCATCAATGGTCATGACTATACCGAATAATTCATGGTTATAATAATACCAAGTCCATCTCTGCACGTAAGCTAAAGATATACAACAATAAAATCAATAATCAACAATCCATCTTTGCATGTAAGCCAAAGATATATAATTCAATAAACAACAGTCCATCTTCGCATGTAAGCCAAAGATAACTTTCATCACCATATAAGCATGAGGATGATGACAATGATATAAGCATTAATCAAACTAAAACAAGGATAAATATTAAAGACTTTAATTTTATCCAAATATTATCCATCACGTAAATAACTCATAATCTAATATTGTTAATATTATAACAATATTTTAATCACCTCTTAAACATATAAACAATTTATTTCAATTGTTTACACTTTATCAAATAATAAATTTAATCATTCAAAAATATCATACTCATAAGATTTCATCACCAATGATCAAATCCCTTATCAACAATCTACATATACCTTATATAGGATTTCCAAGCCATAAAATCCTATTTTCCAACTTTGTTACTTCACATAACATATTTAAATCATATATTCGTAACTAAACCATTTTCATAAAAAATACCAAATCAGTTCCAAAAATATTTTTTTTCTGGGATTTAGCATAATATAGTCCCATAAAGAACATATATTTTTCTCGGAATTTTTAAAATTCATTTACTATTTTTTAAAAATTAATTTTTAATTAATTCCTTAAGAAATTAGCTACCTCAATTTTAACTCCAAAAATTCCCAAATCTTGGCAGAATCTTACACATGTTAACGTGAGCTTCCGGTTTAAATTTCATGGTCATCGGAGTTATAGAACTTTGGTTATAGCGTTTTTCGTCGGAAAAACCTAAATATTGAAATGGTCATAACTTGCTCATTTTAAGTCGAAATGAGTTCATTTTTGGACAGGAGGTAATTTATACCATATACTTTTATGTCCCAAAAGGCCAGAATTGTTCTCACAAATTAAGTGGCCGAAACAACCCTTACAAAATTATGCGCAGTAGCTTTTTCCTCTTTTGCAGCTTTGGACTCCTTTGCTAAAATCAGTCCACACGAAAATCTACGATAGCTTTTCCAGTGATTCCACTTGAAGATGATACAAAACGCATAGATATAACTCTAGAACTTGACCACACTCAAAAATTCAAAATATTATAGGAGATATGGTTAACTGAATTTCATGTTCTGTTTTCACCAAAATCTGATTTTTCAACCCTTTGTGATTTCTAAGAAACTTTCATGTTTTCACATAATAACCAATATAACTCATCATAACACTTACTAATACTTCATATACCCATGATTTTCATCAGCCCAATGCTTTTACTACGACTCTCATCATAATCAACGTAACCAGATTATTTCCATATTTTAATAAGGAATGAATATAAAACATCATTCACCATGCATGTGGTAATCCACATAGACAGGTTATTCCAACAGAATAATAAAGAATGGAATAATATAAGGATTCACCATGCATGAGATAGAGACCGCACCGATAGGTTATTCCAACCAGAATAATAAATAATGGAACCCAGTCCCACAGTAAGCGATATGACATGTGATATTCTTACTGAGTAATAATAAATGCGGAATAATAAATAATGGAACCAGGTCAGGCAAAATTCGCACCGACAGCATATTCCAACAAAATAATAAAGAATGGAATAATAGAAGAATTTCACCATGTATGTGGTACTTCGTATAAACAGGTTATTCCAACATAATAATAAAGAATGGAATAATAGAAGAATTTCACCATTGTATGCGGTGCAGATTGTGATAAGCAAAGTTATTCCAACATAATAATGAAGAATGGAATAACAACTCTTACGAGTATTGAAAGAAAGTAATTCTCTTCATGACTACGAAAGAATAATACCCCTTACAGGTACAACAAATAATATCCCTTACCTTAGAATAAATCTGGATACTGGAGTAGAGAGGTAGCAGACTTCTCTTCTTCTTTCTCTCTATAATTTCTCTCTATAATAAATGCTCTATAGCTTTAGTGAATTGGTGAGAAATGAAGGAAGAATGAGTTTCTATTTATAGAAAAATATAGTTTCGATAATTGCACGCTTTGGGGCTCGAAATATTACAGTACAATACCTCCAACTTTTCTTTTATTTTTAATTCAGTCATCCAAGTATTATCAAACTTGCACCACCTCCCCTAATAGTAAATCATGTGACTCAATAGTTCTAAACATGTGAAAAAATCAATTATAGTATAGTACCTCCATCTATACCTCCATTCTTAACTTAGACATGCAAGTATCATCAATCTTAAACCAACTCCCCTAATAGTAAGTGAATGTGACTCAATAGTACACACATGTGAACAAATAATTATATGAGCATGTGAATTAGTAGCAATTAATTGTTCATTTATCCGATAAATTACCCGATTTATCAGTATAACCCCAGACATCAATTATCATCGGAATAGATGTCGATTTCAGCTAACACCAATAATTCCAACACAATAGAACTATCAAATTGATCTTTAATCAACACGAACTTATTCATCATTAATATTATAACTCACAATATTTAACAACCAGGTCGTTCCCAGGAAAGAGGGGGCTTTCCAATAAGGATTTCTCCTATCATGGCCAGCAATTAGGTGTGCCAAACCTCTCCTTGATAGAACTTTTAGACATTGTAAATATTGCAATTTAATAATATGAATAACTTTGTCGTCTCAAGTATTGATTTAACAATATATCATATTATGCAGATGATACTGTGACAACAATTGAATCAATAATATGAGAGATATGATGCAACAATTACTGTAGCAATAATTGAGTATAACTGAGTGACTTATCACGTAAGTACCAATAATCAATACCGTGTGCTACTATGCAACCACGCATATTACTGTACTTATACTACCGGGTAGTTCAACAGTATTAACGGTAAAACCTCCGTCGTTATTTTCATAAAATATTTTTGTCATTTTCTAACTACGACAGTACTTCCGTTGTGGGGTCCAGCAATGATTATGCCGTCGTACGAATATTCCCCGACAAAAAGAATATTATATAACAACTTGCATACTTTGTAAAATTTATAAATATTACCCACAATTATAACATTATATCAAATTCACACCATAATATTAAAAAAAAATATTTTGAGAAAATTAAATATTTATTCATAAAATTTGGGGTCTCACAATCTCCCCTCCTTATGAAATTTCGCCCTCGAAATTTACGTACGTACCTGGTATGCTGAAGAGATGAGGATACCTTGACTTCATTTCAAATTCTAACTCAAGAGGTATAACCTTGAGTGTCAAATGTGATCCTTCTTATCAAAGCTTTTAACACATATCTCCTCATACGTTAAATCTTTTGTTATCTCGTCTAGTTCTAATTTAATAATGTGGTTCGGGTTGTCCACATATTTACGTAACATCGGTACGTGATAAACGTTATGAACACGCGACATATTTGGCGGTAAAACAAGTCTATAGGCCACAGTTCCTACTCGATCAAGGATTTTAAATGGGCCAATAAAATCGAGGGTTGAGATTTCCTCTCTTCATCGATTCTTGCTTCTGGAATAACGCCCTCTTGAACCTTCTTCTTCACATTCATCAGCTCTGAGTATGTAGCTTGCACGGCTTTAACTTTATCTATTAAAGTCGATTCTAATTGTATATTCGTTATCTTCATGTGGGTCCCTAGAGTCTTTAGCTCTATCTTCATCAATTGTAAATTATACAAAATGAGTCTTTGTGTTAACAACATCGCACTCGTAAATGCATACAATCTTCTACTCAACATGTCAGCTACCACGTTCGCTCTTTCACGATGATATTGAATGGTACGATCGTAATCTTCCAAAGCTCGAGCCAACATCTTTGGCGCATTATACGTTCGTTTTGGTTGAAGAAATATTTAAGGGTTTTAGAAATGGGTTTTGTATTGGGGTCAATACAAAATTCGCTTTCATGCTCTGGGGTAGGTCAAGAAGTCTTCAGGAATACGTCAGGAAATTATTAACAATAGAAATATCATTCAAAACTGTGACTCTCATCCAAGACTTGGATAGCACATGAAATGAAGGTTTCTCTTAACGGAGTTTCAACCAATAAGTCAGAGTCTAACTTCTTCGGAGTCAAAATGTTGAACGCAAGGAAGAGAGATAAAATAATGGGTAGAACTGGTATCTAATAAGGTATAGACTTCGCAAGAATTTAAAATTAACAAACCCATGCTAACTTCATTCGGGTTACTCGCTTTTTGGAAAGTCACGAAAAACGCTCTTCCTAAAACCACCGACTTTGTTTTGTCCGTATCCGCCTTTGGTGCCACCGTCCTAGCTGGACTTGACTTCACTATACGACAAAATAGAGCTAAATGACCTTCTCTTCTTGAAATTTCAACTTCTATTATCTTGGCCATGATTACCACCGAAGTGGTTACCATTCTTGGCATAATAATTTCCCCCACGATTGTTATCATTATTCCGATGGCCGTTGCCAACAGTACGATTATTATCGTGTTGTTGGTCGTTACCTTTTGGTTGTGCTAACTCATTATCGCACTCCAATAACTGAACCCTATTCACAACATCTGAATATAAACAAAGTTTATGAGAAATGAGGTATTGACGTATATCGGGTTTCAAACTTCTTAGAAACATTCGCGTCATTCGCTCCTCATTATCGACCAAATGGGATGCCAACCGGGATAACTCCGCAAACTTAGCCTCGTACTGTGATACGATCATATTATTTTGCTCCATCGCTTATCTCAACATTTTCATATGCCATTTTCAAACACTGTCACAAAACAAGGGTTAATTAACATAACACATATTATCCCTATATTCTGACCGACCAATTAAATACCAAATAAACTTAGGTAGGTCATACTAGCGAAGGAATTCCGCGTCTCTCCCCTCCTAGTTCTTGTCTCACATCTCAGCCAGGGATCATATCCCTAAGCTTTGATACCAACTGTGACGCCCCCAAAATAGGTATACATCACCCATCTTGAGTCGCCAAACACATGGTATAAAATATAAATACAACTTACTTATACAACTGACAAAACATAATCTAAGAGTTTTAATACGTATATTGTCATCTAGACAGTATACAAACTCAAAGGAGTCCTCATTACATTTATTGTCACACTATTTAATCGGAATAGTGAGGACTACTAATGCTATCATCGGACCATCACCTTTTCCCGACTCGTCCCGATTATATTCTCATTTCAAGAGAAAAAGTGAAAAAAGGGTGAGCTCAACTAGCCCGAAAAAAAAATATTATGACTAAGATAATGCAGAATAAATTATCAATAGTCTTCAACAATGTTAAACTAATAAAATACAATAGATATCAAGTTTAACTGTAGCGGAACAAGCAATCCATTAGAAAAGTCAAGTAGAGAATAAAATCTACTATCTTCTATGATTTAAAATGTTTTCATCAATTTTTATCGCTGAGACTCAGCTTAATAAATAAACCACATCATCGAATCATCCCTGCACTACGGGCCAAGGATATTCTTTAAATCATCAATGGTCATGACTATACCGAATAATTCATGGTTATAATCATACCAAGTCCATCTCTGCACGTAAGCCAAAGATATACAACAATAAAATCAATAATCAACAATCCATCTTTGCACGTAAGCCAAAGATATATAATTCAATAAACAACAGTTCATCTTCGCACGTAAGCCAAAGATAACTTTCATCACCATATAATCATGAGGATGATGACAATGATAATCAAACTAAAACAAAGATAAATATTAAAGACTTTAATTTTATCCAAATATTATCCATCACGTAAATAACTAATAATCTAATATTGTTAATATTATAACAATATTTTAATCACCTCTTAAACTTATAAACAATTTATTTCAATTGTTTACACTTTATCAAATAAAACATTTAATCATTCAAAAAATGCCATACTGATAAGATTTAATCACCAATGATCAAATCCCTTATCAACAATCTACATATACCTTATATAGGATTTTCAAGTCATAAAATCCTATTTTCCAACTTTGTTACTTCACATAACATATTTAACTCATATGTTCGTAACTAAACTATTTTCATAAAAAATACCAAATCAGTTCCAAAAATATTTCTTTTCTGGGATTTAGCATAATATAGTCCCATAAAGAACATATATTTTTCTCGGAATTTTTAAAATTCATTTACTATTTTTCAAAAATCAATTTCTAATTAATTCCTTAAGAAATTAGCTACCTCAAGTTTAACTCCAAAAATTCCCAAATCTTGGCAGAATCTTACACATGTTAATGTGTGCTTCCAGTTTAAATTTCATGGTCATCGGAGTTACAGAACTCCGGTTATAGCGTTTTTCGTCGAAAAAACCTAAATATTGAAATGGTCATAACTTGCTCATTTTAAGTCGGAATGAACTCATTTTTGGACAGGAGGTAATTTATACCATATACTTTCATGTCCCAAAAGGCCAGAATTGTTCTCACAAATTAAGTGGCCGAAACAGCCCTTACAAAATTATATGCAGTAGCTTTTTCCTCTTTTGCAGCTTTGGACTCCTTTGCTAAAATAAGTCCACAAGAAAATCTACGACACCTTTTCCAGTGATTCCACTTGAAGATGATACAAAACGCATAGATTTAACTCTAGAACTTGACCACACTCAAAAATTCAAAATATAATAGGAGATATGGTCAACTGAATTTCGTGTTCTGTTTTCACCAAAATCTGATTTTTCAACCCTTTGTGATTTCTAAGAAACTTCCATGTTTTCACATAATAACCAACATAACTCATCATAACACTTACTAATACTTCATATACCCATGATTTTCATCAGCCCAATGCTTTTACTACGACTCTCATCATAATCAACGTAACCAGATTATTTCCATAATTTAATAAGGAATGAATATAAAAGATCATTCACCATGCATGTGGTAATCCACATAGACAGGTTATTCCAACAGAATAATGAAGAATGGAATAATATAAGGATTCACCATGCATGAGATAGAGGCGAAAAATGCAAACGAGTTATTCCAAACGAATAATAAATAATGGAACCGGTGTTAGGCGTAAACGCACGACATGGATATTCGACGTAATAATAAATGCGGAATAATAAATAATGGAAACGAAGTCGAGCAAAATTTTGCAATCGACAAAGATATTCCAACAAAATAATAAAGAATGGAATAATAGAAGAATTTCACCATGTATGTGGTACTTCGTATAAACAGGTTATTCCAACATAATAATAAAGAATGGAATAACAGAAGAATTTCACCATTGTATGCGGTACTTCGCATAAACAGGTTATTCTAACATAATAATGAAGAATGGAATAACAACTCTTACGAGTATTGAAAGAAAGTAATTCTCTTCATGACTACGAAAGAATAATACCCCTTACAGGTACAACAAATAATATCCCTTACCTTAGAATAAATCTGGATACTGGAGTAGAGAGGTAGCAGACTTCTCTTCTTCTTTCTCTCTATAATTTCTCTCTATAATAAATGCTCTATAGCTTTAGTGAATTGGTGAGAAATGAAGGAAGAATGAGTTTCTATTTATAGCAAAATATAGTTTCGATAATTGTACGCTTTGGGGCTCAAAATATTACAGTACAATACCTCCAACTTTTCTTTTATCTTTAATTCAGTCATCCAAGTATTATCAAACTTGCACCACCTCCCCTAATAGTAAATCATGTGAATCAATAGTAAATCATGTGACTCAATAGTTCTAAACATGTGAAAAAATCAATTATAGTATAGTACCTCCATCTATACCTCCATTCTTAACTTAGTCATGCAAGTATCATCAATCTTGCACCAACTCCCCTAATAGTAAGTGAATGTGACTCAATAGTACACACATGTGAACAAATAATTATATGAGCATGTGAATTAGTAGCAATTAATTGTTCATTTATCCGATAAATTACCCGATTTATCAGTATAACCCCAGACATCAATTATCATCGGAATAGATGTCGATTTCAGCTAACACCAATAATTCCAACACAATGGAACTATCAAATTGATCTTTAATCAACACAAACTTATTCATCATTAATATTATAACACACAATATTTAACAACCAGGTCGTTCCCAGGAAAGAGGGGGCTTTCCAATAAGGATTTCTCCCTATTGGCGCGCAATTAGGTGACCAAACCTCTCCTTGACAGAACTTCTAGACATTGTAAATATTGTAATTTAATAATATGAATAACTATGTTGTCTCAATTATTGATTTAACAATATATCATATTATGCAGATGATACTGTGACAACAATTGAGTCAATAATATGAGAGATATGATGCAGCAATTACTATAGCAATAATTGAGTATAACTGAGTGACTTATCATGTAAGCACCAATAATCAATACTGTGTGCTACTATGCAACCACGCATACTATTGTACTTATACTACCGGGTAGTTCAACAGTATTAACGGTAAAACCTCCGTCGTTATTTTCATAAAATATTTTTGTCATTTTCTAACTACGACAGTACTTCCGTTGTGGAGTCCAGCAATGATTATGCCGTCGTACGAATATTCCCCGACAAAAAGAATATTATATAACAACTTGCATACTTTGCAAAATTTATAAATATTACCCACAATAATAACATTATATCAAATCCACACCATAATATTTAAAAAAAATTCTAGAAAATTAAATATTTATTCATAAAATTTGGAGTCTCACAGAATTGTCATTACCCCTTCATCGGGAAAGTATGTTTCTAAGGATTTGTAATCCCCTGCAGGTGCGGCGGCCAGTTGATCAATAATTCCTTGACCTATGACAGACTTTTGTGTCACATAGACGATGTCAAATTGCTGTAGGATCAACTGCCATCTGGACAGTCGATAATTCAGTATGGGCTTACTGAACACATACTTGAGAGGATCAATTCGGGATATGAGATTGGTTGTGTGACCATGGAGGTAATGCTGTAACCTCATGGAAGCCCATGCTAAAGCACAAAAAGTTTTCTCAATCAGAGTGTACTTGTGTTCACTGATGCTGAATCTTTTGCTGAGGTAATAGATAGCTCATTCTTGGCCTCTATTATCTTTTTGCCCCAGCATGTAGCCCATGGCATTGTCATTTATGGACAGGTACATGAACAGGGGAACATCATCCCTGCGAGGTACCAAAATAGGAGCGTTAATCAGTTGCTCTTTAATGGTAAGGAAGGCTTTCTGACACTCATCATTCCATTTCATGGAGGAGTTCTTCTTTAACAACTTGAAGATAGGCTCACAGGTTGCTGTGAGTTGAGAAATGAATCTGCTAATGAAATTGATTCTTCCCAAAAATCCCCGTATTTCCTTCTCTCAATCGAGGAATGGGCATTTCCTTGATGGCCTGGATTTTGGTAGGATCCAGTTCAATCCCTTTGTGGCTGACTAGGAAACCTAGCAACTTGCCTGACTTAACACCAAAGGCGCACTTGGCGGGATTCAACTTCAAGTTGTACTTACGCAACCTGTTGAAAAGTTTTGTGAGATGGTCTAAGTGGTCATCCTCCTTCCGGGATTTGACAATGATGTCATCCACGTAGATCTCTATCTCTTTGTGCATTAAATCGTGGAAAAGAGCCATCATAGCTCGCTGATAGGTTGCCCCGGCGTTGATGAGGCCGAATGACAACCTTCTATAGGAAAAGATTCCCCAAGGCGTGATGAAAGCAGTTTTCTCACGATCTTCCTCAGCAACCATAATCTGATGGTACCCCACAAAGCAATCAGCAAAGGAGTACATGCCGTATTGAGCAGTATTGTCAATAAGAATATGGATAAAGGGCACGGGAAAACTATCTTTAAGGCAAGCTTTGTTCAAATCTCAGATTCCGCAAACTCGCACCTTTCCCCTGGTTTAGGCACAGGGAACAATCTTTGGATATCCACTCAGGATATGTAGACACCATGATGATGCCAGCTGGAAATTATTTCACAATTTTCTCTTTGACTTTTAAACTCCATTCAGGTTTCAATCGCCTGAGCTTTTGCCTAACTAGCTTGAATCCTTCTTTGATGGGAAGGCGATGAAGAACAATGTCAGTGGAAAAACCCACCATGTCTTCATGAGACCATACAAACACATCTTGGGATTGGGTTAATAGTTCAACCATGTCATTCCATTGATTTGTGGTAAGGTGCGAACAATCTGGATTAGCTTAGGGTTGTCTAAGGTTAGAGATTGAAAGGAGTGGTTTGATCAAGATTGGGTTTGGGTTTGTCTGCGACCAATTCCTTAATCTCCGAGGTGTCTCAATGTCCTCTTGGATGTCCATCAAGTGCGAGTCCAACTTTGCATCAAAGTTCTGACCCTTGTGGAGAGAAGGCATGTCATCAATGCAAGGACAGACACATCTAAATTCAGAGTCCTGAAACAAAAGATGCTTTCACTTAATATATGCAATCTGTTCGATCATACAAAAGTGTTAGCATGTACTAGATAAAATAAGCGCTAGTCTTTGTAAAGGAAAGCAAGCAATTAAAGTTATCTACGTATGGATGGATTTTTTGCCCATTTTACCCTAAATCGACCAATGAATGGAGTCTTTGCTCCAATTGTCGAGGCAAAGTCTGATGGATTTGCGGTGATGGAAGGATCGTCATTGTCCTCCTTCTCCCGAATGATAACCATGACATCTGGGAAATCATCGTCTGGGGTGTATCTATTTATTTGTTCATCATGAACAATGACGCGAATGTCTGTCATCATCAAGGCAAGGTCATGTTTACGTTTTCGTTCCTTTTCTTCCACCTCGAGATCAGGAATCAGCACCTCTTTTGCTTTGATTGGCACTGGTTTCAGAAATTGCATAGCCATAACATGTGCTGGAAACTTCACTGGAGATTGAATTAACTCATGAGGTAAAGGTATAGAAAATCGCCGTGTGGCGGAAGCTTGAGGAACCTGCTTGTGCTTATGAGGATTCCTGTAACTGGAACTGGCAGAATAGCCTAGTTTGGCTGTTCCAATTTGACTGGACATTTGAATAGGGTGCTTAATACCCTGCTTATCTTTACCAAGCCCTTGTCCAGGTTGATGACCCAATGACATCATTTCTTGAATGGCCGACATAACCTCTGCAGAAATCTTGGGTACTGGAAGTGGCACTCCAATAGAATGGTATTGCGTGTTACTCACTTCCAGAGTATAGAAACTGGCCGGTTCAACTTCTTTATTGAAGCTGATAATTGGTAGAGTTCTTTGTTCAGGACAATCCGGCTCAGCGTTGACAGTGACTAGACTGTTGTTGATAATGTATTTGAGTTGCTGATGTAAGGTGGAGGGAACAGCTCCAGCCATGTGTATCCATGGTCTCCCTAATAGCAGGTTGTATCCCGAGTTTATCTTGAGGACGTGGAAGGATACATTGAATGTATTTGGACCAATCTCAATTGGCAACTCAATCTTTCCAACAGAATTTTGTCGGGATCAATCAAAAGCTCTGATGACCGTGTGGCTGCTTTGGATCCGCTTGAGATTGATATTCATCTTTACCAAGGTGGCATAAGGACAGATATTTAGAGATGAGCCTCCATCTATCAATACTCTTGCTAGCATATACCCGGAAGACAAAACTACAATATGCAAAGGCGTGCAATGACCATTCCATTCGGGAGGTATGTCGTCATCAGTGAAGGATATCACATTATTGTTGAAAATGTGATCAACCAAATGTTGAAATTTGTCCACGTCCACTAATTTTAGCAAATAGGCTTCTTCTAAAACCTTCAGCAAGATCTTTCGATGATCCTCGGAAGAGAAAACCAAGTCCAGTATCAAAATCTGGTGTGGAGCTTCTCGCAAGCTTAAAACCACTTTGGCTTCATTGTGGCCCATAATGCGGAGGAATTTTTCAATCTTCTCCACGGGCAACTTCCCCTTTGCTTTGCAAGTAGGTTTAATAACCCGTTGAGGACGATACAGTTGATTTCCCTTCGACACTGTAGCAGTAGTATGAGACGTGGATTCTTCAGCTTTTCTATAATTCCATGGAACTTTGTGTAAGCTGACAACAGGATATTGTGGTCTGAAAGATAATTAAATTGGCTCTAGTGCGGCCACTTTCAAAGGATTATCAGCTCCTTTGAGTTGAATTGGTTGTATGGGAAATACTTTGACAGTCTCATCATCCACTTCGGATATAACTACTACTGATCCCTTCCATTTTGTAGGACATGCATTCCCACCCTTGAGTTATATAGTGTAATCATCTGCTATTTGCAGGACACCGCTATCAATAAGATTCTGAATAAGATGGCGGAGTGCCCAAAGATTCTTACGTCTTTGTGACCGCATGAGAATGTGAATGATATTGACACATTTCATCGAGATTAAATCGCATACGGCGAGGATTGATGGGAGGGAGAAGGAAGGTAATTCTTCCTTTGTTGATCAACATCTGTAATATCTCCTCCATAGATTGGCCCAAATAGGTGAATTCCCTCTGATTGGCAAAATCCCGACGGGCTTTAGCATTTGCTCGCTTCACAACCTTATCCTCCATAGCTTCGCTTTCTGAAGGTGGTGAGGAGGCATTCATAACAAAAGGAAGGAGATAGGCATGCTCCTGCCTGATTAATTGGCGTGTAACTTGATGCTGGTGGGTCACCAGTTCTGCCAATTGATCAATTTGTCTGGAAAGAGCTTTCATCTTTCATTCCATGGTAAACTAGAACTTTGCATAATCCCATTTGTCAACACCATCTTTGATGGGTTGGGATGATTCGCTGTTAGAATTGGAACCTTGTGCAGTGCTCCAACTAATCATGTTGACCTCTTCTTCTTTGTGTTGAGGAAGAGGGTTATCTTTCACACGAGGTTGATCTGGTTTAGTTACCACGATCTCACCGTTGTCTATTAGATCTTGAATCTTATGTTTCAAGGCCCAACAATCTTGAGTATCATGTCTAGGTGCCCCGGTATGATAAGCACACTTTCGAGTAGCATTAAAACCCCTCCCATTAGGGTTGGCTGGTGGAAGAAGATGTGTAATTTTCTTCTGAGCAGTCAAAAGAGCAAGAATATTCTCGAGCGAGTCCAAGGGTGTGAACGTTTGAGGTCGCTTTACTTCTCCACTTTTAGGTAATGGAGGGTTTGAAGGTTGTGCTAGAAAAGGGGAGTAGTTTCTCCTCTGCATATGCATACTTGGATTGCCTTTTTGTCCTTGTAGTATCAAGGAAACATCCTCCTCTTTCTTTTTATGGACCCTCTGGGGGTTGTTTCCATAAGATCCTGATTTGGATGTTCTCAAAGAATGACTTTAAGAGCGGCTAGGTCTTGAATTTTACCGGACTTCAATCGCATCTCAGACATCTCGCCGTGTTTGATCATTTCAGAAAAGGGTTTTCCAATACCAGCTAGAAATCTTTTATATAAAGGAGCTTCCTATACATCTATGAAGGTTATGACAATTTCTAATTCAGTCATGGAAGGAATAACTTGAGCAGCAAGGCGCCTCCACCTTTGAGCATACTCTCTAAATGACTAATTGACTGTTTCTTGACCTTGGTAATTTGGTACCGGTCAGGAGCCATCTGAGATTGAAAACTATATTGAGTAAGGAAGGCGTGAGCCAGCTCTTCCTAGCTATGGATCTTAGAGTTGTCTAATCTTGTATACCATGAATGGGCTTCTCGAATGACTTTTTGAAACAATTTGCATTAAGAGCTTTTAGGTTTTCAGTCACGTAAGACCCAAGTTCTCCTATGAACACCTTTAAATGTGTATAAGGATCCCCTAATCCGTCATATTTCTCAAAATCAGGGGTCTTGAATTTCTCTGGATGTTAAACACCAGGAAATATGCAAAGGTATGTATATGAAACACTGCCATGTGTTCCAATCCCTTTGAGAATGCGTATAGTTTCCTCCGTTTGAAGGACCTTTTTCCTGATATCACCGGTGTCTGGATCTCCTTTGAGATGGGTGTTTTTAGGGTCTTTGTTGGTTGTATCCAAGCGATGTTCGGAACTATTTTTCCGGACCTTGAACTCCTCCTTACGTAGAGGATTCTGTATGTGTAGGTATCTTCGTACCCTGAGTAGACTGGTGTAATTCTTTTAGTAGGACAGCCAAGTCTGTGATTTTTCTACTCAATCCGTCAAATTCTTCTCGGGAAACAGCATTAGACTGATCAGAAGAAGACATGATTGGATGTAGTCCTGTGGCCTTTTTGGACTTTGAACGGGTAACATGCCCAATTGCTTCCCTACAAAAGACTTACGTAGTTTAGTCTTAGGGTAATATAAATGTTATCATAACATGTCTGTTTAGGAATTTTTTCCTGCAAAACCGGTTGTTAATTGATAACATGTCATGCATGCACATATATTCTTTATATTTTCCATTACATATGAATGAACATGGAATAGAATTACAAGTAAATGTTTTTACAGGTAATTTAAAATGGAAAGTATGAAGAGACTTCCCTTTGCATTTGGTTTATCAGAGGCTGACCTATCTTAGGGTTACTCTCGTGGCTTTTCGGCATGAAGGTTCCCAAATCATCGCAATCTACTTGACGGGAAGTTAATCCGGTCGTTCAACTGGAGCGAATCTGAGTGGTGCCTTTCCTGAGCCCCAGGGAATCATTCTTCCCACAAGTCCAGTAATCAAACACCGACAGGATAGCCTCCTTGTGGAGGGACCACACAACATACATTCACATAAAATGTGTCTCACCGTTTATGCAAAATGATGACATGTGCGAAGCACTAATATCACAGATAGATATTTAGCAGTGCAATAATTAAGATGAATTCGCACACATTCATCATAAATGTAAATGCAACATTCACACACAAGCATATAACAATTTTGAAAAGCTTGTAATGGAGGCTTAAGCCCTCTTACTGGAGTCCCCAGCAGAGTCGACACCTGTCGACGTCGGGATTTTTGAGTGTCCCTTTTCGTTACTTATTCTTTGGTGTTCTCATGTTAATGTGAGATTTGTTTGAAAAAACAAGTGAAAAAGGTCCGACATGTATAATGTCGACGATTTGACTTTAAGAGTCGCCAGTTGGTGTATTTAACCGGTTGCACCAACACTACCGAAAAGGTTTGCACATTAACCCAGTGTTTTGACACTGCTAGACGAGTCTATGAAACCGAGATTCATTTTGGGTTCGAGGGCTTGATTATGCGGAGGGAAGGTGTTAGGCACCCCCTAACATCCGTGTTACCACGGTGACCGCCTTTTTTCAAAGAAATTGTTATATGAATGTGTGTGTGTGTGTGTGTGGATCAATGTGCAATTATTTGAAAGTAGCACGAGGCCTTGTTCACACCTATATACACAAGGTTTGAATTTTATAGAAAAATTCAGTTTTAACCAAGATATATCAATGATGTTTTGTAAAAGAGGTTTTTCAAACCCTGTGCTCAATAGGAATTGAGACATTTTCATACTTCCATTTTATTATTAAATGTTTGGCTTGTTTGCTTTTATTTTTGAGATGCGAAGCATTCTCGAGAAAATAATATACTGTGATCTTAGAACTCCTCATAGGCATGATGACCATCCAAGGAAATTGACATCTGTAAAAAAATAATGTGCCGCACATACAATTGAAAAATGTCCATCATGGGAAGCAGAATCTAGATTGATAAAAGCTGAACACTGTGATCACATGATTCCTAGGCTCACATGATACTACAATTTGTATGGAAAGCGATAGCGATTATAGATATAAAAGTCTGTAAATATATATATCTGAGACATGATCAACCACCACGAAGCAACTCCATGGGGATCGAAATGTAAATATATAAAAGCGGTAAATATATATATATGGACATGATCAACCACCACGAAGTAAACTCGAGTGTGGGACGAAATGTAAATAAAAGTCAAAAGCGATCAGTATCACGTAAGTAAACTCCAGGAAGGACAAAATGTAAATAAAGCTGTAAAAGGCCACGAAGTAAACTCCAGGTCGGGCAGGAATGTAAATATATATATATATATACAAATATGTATATAAAAGCAGTAAACGCACCGGATGTGAATCCAGGCTCATCGGATATGTCCGACAACAATTATATATATAAGTATATATATATATATATATATATATATATATATCCTGTGCTCATCGATGAGTCGACCACGGTTATATATATAAGTAGATATATATATATAAGCAATTAAACGCTCTAGACCAAAGTCTAGGCTCAATCGAGGCATAACTCGATAATTTTAGTCCATATATAAAATATATACATATATATAAGTATATATATATAGACAGAAATGAAAACCACGGACCGAAGTTCGGGCAAACACACTCACACGACTCTCAACGTGTACAATAGTGTGTGCTAATATGAGAAGAAGGCTTTATAGAATATGAGAAGGCTTACAGTGGGCTGCCAAAGTAGACTTCTATGACTTTAAATGGATAAACACTCAACTCCTGCTGGATAAAAGATAGCTATATGTGAGCTAACTAGTGTTTAGAAGTGAGGAAACACTCAAAAGATGTGTATGAAGAGCAAAATGGACAGGGCTTCCTCGCCTTTTTCCCTCCCTCATCTTCTTAAATGGCTGACCCCAAGGCTTGTATATATAGATGGATTGCCGCAGGTACACCTGCGGCAGTTGCAGTTGTACATGCAGCTGGTCGTGGTGCATTCGAGCCTCGTGGGTCCCATCATCTCGTAGTACGTGCACTCATGCACTGTAATGTCCGCTCAAACTTATAGAACTTCAATCTGATCATCCGAACGAGGTATATCTGACCTTCTTTGGACCGCTTGTGTCAAAAGTTACACAATGACATGGATTAGAGGTTGTACGAAGTCAGGAAGAGAGGTCTATGCCCATGGTCTTCAAGCTTCAAATTCTATCCAAAGTACTGCCACGCGTAAAAGTCACTCGGGATTGTCAATCCTCAGCTCTTGTGGGTCATTGTTGGATGTATGTATGTCTAAAGTGTTGAGACGACGTGCCATTGTTGAAGGAACAAGATGACGTTTGACTCCTCGTCGGGGTTATCACCGGTTTGAGTTGAAAGTAGACGTTTCTCAGGGTTACAGTTGATATTGGACTACTTGTTGGTATGCCGTGATATCATCTTGTTGATATGGTAAGATGATGTTGTGACTCCTCACCGGGGTTATCGCCGGTTTAAGCGGAAAGCAGACGTTGCTCAGGGTTACAGTTGAGATTGGACTGCTATTTGTTTGTATGTATCACTATCATCTGTGGATGTTCCTGTCTACCCATTGTCAACTCCGGGTCTGAGGTGTGTATGCCTCGACAGGATGTCTGAGGTTGAAGCTGATTGCATATGTTTGAAACAAGCATTTTCGGGGTTATTGCCGGAACTGCAATGGCATCTCTTGGGACTATCACCAAGGATGGGGTTGCTACTCTCAATTTTGTCTCTGGTACTGGAATTTAGCGTCGCGGTGTTATCGTAGATGTAATCGCCCATCTCTCGGTGTTGTTCTTGGGTCTTTTGATCTGCATATCTTGGGGTTATCTCCTAGATTGGAAATGACATTCCCGGTGTGTGTTCCGGGTTTGAGATGATGTTTCCGGTTTGTGTTCCGGGTTGGAACTGAACTTCTAGTAGTATCCGGAATGGATGTAATCTGTCTTTCAGGGTTATCTCCAAAAGACGAATCTACCCTCCTGCAATGTTAGTAATAGGAGTGCAGACAATTTTAAGTGTCTACAAGGCGTAAGAAGGCTTACAGTGGACTGCCAAAGAAGACTTCTATAGCTTTAAATGGATGAACACTCGGCTCCCGCCGGTAAAAAAAAAGACTGAATATAAGCTCACAAGTGTTTAAAATGAGAAAACACTCAGTTTAGGGTGTGTATAGAGCAAATTGGACAGGGCTTCCTCGCCGTTTTTTCTTACAAAATGGCCATCCAGAGCCATCTATTTATAGAGGGGGGATCCGCAGGTACACCTACGGCAGCCGTAGATGTACCTGCGGCGGGTGCCATGGGCTCCGTGGGTCTCGCTGTCTCAAAGTACGTGCACTCGTGCAACGTTATGTCCACTCGAACTTTCAGAACTTCAATCTGGGCCTCCAATTGAGGTGTATAAGACCTTTCACGGAGTGTTGTTGTCGACAGATACACAAACGACATGGGATTAGAGGTTGTAAAAATTTAGGAAGATGGGACCATGCCCTTGGTCTTCAAGCTTCAAATTCTATCCGGTGTGCTGCCATGCGTAGTAGTCACTCGAGATTGGAACTCCTTGGTTCTTATGGGATATTGTTGTGTAAAATTTATGTTGAACTATTGTTGAGACAACGCAATGTGGGATCAAGGTGGAAAAATGATGATTTTGCCCCACACCAGGGTTATCTCCGGTTTGGGCTGATAAAGCAGTCGTTGCTCAAGGTTATCTCTGAGATTGGGCTGCTGCAAGTACTGGATGTCCTCAGGGTTATATCTGAGGTATGCTTGACTTCCCAGTGTTATTTTTAGGACTGGAGCTGAGTGCCTCGGTTTGGTTTCCGAGGTTGAAGCTGACTGCATAAATTTAAACGAGCATCTTCGAGGTTATCTCCGGAACTGTAACTGCATTCCTCGGGGTTATCTCCGAGGTTGACGTTGTCTTTCCCGATGTTATTTTTGGGACTGAGACTGAGTATCACGGGGTTATCTCTGAGATGAAACGGTCTTCTCCGGTGTGATTTTCGGTATTTGAACTGCATTCCTCGAGGTTATCTTCGAGGTTGAAACTGACACTTCCAGTGTTGCTTCCGGGATTGAGTTGAGCTATCCTCCAGGGTTATCTTTGAAAGACGATTCTGCCCTCCTGCAATGTTAGTAACAGGTATGTAGAAAATTTTGAGTGTCTACAGATGCCCCTCCTTTTCATATTCATGCAATGCAATGGCGTGGATAGGATAAAGAATACTAGACACTTGAAATGCAACAAGATGATCATGATGCAATGTACAATGACATGATGCCAATGTGTGTGGTTTGTTGGATTGTTCTCCAACATGGTGGGATGATTGCCGGTTCCCCTTGACTTCTACCGGGATTGACAGTTATTACTTACAACCCTGATGAACTATCTTGGATGTGCAATCCAACGCTCTGAGGAGCTTTCAAGATGTTGACGTTGGGGTTATCACCAAAGTCCGTATTCCTTAATACAGACTTCACACTAAAGATGCATCTCTTGTGACTCCCCCAAAATAGGTATACATCACCCATCTTAGGTCGCCAAATACATGGTACTGAATACAAATACAAACTTAATTATACAACATGAGTTGAGAGTTTTTACACGAATATTGTCTTCTAGACAATATCCAAACTCAAATAGAGTCCTCATTATATTTATTGTCACACTATTTTATAGAATAGTGAAGACTACTATAACACCATCTCGGACCATCACTCCATTCCCCGACTAGTCCCGACTACGTTCTCATTTCTAGAAGAGAACAATGAAAGCAAAAGGGTGAGCTCAACTAGCCCAGTAAGAAATATTATGATTAAGATAATGAAGAATAAATTATCATTAGTCTTCAACAGTGTTTAACTGATAAAATATAATAAATATCAAGTTTAACTGCAGCGGAACAAGCAATCCATTAAAAGAGTCAAGTAGAGCATGATATCTACTATCTTCTATGATTTAAAAAGTTTTTCATCAACTTTATTGCCGAGACTCAGCTTAATAAATAAACCACATCATCGAATCATCCCTGCACTACGGGCCAAGGATATTCATGTAATCATCAATGGTCATGACTATACCAAATAATCCCTGGTCATAATCATACCAACAACTGTCCATCAATGCACTACAGGCCAATGAGGACTTTTACCACATCATTTGTAACATTATGAGTCATGATTATACCAAATGATCCCTGGTCATAATCATACCAATCAACAGTCCATCTATGCACGTAAGCCAAAGATGACTTTCATCATAATATAAGCATGAGGATGATGACAATGATATAAGGATTCAATTAAAAGAAAGCAAAGGATAAATTTTTAAAGATGTATAATTTAATTTATCCACAATTCAATAATGTTCAAATTGCCAACATGATACTACTTTGTGGAGTAAAATTCAAGAATGATATTGTATCAAAAATGATTTGGACCGAAAAGAAATCAATTTTTATCATGAATAGTACTCTGGGTGAATAGTACCCAGGTGAATAGCACTTTGTGAATAGTACCCAGGTGAATAGTACCCTATGAATAGTACTCGTGAATAGTACTTCATAAATAGTACTTTGTGAATAGTATCCGTGAATAGTACTTTGTGAATAGTACCATATAAATGAATAGTACTCATGGACAGTACTCTTGCATGAAAAGCTTAAAATTTAACAAGAATGTGCAAAAAACATCCTTGTGAAACGATACTAGATGAAGCGCAAATTTCAAGGATATTCTACTAATTTCACGGAGTATAGAAGCAAAACTCAAAATGAGGATATAATCAGGAATACGAGATGAAATAATATTACTCACATACTACAAAGTATGGAAGAAAATATTATTCCTATGAATACTGAACAAAATAATATTCCTTACCTCATAAGAAGAGTGCATACTGGAATAGTGAGGTAGCAGACTTCTATTTTTCTTTTTCTTTATAGCTTCTCTCTCTATAATTGCTCTTGTAAGTCTTTGTGAATTGGTGAGAATGAAAGAAGAATGAGCTTCTATTTATAGAAAAATATAGTTTCGATAATTGCACGTTTTGGGGCTCAAAATATTACAGAATAATACCTTCATCTTTTCCTTCATTTTTAATTTAGTCCTGCAAGTATTATCAAACTTGCACCACCTCCCCTAATAGTACATCATGTGAATCAATAGTTCTATACATGTGAAAAAAATAGTTACAGTACAGTACCTTCATCTATACCTCTATTTTTAATTCAGTTATGCAAGTATTATCAATCTTGCACCACCTCCCCTAATAGTAAATGCTTGTGAATCAATAGTACACACATGTAAACAAATAGTTATAAGCATGTGAATTAATAGCAATTAATTGCTTATTTATCTGATTAATTACTCGATTAGTCAATATAACCTCTAGACATCAATTATTATCGAAATAGATGTCGATTTCCACTAACCCTAATAATCCCAACACAATGGAAATATCAATTTCATCTTTAATCAATACGAACTTATTCATCATTAATATTATAACTCACAATATTTAACAATCAGATCATTCCCAAGAAAGAGGGGGCTTTCCGATAAGGATTTCTCCCTATTGGTGCGTAATATTGCAAATAATAATATGAATAACTTTGTTGTCTCAATTATTGATTTAATAATATAAAATATTGATACTATGACAATAATTGAATAAATAATATGAGAGATGTTATGCAGCAATTACTGTAGCAATAATTGAGTATAACTGAGTGACTTCTCACATAAGCATCAATAATCAATATCGTGTGCTACTATTTAACCACGCGTATTACTGTACTTTTACCACCAGGTAGTTCAACAGTTTAACGGTAAAACTTTCGTCGTTATTTTTATAAAAAGATATTTCTGTCTTTTTCTAACTACGACAATACTTCCATTGTGGGGTCCACCAATGATTGTGTCGTCGTATGAATATTCCCTACTAAAATGAATATTCCCCGACCAATCGAATATTTTATAACAACTTGCTTACTTTGCAAAATTTGTAAATATTACTCGCAGCTATAACATTATATCAAATCCACAGCATAATATTCAAAAATATATTTCGAGAAAAATTAATCTTTATTCATAAAAGTTGGGGTCTTACAACCTCCCCTTCTTATGAAATTTCATCCTCGAAATTAGGGTACGTACCTGGTATGTCGAAGAGGTGAGGATACCTTGACTTCATTTCAGATTCTAACTCCCAGGTCATTTCCTCAACATCGTGGTTTCTCCACAAAACTTTGACTTGAGGTATAACTTTGGAGCGTAGAATATGATCCTTCTTGTCCTAGATTTTAACAGGTACCTCTTCATACGTTAAATCTTCCGCTATCTCATCTGGTTCTAATTCAATAATGTGGTTCGGGTCTTTCACATATTTATGTAACATATATATATGAAAAACATTATGAACACGAGACATACTTGGCGGTAAGGCGAGTCTATAGGCCACAGTTCCTACTCGATCAAGGATTACAAATGGGCCGATGAATCGAGGATTGAGCTTTCCTCTCTTTTAAAATCTCACAACTCCTTTCCATGGAGCAACACATAACAACACATGATCTCCAATATTGAATTCCAAGTTCTTTCGATGAAGATCAGCATAGCTCTTTTGTCGATCTTGTGAGGTTTTTATATGTTTTCAGATCATTTGAATCTTTTCCGTAGTCATACATACCAACTCCGATCCCAACAACGTTGCTTCACCCACCTCATCCCAGCATACTGGAGAACGACGCTTTCTTCCATACAACACCTCAAATGGAGCCATGACAATACTTGCTTTATAACTGTTGTTGTAGTAAAACTCCACCAATGGTAAGAACTTGTCCCAACTTCCTTTGAAGTCAAGGACACAGAGTCTTAATAAATCTTCAAGAGTTTGAATAGTCCTCTCCGACTTCCCGTCCGTTTAAGGATGATATGCCGAATTAAATCATAAATTCGTGCCCACAGCTTTTTGCAAACTAACCCAAAATCTTGAAATGAATCTTGGGTCTCGATCAGAAACTATGGATAATGGCATACCATGCAATCTTACAATCTCATTTATGTACATACGATAAAGATGTTCAAGTGTATAAGTTTCTTGTATCAGTAAGAAATGAGCAGACTTGGTTAATCTATCAACAATGACCCAAATTACATCTATTCCTTGAAAAACCTTAGGAAGACCAGTAACGAAATCCATGGTAATGTGCTCCCACTTACATTCTAAAATTTCAAGTGGTTGCAATGGACCTTTTGGCACTTAATGCTCCGCCTTAACTCGTTGACAAGTTAGACACCTTGAGATAAACCCTAATATCTCTCTCTTTATATTGCTTCATCAAAATGTATGTCGAAGATCACGATACATTTTGGTACTCCCAGGACGGATTACAAATGGTGTGTTGTGTGCCTCTATCATGATTTTATACTTTAAGTCAGAATCGTTAGGAACACAAAGTTTGGAGTTAACTCGAAGTATTCCTTCTTCATCAATTCTTACTTCCGGAATAGCACTTTCTTGCACTTTCTTCCTTATACGCATTAGCTCCAGGTCTGTAGCTTGAGCAACTTTAACTTTATCGATTAAAGTCGGTTCTAATCGTATATTCGCCATCATCACATGGGTCCCTAGAGTCTTTAACTCTATCTCCATCCTTTCTAAGTCATACAAAATGGGTCTTTGTGTTGACAATATCGAACTCGTACCCGCTTATGATCTTCTACTCAATGCGTCAGCTGTGACGCCCCTAAAAATAGGTCCAATCCATCCAACCTATTCTGAGTTGCCAAATACATGGTACAGAAAACAACTACAACTTTATTACTATAATTGTCGTGCAAAATACAATAACACATATGTTGTGATTTTTGATACAAATATATACCAACTGTGACTCTCATCCCAACCTTGGATAGCACGTCACAATGGCACCTTACATAAAGGTACAGTCAATAACTGTTTTAGAAATGAAAATCTTTGGGAAGTGCTCAAGGAAACCTTCGTACATGGAAGGCCATGCGTTTAGTGTAAAATCCCAAAATTTACAAATAAAGATTTATTTTTCTCGAAATATTTTTTTTAATATTATGGTGTGGATTTGAGATAATGTTATAATTGTTGGTAATATTTATAAATTTTGCAAAGTATGCAAGTTGTTATATTATATTCGATTGGTCGGGTAATATTCATTTTAGCAGGGAATATTCGTACAACGGCGCAATCATTGGTGGACCCCCCAACAGAATTATTGTCGGATTGAGAAAACGACAAAAATATTTTTATGAAAATAACGGCGGAAGTTTTACCGTTAATATTGTTGAACTACTCGGTAGTAAAAGTACAGTAATATGCGTAGTTGCATAATAGCACACGGTATTGATTATTGATGCTTACATGAAAAATCACTCAGTTATACTCAATTATTGCTACAGTAATTGTTGCATCATATCTCTCATATTATTGATTCGATTATTGTCAGTATCATCTGCATTATATGTTATATTATTAAATCAATAATTGAGATGACAAAGTTATTCATATTATTAAATTGCATTATTTACAATGTCTAGAAGTTCTGTCAATGAGAGGTTTGGTCACCTAATTGCATGCCAATAGGGAGAAATCCTTATTGGAAAGCCCCCTCTTTCCTGGGAACAACCTGGTTGTTAAATATTGTGAGTTATAATATTAATGATGAATAAGTTCGTGTTTATTAAAGATGAATTTGATAGTTCCATTATGTTAGGATTATTTGTGTTAGTAGAAATAGACATCTATTCCGATGATAATTGATGTCTGAAGGTTATATTGTTCAATTGGGTATTCGGGACACTTTTTGTGTTGGAGTACTATTCACAAGTTACTATTCATGAGTTACTATTCACGAGTTACTATTTATGAGTTACTATTCACGAGTTACTATTCACCCAACAATATATTTCTTTTCGGTCCAAATTATTTTTGGGTACAATATTATTCCATGAGGAGATGTGCTAATTTTTCAGACCGTTGGTTGAATTTATAATAGTAAATCAATATGGATCGCTGGTTTAAAGTTTTAATAGTGACTCAGTATGGACCGTTGCTTTAAGTTTTAATAGTAAATCAATATGAACCGTCCGTTTAAAAGTAAATCAATCTGGACCGTTCATGAATTAGTTACTATTCAATCCATTCTCCTATAAATAGAAGCTCATTCCTTCATTATTTCTTACGAATTCACTGAAACTCTAGAGAGAGAAATTATAGAGAAAAAGAAGAAGAGTATTCTGCTACTTCACTACTTCGATATCAGTTTCTTTTACGGTAAGGGGTATTATTTCTTTTGTATTCATGAAGAGAACTCTGTTATTCCATTATTTATTATTACATTGGAATAACTCGTATATCTGTGATTCACCCTATACTTCTTTGAAATCCTTCTATTATTCCATTCTTTATTATTACATTAGAATAACTTGTATCTGTGAGCTACCCTATACTTGGTGAAATTCTTTTGTTATTCCATTATTTATTATTCTATTTGAATAACTCAGATATCTGTGAGCTACCCTATACTTGGTGAAATTCTTACATTATTCCATTCTTTATTATTACATTTGGAATATCACATGCATGCATTTTACGTCGGACTGGTTAGTCTTTATTATTCATTCGAATATCCTATACATGCATTTTTATTTGGACTGGTTTTCGTCTTTATTATTCTGTTAGAATATCACATGTCGTGTATTTTACGGGACTGGTTCCATCTTTATTATTACATTGGAATATCACATGCATGCGTTTACTGCGGACCGAGTTCCGTATTTATTATTACATTGGAATAACCTACACAATGCGATCTATCACATGCACGGTGATTTCTTTTGTTATTCCATTCTTTATTACACTCGGTTGGTTAAAGTATTGACTTCTATACTCCATGAAATTAGTGGAATATCCTTGATATTTGCGCTTCATCCAAAGTATCTTTTCATGGAAATATTCTTACGAGCATTCTTGAATTTTACTCTACAAAGAAGTATCATGTTGACAATTTGGACGTTATTAGTTTTCTGGATAAATTAATTCTTGAACTTGTTTTATTGAATTCTTATATCATTGTCATCATCCTCATGTTTATATTTTATTGAAAGTCATCGGTGGCCTGTAGTGCATAGATGGACTTGGTATGATTATGACCAAGGATTATTCGGTATAATCATGACAGTAATGTTACAAATGATGTGGTAAAAGTCCTCATTGGCCCTTGATGCATTGATGGGATGATTGTTGGCATGATCATGACCATTGATGAATACACGGATATCCTTGGCCCGTAGTGCATGGATAATTTGTGGTCGTGATACTAATGAATATCCTTGGCCGTAGTGCAGGGATGATGTGGATTATTATTAAGCTGAGTCTCAACGACAAAAGTGATGAAAAACTTTTTAAATCATAAAAGATAGTAGATTTTATTCTCTACTTGACTCTTTTAATGGATTGCTTATTCCGCTGCAGTTAAACTTGATATCTATTGTATTTTATCAGTTTAACATTGTTGAAGGCTAATGATAATTTAACCTGCATTATCTTAGTCATAATATTTCTTACTGGGCTAGTTGAGCTCACCCTTTCTTTCACTGTTCTCTTCAGGAAATGAGAACGTAGCAGGGACTAGTTGGGGAACGGAGTGATGGTCCAGACAGTAGCATTAGTAGTCTTCACTATTCTATGAAATAGTGTGATAATAATTGTAATGAGGACTTATTCTGAGAGTGGATATTGTCTAGAAGACAATATTTGTATTAAAACTCACAGCTCTTGTTGTATATTTAAGATTGTATTTGTATTTTGTACCATGTATTTGGTGACTCAAGATGGGTGATGTATACCTATTTTGGGGGCGTCACATTTAGGTTATGATAGATATCATATGCCCACAGAATTATCATTGGTAGATCCAATAGACCCCAAAGAAAAACGAGAAGATTACTATCATGTTCCTTCCAATGGTGAGTCTTCTCTTGACATATAACTATCTCCATTATCTACAATTGAAAATTATATTTCAACCAAACTCCAAGATCATATAGGTAGTACTCGTAGATATATTCAGCAAGTGGATGTGTACAACCCTGTCTTATGATAACATGAGGTTGTATGTTATTAGACATCTTGTATGATAGTGGCAAAACACCCTTCCAAAGTTGGGTTCGCCTCACCCTATTCGGTTCACCAAAATTAAATATCAAATGACGTATACAATAAGACACACGTATCTAATGTTCTCAATAAAATTATTTTCATACTATTTAGGGAGAACCTCAATAGCTATATACCACCATTCTATTCCCCTGTTATACCCCGCTCGACCTAGCTACACTCATGTTACCTGAAAGGAATTGTGAAGCAAAAGGGTGAGCACAACTAGCCTAGTAAAGAATATCATGACTAAGATAAATAATTTATCAATAGCCTTCATCAGTAATGAATCAGAGATTTAGAACATATGGTAAATGATAAAACTTTTCAACCATAATTGCAACGGAATGAGCAATCCATTAGAAGAGTCAAATAGACCATAAAGTCTATTATCCTCTCCATGTTAAAAGTCCACCAACAATGTTTTATCCCTGTAACATCAATCAACAGTTCCTGTCCACAATCATGTAAATAACTCATAATCATATTTTTGGTTCTAAATTCCTCTTCTCATCCAGGACGAAGATAATTTTCATCACCTATCTTTACCTGAAACATCAAAAATCATGGTTATACCAAATCATAGTTCATGTTCATAATCATACTAATAAATTCATCTTTGCACTACGGGCCAAAGATATTCATCAACAGTTCATCTTTGCACTACGGGCAAAAGATATTCAACAACAGGTCATCTTTGCACTACGGGCCAAAGATATTAATATCTCAAAGAAATATATAATCATTTCAGAATTTATATAAACAATAATTATAACCATGTTGATCAATTCACCTTTGCACTTAAGCTAAAGATATTCAATTATAAATTCAATGGTTATGATCATACTAGTCAATAATTCAACTTTGAACTACTGGCCAAAGAGAACCCATAGTCACGGTCATACCAATAATCTAACCATCTTTACACTTAAGTCAAAGAAAAATTTCATCACAGAGATTATAAAAATGTTATATATGATAATAAAAACAATATGATCAACACCTGCATTTAATTTCAAGAGTAAGATTCATAAATCAACGATAATTTGGTCAGAAAAAGAAACCAATTTTGTCGTGAATAGTACCCGTAAATAGTAACTCATGAATAGTAACTCGTGAATAGTAACTCATGAATAGTAACTCATATTCGTAAATGGTACCATATACGTAAATAATATCGTATACGTAAATAGTGCCATATATTTGAATAGTGTCGTATACGTGAATAGTACCGTATACGTGAATAATAACCCCGACATGAAAAGGTAAAAATTCCACAATCAAACTCATATCAATATTTCGGAATAATGATATTGAAGAAAATAATATCATTTAAGAAGAAAATAACATCCCTTACCATCCCTTATAATCCCCTACCAATATAATGACAATATCTCTTACCTCAAAAGAGCAGTACTTCTGACTGGAATATCGGATATGACGCTGAAGGAAACTTGCACTGATTAACAACTCTTAAAGTATCACAATACTCACAAAATACGCTCGATAATATAGGGAGAGAAAACTTATGTTTCTGGTGTGATTTTCAATTCTAACTCAGCACCCTATTTATAGGAAAATGTTAGAACGCCGTAGCAGACTTGACCTACTACCTGATGGCTCTACCTGCTACTATTCCCACCCACCACTTTTGAAATAGAATTTCAGTACATTTTCAACAACCAAAGGTGGGGCCCACTCATTCTATAATTTTCCACCAAAAATCATTTAAAAACATAATTTCTGAATCAGTTACCTCTTAAAATTCATAACAAATCATATGTTAATTTTTAACGGTTCACAATTTGTGGACATATACTCAATTTACATATGTATAACATATCCAAAAATCACAACGATCCAACGGTCAGATTAAAAATTATAACTCACGCAATATATCTCAAGAACACGGATTTTTTGGATTATGAGTCCTACGAACCAGTTTCATTCATACAGTCACCACGAAAAATCCACAATGAATTTTTGGGTGACTCCGATTTCTACGATTAGCTTACTACCAGGGCTTTATTTTGATATATGGCTCATCTCCTAACTCATTATACACAAAGAGTTATAAATTTTACAAAATCAAGTAATAAACTGATTTTCTAAAAATTTCTAAATTTCGTTCTTCATTTCGACAAAATACTAATAATACACCTCAGCATTAATTCCTTCATTTATATCTATATAAAAAAAATATATTTCCTTATCAAATAAATCAATAATTAATTATTCACAAATAATATTACAGAATCACAATAATGACAACGGTAGTTCCGAGAAAGAGGGGCTTTTCGATAAGGATTTCTCCTTACTGACGCGCAATTAGGTGACCAAATCTCTCCTTAACAGAACTTTCTAGACATTGCCAATAATGCTATCTAATAATATTATTCAAATAATATGAATTATTGATCTGATAATGGGAAATATTGTGTAGTGACAATTATTGAAACAACAATAATATAAAATATCAACGCAGTAATTATTGAACCAATAAATAAAATATTGAACAGTAATTACTGTAACAATTATTGAGTAGTGCCTTCCTACGTAAGAATCAATAATTCAAAAATACTATGCAATACCGTGTATGCTATTGTGCACCCAACGCCGTATTCTCGTATTTTAACCACCGGAGTATTCTAACGGTTATTAATGATAACAATTCTTATTTGTTATTTATAAAAACTCAAACTTGTCGTTTTCCTCATCCGACATTTATTCTGTTACGGGGCCCATAAATTGCTGCGCCGTCGTACAAATATTCCCTGACAGCAAGAATATTACACGACCAAACGAATATTCCCCGACAACAATGAGTATTTTATAGCCACTTGCTTATTTTGAAAAAAAATCATAGATCACCCTTAACTT
Organism: Panax ginseng; assembly: GCA_020205605.1. Classification (NCBI taxonomy): domain Eukaryota; kingdom Viridiplantae; phylum Streptophyta; class Magnoliopsida; order Apiales; family Araliaceae; genus Panax; species Panax ginseng. Next base: position 51,114,010 of record CM035133.1, read on the forward strand.
TAACTTTTTATCAATTTAACCATTTACTAAATAAAAAAATTTGAATACTTTTATTTCATAAAATTCGGGGTCTTACAATCTCTCCTCCTTATGAAATTTCGTCCCAGAAATTTACGTACCTGGTATTTCAAAGAGTTGAGAATACCTTGCTTTTATTTCATATTTCATCTCCCATGTCATCATGATTTTTCCATTGCTCATCTCGTGTATTTGAAATATCATTCTAGAATACAGCTTCAAAACAAGGGTTAATTGAACAAATTAATATATCACATAATATCCCTATATTATGACCGACCAACAAATAAGCTTAGGTAGGACACATTAGCGAAGGATTTACTCGTCTCTCCCCTCCTAGTTCTATTCCCCGATCTCCGTCAGAGACCATATCCCTAAGCTCTGATACCAATTGTGACGCCCCCAAAATAGGTCCAATCCATCTAACCTATTTTGAGTCACCAAATACATGGTACAGAAAACAACTACAACTTTATTACTACAATTGTCGTGCAAAATACAACAACACATATGTTGTGAGTTTTGATACAAAAATATACCAACTGTAACTCTCATCCCAACCTTGGATAGCACGTCACAATGACATCTTACATAAAGGTACAGTCAATAACTATTTTAGAAATTAAAATCTTTGGGAAGTGCTCAAAGAAACCTTCGTACATGGAAGGCCATGCATTTAGGTTATGATAGATATCATATGCCCACAAAATTATCCTTGGTTGACCCAATAGACCCCAAAAAAATGAGAAGATTACTATCATATTCCTTCCAATGGTGAGTCTTCTCTTGACATATAACTATCTCCACTATCTGCAATTGAAAATTATATTTCAACCAAATTCCAAGATCATATAGGTAGTACTCGTAGATATATTCAGCAAGTGGATGTGCACAACCCTGTCTTATGATAACACGAGGTTGTATATCATTAGACATCTTGTATGATAGTGGCAAAATATCCTTCCAAAGTTGGGTTCACCTCACCCTATTCGGTTCACCAAAATTAAATATCAAATGACGTATACAATACGACACACTTATCTAAAGTTCCCAATAAAATTATTTCCATACTATTTAGGGAGAACCTCAATATCTATAGACCACCGTTCTATTCCCTTGTTATCACCCGCTCGACCCAGCTACACTCTTGTTACCTAAAAGGAATTGTGAAGCAAAAGGGTGAGCAAAACTAGCCTAGTAAAGAATATCATGACTAAGATAAATAATTTATCAATAGCCTTCATCAGTAATGAATCAGAGATTTAGAACATATGGTAGATGATAAAACTTTTCAACCATAGTTGCAGCGGAACTAACAATCCATTAGAAAAGTCAAATAGACCATAAAGTCTATTATCTTCTCCATATTAAAAGTTCACCAACAATGTTTTATCCCTATAACATCAATCAACAGTTCCTGTCCACAATCATGTGAATAACTCATAATCATATTTTTGGTTCTAAATTCCTCTTCTCATCCAGGACGAAGATAATTTTCATCACCTGTCTTTACCTGAAACATCAAAGATCATGGTTATACCAAATCACAGTTCCTGTTCATAATCAAACTAATAAATTCATCTTTGCACTACGAGACAAAGATATTCATCAACAGTTCATCTTTGCACTACGAGCCAAAGATATTCAACAACAGGTCATCTTTGCACTACGGGCCAAAGATATTAATATCTCAAAGAAATATATAATTATTTTAGAATTTATATAAACAATAATTATAACCATGTTGATCAATTCACCTTTGCACTTAAGCTAAAGATATTCAATTATAAACTCAATGGTTATGATCATACTAGTCAATAATTTAACTTTGAACTACTGGCCAAAGAGAACCCATAGTCACGATCATACAAATAATCTACCCATCTTTACACTTAAGTCAAAGAGAAATTTCATCACCAGGATTATAAATTTTATATATATAATAATAAAAACAATATGATCAACACCTCCATTTAATTTCAAGAGTAAGATTCATAAATCAACGATAATTTGGTCAGAAAAAGAAACCAATTTTGTCGTGAATAATACCTATGAATAGTAACTCGTAAATAGTAACTCATATTCGTAAATGGTACCGTATACGTTAATAATATCGTATACGTAAATAGTGTCATATATATGAATAGTGTCGTATACGTGAATAGTACCGTATACGTGAATAGTAACTCCGACATGAAAAAGTAAAAATTCCACAATCAAACTCATATTAATATTTCAGAATAATGATATTGAAGAAAATAATATCATTTAAGAAGAAAATAACATCCCTTACCATCCCTTACAATCCCTTACCCAATATAATGACAATATCCCTTACCTCAAAAGAGCAGTACTTCTGACTGGAATATCGGATATGACGCTGAAGGAAACTTGCACTGATTAGCAACTCTCAAAGTATCAAAATACTCACAAAATATGCTCGATAATATAGGGAGAGAAAACTTATGTTTTTGGTGTGATTTTCAATTCTAACTCAGCACCCTATTTATAGGAAAATGCTAGAACGCTGAAGCAGACTTGACCTGCTACCTGATGGCTTTACCTGCTACTATTTCCACCCACCACTTTTGAAATAGAATTTCAGCACATTTTCACCAACCAAAGGTGGGCCCCACTCATTCTAGAATTTTCCACCAAAAATCATTTATAAACATAATTTCTGAATCAGTCACCTCTTAAAATTCATAACAAATCATACGTTAATTTTTAACGGTTCAAATTTTGTGGACATATACTCAACTTACATATGTATAACATATCCAAAAATCACAACGATCCAACGGTCAGATTAAAAATTATAACTCACGCAATATATCTCAAGAACACTGATTTTTTGGATTATGAGTCCTTCAGACCAATTTCATTCAAATAGTCACCACCGAATATCCACAATGAATTTTTGGGTGATTCCAATTTCTACGGTTAGCTTACTACCAGGGCTTTCTTTTGATATATGGCTCATCTCCTAACTCATTATACACAAAGAGTTATAAATTTTACAAAATCAAGTAATAAACTAATTTTCTGAATATTTCTAAATGTCGTTCTTCATTTCGACAAAATACTAATAAAACACCTCAGCATTAATTCCTTCATTTATATCTATATAAAAATATATATTTCCTTATCATATAAATCAATAATTAATTATTCACAAATAATATTACAGAATCACAATAATGACAACCAGGCTGTTCTCAGGAAAGAGGGGGCTTTCCGATAAGGATTTCTCCTTACTGGTGTGCAATTAGGTGACCAAATCTCTCCTTGACAGAACTTTCTAGACATTGCCAATAATGCTATCTAATAATATTATTCAAATAATATGAATTATTAATATGATAATGGGAAATATTGTGTAGTGATAATTATTAAAACAACAATAATATAAAATATCAACGTAACAATTATTGAACCAATAAAATAAAATATTGAACAGTAATTACTGTAACAATTATTGTGTAGTTCCTTCTTACGTAAGAATCAATAATTTGAAAATACTGTGCAATACCGTGTGCTATTGTGAACCCACCCAGCAGACATCGTATTTTAACCACGGGTAGTCTAATGATTGTTAGCAGTATAATTACTGCCAATTATTTATAAAAACTCAAACTTATCGTTTTCTTCATCCGACAGTTATTCTGTTATGGGGCCCACAAATGGCTATGCCGTCGTATGAATATTCCCTGACAGCAAGAATATTCCACGACCAAACAAATATTCCCTGACAACATGAGTATTTTATTGCCACTTGCTTATTTTGAAAAAAATTCATATATCACCCTTAATTTTAACTTTTTATCAATTTAACCATTTACTAAATAAAAAAATTGAATACTTTTATTTCATAAAATCTGGGGTCTTACATCAGCTACTACATTTGTTTTTTCAGTATGGTATTGAATGGTATGATCGTAATCTTTCAACAGCTCAAGCTATCGCCGTTGCCCTATGTTGAGTTTCTTTTGAGTGAAGAAATATTTGAGGCTTTTATGATCCGTATAGATCTCCACCTTCTCTCCACATAGGTAATGCCTCCAAATCTTAAGCGCAAAAATGATAGCTGCCAACTCTAGATCATGAGTAGGATAATTCCTCTCATATTCTTTAAGTTGTCGTGAGTCATAGGCTATGACTTTCCTATGTTACATGAGAACACATCCTAAACCTTTGCCTGAAGCATCGTTGTATATGACAAATCCCTTCGAACCAGATGGTATTGTCAGAATAGGTGTTGAAATGAGTCTCCTCTTGAGTTCTTGAAAACTCTTCTCACATTCCTCGCTCCAACCGAATTTTGTATCTTTCTGAGTCAACTGAGTTAATAGAGTAGCAATTCGAGAAAACCCTTTTATGAATCTCCGATAATAACCAGCTAAGCCGAGAAAGCTACGTACTTTGGTTACTAACTTAGGTTGCTCCCAGCTTTGAATTGCTTCTTTGCCAGGTTAACAGATATTCCATAATTTGATATCACGTGCCCAAGGAATTTTACTTCCTGCCAGAACTCGCATTTCTTCAACTTGGCATATAACTTATTTTCACGAAGCTTTTGGAGTATCAACCTCAAGTGTTGCTCATGATCTTCACGACTTTTGGAGTAAATGAGGATGTCATCAATAAAGACGACCACAAAGTGATCCAAATATTCCTTGAATACTCGGTTCATCATATCCATGAAGGCAGCAGGAGCATTAGTCAATCCAAAAGACATGACTAGGAATGTCATCAGTTTTAATCTTTAATTGATGATATTCGGAACGAAGATCGATCTTTGAAAAGATTTTGGCGCCTTGAAATTTGTCAAACAAATCATCAATACGAGGTAACGGGTACCTATTTTTGATGGTGACATGATTTAACTCCCGATAATCAATACAAAGTCGCATACTTCCATCTTTCTTCTTCACGAATAAAATAGGAGCACCCCAAGGAGACTTACTAGAATGAATGAAACTGATGTCTAACAATTCCTGTAGTTGGGTTTTTAACTTCTGAAGTTCAATAAGAGCCATTCGATATGGAGCTTTGGAAATGGGTTTTGTACCGTATTCAAGGTCGATACAAAATTCAATTTCACGCTTTGGGGTAGGCTAGGAAGTTCTTCAGGGAATACGTCAGGAAATTTATTAACAATAGAAATATTATTCAAATCTGACGTATTTTTATTTAAATCCGTGACATGGGCTAAGAAAGCTTTACATCCGTTTTTTAATAAACGAATAGCTTTATGGCTTGATATGACAGTGATTGACTTTAGTAGTTTGGTTGCTTGAATTCGTATAATATGTTGGTTAGGAATATAAAAGCTACAACCTTACGAAAATAATCAATTTTAGCATGATGAGTAGTTAACCAATCAATCCCGAAAATCACATCAAATGCAAGTATTTTCAAAGAGATAAGATCGGCAGGTAACGTGCGATTACCGATTTGAATCAAACAAGACTTATAAACAGTGGATGTAATGAAGGTTTCTCCCAACGGAGTTTCAATGAGATAAATCAAAGTCTAATTTCTCCGAGTTAAATTTAAGCGTTGGCGCCAAGTAGGATAAATAAAAGAATGGGTAGAACCGGTATCAAATAAGGTATAGACTTTGCTAGAGTTTATGATTAACTTACCCGTGATCACCTCATTTGGATTCCTCACTTTTGGGAGGTTATGACAAACGCTCTTCCTTGAACTGCCTGTTTTGTCTTGTCTGTGATGGCCTTTGATGCCTCCATCCCAGCTGGACTTGACTTTGGTGCATGACAAAATTAGGATAGGTGACATTCTCTCCCACAATTGTAACATGCTTTGGACTGTTGCGTATAGTTTGGACTGATGTGTCCCTCCCCTCCGCATTTGTAACATATGACCGGTGGTCGTTCTCCTTCCTTAACAACAGGTGCTAGTGCTGACGTCTTTCCATCATTATTGAATCTCCTCTTTTTGAAATTTCCACTTCTATTATCTTGGCCATGATTACCACCGAAGTGGTTACCATTTCTAGTATGTTGATTCCCTCCACGTTTGTTGTCACCGCTTCGATGACTGCTACCACTGGTATTATCGACTTGTCGGCTGCTCTCTCTTGGTTGGGTTGACTCATTATTGCGCTCCAATAACTGAGCCCTATTTACAACATCTAAATATAAACACAGTTTGTGAGAAATTAGATATTGACGTATCTCAGGTTTCAAACCTCTTAGAAACATCCGCGTCATTCTCTCTTCATTATCAACCAAGTGGGACGCAAACCGGGATAACTCGACAAACTTAGCTTTGTACTGCGACATGGTCATATTGTTTTGCTCCAGCTTGATGAACTCCACCTCTTTCATGTGACGAATACTTTCTGGAAAGTACTTGTCATTGAACAGTTCTTAGAACTTTTCCCAAGACATTTTGAGTGCGGCAGGCTGAGTACGTTTTACTGATTTCCACCAGTAATTTGCCTCTCCTCTCAATATGAAGGTGGCAAAGGGAACCTTTTGCTCCTCGGAACATCCCAAGACATTAAGTATCTTGGTGATCTGCTTTATCCATGTCTCCGCCTTAAGTGGTTTTGGCTCTCCCAAAAACTCTTGTGGTCCCAGCTCCTTGAACTACTTAGTAGTGACCATTCGAGAGTGGCCAGTGTTTCCACCTGCATTTTGGACAGAAGTCTCTCTCGCCTGATGTTGCATGAATTTCATAAAGCCTCTGAACATCCCATCGTTCATCATCTAGTCAGTGTTGTTGTTTACCTGAGGATTATTACCTTCTTGATGGACATTATCCTGGGTATTGATCGTTGGTGACTCAACGGTCTCATGTGCTTCATTGCTTATCTCAATATTTTCGGATGCCATTTTCAAATACTGCCACAAAACAAGGGTTAATTGACTTGTCATATATTATCCCTATACTCTGACCGACCAATTAAATACCAAATAAACTTAGGTAGGTCATACTAGCGAAGGAATTCCCCGTCTCTCCCCTCCTAGTTCTTGTCTCACATCTCAGTCAAGGATCATATCCCTAAGCTTTGACACCAAATGTGACGCCCCTAAAATAGGTATACATCACCTATCTTGAGTCACCAAATACATGTTACTGAATACAAATACAAACTTAATTATACAACATGAGCTGAGAGTTTTTACACGAATATTGTCTTCTAGACAATATCCAAACTCAAATAGAGTCCTTAGTACATTTATTGTCACACTATTTTATAGAATAATAGTGAGGACTACTATAACATCATCTCGGACCATCACTCCGTTCCCCGACTAGTTGCGGCTACGTTCTCATTTCCTAAAGAGAACAATGAAAGCAAAAGGGTGAGCTCAACTAGCCCAGTACGAAATATTATGACTGAGATAATGCAAAATAAATTATCATTAGTCTTCAATAGTGTTAAACTGATAAAATACAATAAACATCAAGTTTAACTGCAGCGGAACAAGCAATCCATTAGAAGAGTCAAGTAGAGCATGATAACTACTATCTTCTATGATTTAAAAAGTTTTTCATCAACTTTATTACTGAGACTCAGCTTAATAAATAAACCACATCATCGATTCATCCCTGCACTACGGGCCAAGGATATTCATGTAATCATCAATGGTCATGACTATACCGAATAATCCCTAGTCATAATCATACCAACAACTGTCCATCAATGCACTACAGGCCAATAAGGACTTTTACCACATCATTTGTAACATTACAGCTCATGATTATACCGAATGATCCCTGGTCATAATCATACCAATCAACAGTCCATCTATGCACGTAAGCCAAAGATGACTTTCATCACAATATAAGCATGAGGATGATGACAATGATATAAGGATTCAATTAAAAGAAAGCAAAGGATAAATTTTTAAAGATTTATAATTTAATTTATCCAGAATTCAATAATGTTCAAATTGCCAACATGATACTGCTTTGTGGAGTAAAATTCAAGAATGATATTGTATCAAAAATGATTCGGACCAAAAAGAAATCAATTTTTATCTTGAATAGTACTCCAGGTGAATAGTACCCAGGTGAATAGTACCCCATGATTAGTACCCCATGAATAGTACTTTGTGAATAGTACTCATGAATAGTACTTTATGAATAGTATCCGTGAATAGTACTTTATAAATAGTACCGTATAAATGAATAGTACTCATGGACAGTACTCCTGCATGAAAAGCTTAAAATTTAACAAGAATATGCTAAAAATATCCTTATGAAACGATACTAGATGAAGTGCAAATTTGAAGGATATTCTACTAATTTCACAAAGTATAGAAGCAATACTTTAACAAAATGAAGGTATAATCAGGAATACGAGACGAAATAATATTACTCACATACTACAAAGTATAGAAGAAAATATTATTCCTATGAATACTGAACAAAATAATATCCCTTACCTCATAAGAAGACTGCATACTGGAATAGTGAGGTAGCAGACTTCTCTTCTTCTTTCTCTCTATAGCTTCTCTCTCTATAATTGCTCTTGTGAGTCTTAGTGAATTGGTGAGAATGAAAGAAGAATGAGCTTCTATCTATAGAAAAATATAGTTTTGATAATTGCACGTTTTGGGGCTCAAAATATTATAGTATAATACCTTCATCTTTTCTTTCATTTTTAATTTAGTCCTGCAAGTATTATCAAACTTACACCAGCTCCCCTAATAGTACATCATGTGAATCAATAGTACATTCATGTTAATCAATAGTTCTATACATGTGAAAAAAATAGTTACAGTATAGTACCTTCATCTATACCTCCATTTTTAATTCAGTCATGGAAGTATTATCAATCTTGCACCACCTCCCCTAATAGTAAATTCATGTGAATCAATAGTACACACATGTGAACAAATAGTTATAAGCATGTGAATTAATAGCAATTAATTGCTCATTTATCTAATTAATTACCCGACTGGTCAATATAACCTCTAGACATCAATTATTATCGAAATAGATGTCGATTTCCAGTAACACTAATAATCCCAACACAATAGAAATATCAATTTCATCTTTAATTAATACGAACTTATTCATCATTAATATTATAACTCATAATATTTAACAACCAGATCATTCCCAGGAAAGAGGGGGCTTTTCGATAAGGATTTCTCCCTATTGGCGCGCAATTAGGTGACCAAACCTCTCCTCAACAGAACTTTTTAGACATCGTCAATATTGCAAATAATAATATGAATAACTTTGTCGTCTTAATTATTAATTTAGTAATATAAAATATTAATACTATGAGAATAATTGAATCAATAATATGAGAGATATTATGCAGCAATTAGTGTAGTAATAATTGAGTATAACTGAGTGACTTCTCACGTAAGCATCAATAATCAATACCGTATGTTACTATGCAACCACGCGTATTACTGTACTTTTACCACCGGGTAGTTCAACAGTTTAACGGTAAAACTTTCGCCGTTATTTTTAAAAAAAGATATTTCTGTCGTTTTCCAACTACGACAATAATTTCGTTGTGGGGTCCACCAATGATTGTGTCGTTGTATGAATATTCCCCGACCAATCGAATATTTTATAACAACTTGCTTACTTTGCAAAATTTGTAAATATTACCCACAACTATAACATTATATAAAATCCACACCTTAATATTCAAAAATATATTTTGAGAAAAATTAATCTTTATTCATAAAAGTTGGGGTCTTATATCTCTCATGTATAAGAGACTCTGTGGGGATAGAGCTTTATCTGTTGAGGATGTGTATAACATATTCCATCACTAGTCCTCCCTGATGAGGATTTTCTTTCCTGGTTCATATACCGCTTGAGTCTTTCCATTGCTTTGTTGGAGATTCATGCGCCAACAATCGGTTTTCGTGGTTGCTCGACCTTCATTGACATGTGCATCAACGGATAAGATCCTTGCTGGGATAATGTCAAGGATGCTTGACCTTCGTTGACGTGTGTATTAACGGATGGATTGTATGAAAACCCGCTGGGGAAAAAGTTTTAGGGTTATAACCCTGAATTGATGGCATCAGACCTTCGTGAGGTATTTCCGAATGTAGTTTGCAACAACTAAAATAATTGGTATAGTGTACCATGTGTTTGGACGAATTCCAATGAGTGATATGTAAAGCCACAACTTGACCCGTGAAAACCAGGATTTCAGGCTATTCTACTCAATCGCGTAGCGTTTTTATTCCTAATTTGGCCTTTTCAGCTTGTGAGAACTCCTTTGCAACTTGAACTGGACCGAGCTAGAGGGGTGGGCCCCACCCAGGTACACCTGCGACTATCTGTGGGTGGCTTTTAAGGCTACAAGTTGCCTTCTTAAGTCATTGCACGTTGCGCCGCGAAGGAAATCTGAGATCTCTTCTTCAGATTTGCTAAGTTCGCATCTTTTCAAGAATTCATCCAAGTACAAGTGTTCTACATCATCACGGTAATGTATTCATGTCTTCTTTTCTAGTTTTATCCGTTGGAAAATGAATTATGATATGAAATTCATCTAAACACATAGTAGTGAATATTTATGCTCGTATGATGTGATAAAAAATATTCAACATAGCAAATGTTAGTATTAAACCATGCTAAACATAATGATGTGAAAAAAATTTGACTTTTGAAACAGTCAAATTGGCACCTTTTCCTACTATTTCTTATCCTATTTGAGGATAAATGAGCAAAGGTGGTAAAGCAAAGTAATCATGGTAATTAGGCTACCCTTACGGATTTTTACTTTGATGTATGTATGCATATAGGATGTTTATGACTGTGGGTAGGTGTGCTACTGAATGGCCACCTAGTCATGCCTATGTGCATGTGGATAGTCCTATTTACAAAGGAGACTATGGAAATTTTTTTCCAAAATGTAGGCATTGGGTAGTCATGCATTTTTAACTCTACTGTAGACATATGTTAAAATAATGCATGCATGCATGTAGTCATAAAAATGCATTTTGAAAAGCTCCTGGTTAGAATTTACCACACCCTTTCTGAGGTGATTTGGAGACTTGTTGTCCAGATATATGGATCCAGATCAGCCGAGTAGTTCCTGTAGGACCACTTCAGGTGTGCGGAGGAGGGCTTCTGAAGTGCCTCGACCCCGTTCTGTTAGACAGCCTCGTCGTTTGGCGGAGGCGGTGATACGTCGTGTTCGGGTTGACGTGCCGGACATTGAGGATGAGGAGGAGGATGTTCAAGTTACGAACCATGCTTCTACTGCACATGTTCCCTATAGGGATTTCCCAGGAATTCAGGTGTCGATCCCAAAGCTTCTGGGTGATTTGAGTAGACACCCCTCGATTTACTTGCATGTAAATGAGGTACCATCTGGATTTTGATCTTTCTTTTTTCCTATTGATGAGGAGCAAAGGTTTCTGATGTTGATCTGCTTTGTAGTGTAGGTTCCTGGCTTCACACAGCCTAGAGGGAATTGGTTTAGCATTCACTCCATATACTAGGCTCTGCATCCTGATTATAGAGCGATTATGCATGGCTGGGGTTTTGGAGCATTCTTTTCCATCCTTCCCCATCGTTGTCCCTGGGGTTACCTCAGGGCATTGTCTGAGCGCTGGTTTCACCAGACTAAGTCTCTCCATTTACTGGACTGTGAGGTGATGATGACGTCGATGGATTGGCGGTTTATCACAGGGATTGAGTTTGGAGGGGTGCCAATGCCATATACGGTGGATATTTCCCCGACTATCGTTCGATCCTTGCTAGGAGTTTCGGTTGAGGCGCTCAAGGGTAGGACCGTTCGTACAGGTCCTTTGAGCGTAGATGCTATAAGCGTGCTATTGAGTGAGCCTATACCCAATGATGTGAGGGTCAGGGATCGCATTCTTCGGTGATTGTTCCTGATGATCATTAGGGGCTACTTTATAGCTGATAACTCTTCTACGGTTTCATTTGATTTAGTGAGCGCCACATGACATGTGGACTGCATCAGAAACTATGACTGGGGCTCTTACACCTTTGCCTATTTCCTCAGGGATATGCGCATGCATTCGCAGGGCTTGACGGAGGCTTGGCTAGGATTTTACCCATTTTTGCTGGTGAGTATTTCTCTTGTGATTTCCCATGTACAGGTTAAGAGTGTTGACTGCCAGCAGATGTTTGCCTTTGTATTGGCAGTTTTGGGCCTATGAGAGGCTCCCATGTTTGCATCCTGTGAGTGTGTTAAGCTTGGAGACCTATCCACGAGGACGGCGATGGCATCATTCCATACTGGCGGCGGTCCTTGTAGCTGAGGGTTTCACTCATTGTCACCTATAGCTGGAGTTATTGACAGCTGATTCCATTACTTGGATTCCCTATCCTGGGGAGCACTTGGCCATTGGTTTTGAGGATGGATACCCAACTGATGTTGAGTACGTGATTTTCACCCGTAGGATTCCTATCTTTACAAATGGAGGATGGGAGCTCTATTTAGGAGAGTGTGCTATTAGGAGCACCACATGAGAGATTCGTATACTGATCTTGCCTCATGTCAGGCGTTATTGGCCTGTTTTATAGTCACCCGTCATTGATATCCCCTTGTTGGGTGTTGACAGTTTCATACTACTAGAGGGTCAAAATACCCAGGCTACGCTCTAGTATTGGTGGTCCCCTCTTACCATCGGAGCCCAGACATGTGCCACACAGTTTATGGGGGATATAGTTCCTGGATCAGTGATGATGATGAATTGGATGGCCTGTGTCAGAGATCCGACTCATTTGACATAGATTGACAGTTTGACCCGGCAGTTGGACCGGACACATTTCTTTATCCAGCACTTAGGCAGATATCCGGTAGAGGCAGATACATTTGATCCTTCCAGCTCAAGAGATGGCCCCTCAGACGACCCATATGGCTTCGCTGGTGCAGATCCTCCATTGTATAGGCCTGACATCCCCGTTGATAGAGATCCAGTGACTCAAGAGGAGTTACATCAGGTGGACAGGATTGATGATGTAGACATTGACATCATTATCTTCTTCTAATGTATATTCTCGTTATATCTTTTAATAGGCCTCTGTTAGATACTGGGTGGTTGTGCCCCATTCTTGCTATATCTTTTGATAGGCCTCTGTTAGTAGTTGGGCATCTGTGCTCCCATTTCCCTGTATCTTTAGCTCTACAAAGATGTATTAGATGGTGATGTACTTAGGAATGTATTTACTGTTATTCCCTACATCATATTGCCATCTATTATTTATCATGCATGTATTATGTTATGCATATGTATGTATATCCAGAGATATTCGGCATTGACCCCTTGATGGTCTTGTGACACGGCCCCCACAGAATTCTTCCTCGACAGTTAGCCGTATTGATCATACCCCACCAGTATTAGTGGCATCCCGTCTGGGATCGTGGTATGATAGTATGTCACCTTCTGCATGAGGTGATCAGAGATCGATTATTACTGAAAGACACTATGACTCTCCTTATATTTTGTGTTCCCGAGAGCTTTGTAGAGGGTATCTTTAGAGCATTGGATACGAGAGGCGGTGTTTTACGGTTTGGTATCCATGAGTTGACTCCTACCTTAGAGGAGTATGCCCGGTTGACGGTGCTCCCACTAGACAAACCTTTCATGCATATGGCTATTGGTGACATGAGCCAATAATTTATGACCCTCACCGGGTTGAGGCGTAGAGTTGTGCAGGATAATATCACATCCGGCCACGTGGTATCCCAACATTTTCTGATGGATAGATTTGGCTCAGAGGATAGTTATACACGGCACTTCGGGGATTTTACCATGTCGGAGGATCATTGACATTTGGCCAGAGTAGATGTACTGCTACTGTATGTATTATCATATGTATACATGCCACAGTACATGGATGAGTTGGACATTGGCGTCCTTATGGCAGTGTGAGCACCCAGGGAGGGTCACACCATTGTGTCGATGATTGTAGCAGAGACATTAAGATCAGCCACATATTGCAGCACCTACCCTACAGGGGTATTTACAGGTATTTCGGTCATGTTATACGTGTGGTTCATGTCACACCTGAGACCGATTGACACTTTTAGATGGCATGGGTATTGTTTTACTCATGAGATAGCCATGTCGTACTCCTTTCAGCCCGCGAAGTGTACAAATCCTGCATCTTGGTTCATTTTCTTGGAAGGGATTGGAGATCCATTTGATATATTGTCGTGTATAGGGCTTAGTTCACTATACAGCTTCATCTCTCATGCTCCAGGCATGGATTATCTCCATCTAGCTGGTTTGAGGGGCATGACTACTTACCACCCACTGGCTGTGATGTGTCAGTTTGACCAGTTATAGGACTTCCATCCTTTTGAGGGGGCATTGAGTCAGTGTTTGGCTTCTCGCCACTTGTTAGCAGAGGACAGATCCAGGGTGTATGCTTGTTGGGATCAGTGCTAGCTAGCTGCATTTTCTGTTAGCCATCTGGGTTATTCTGCAAAGTATTCTGTATGGATGGAGACAGAGACTACATTGGATGCGGTAATGTCCACATCACTGGGGATTGATTCTAATGATGGGGAGCCCATAAAGGACATTGATATTCCCACTGAGGATAAGCTATTCATTCGGTTGTCAGCAGCTCTTGCAGATTCTCCCAGTAGGAGTGCTACTGTGATTCAGCATTCAGCACAGTATTTGGAGCAGAGTCTTCATCTAATGACCTTTGAGAGAGATCAGGCTAGGGACTTGATGTTGATAGCTCTTAATGGGAGGGACACCGATCTATTGGAGAGAGAGATGAGGCTAGATCAGCTAGAGATGCATTGATTGTTGAGCGGGACGCTGCTCTATCTACCCTAGGATGTAGCCGTTACAGATAGTGCTTCAGTGAGATCCCTTACTACTGGCATGCTTGTTGATATGAGTTCATATATTGATGAGCATCATGCCACCATGCAGTTGGCTACGGATCTATTAGCTCGTGTAGATACCCTTAGGCAGGAGCTTGTGGCATTGCCTCCTTCTTCGGAGAGAGATTCCATGTTGGACTTGATAGCTCGTATATCCACGGGATTGTAGATAGACTTGTATTTTCCTGTACAGACTAGCTTAGCCATTTTGTCATGTATAACACATATTGTATATATCAAACAACATTATATATGGCAGGGAAATATATTTTGATTCACTTCCCTTTTAGTTGTACCTTGATACTTGCTTGATATTTGTCTGCTTCTTTAGGGATTGTAATCTTAATATATTCTAAACTCATCCTTAATGGATGGACATTGAGATGTCACAGGATCTTTCAGAATGGATCATTGATCTATCTGTATCCCTACCCTCTTTGGTGTCTTGGGACTAGTTTTTGTACGTAGATGTGGAGAGGAGTGTGGTCTTCCTCTCTGAGATTGATCGTACCATAGATGGTCACCAGTACTCCTATTTAAGAGGAGCCCAGTTAGTTCCATCTCTTATGGATTGGTGTTTCTCTTTGAGGAATCAACCGCAGCTTAGATGGTCGCCAATTCTCCCATTTATGGGGAGGTCAGGTAGTTCCATCCCTTTGGTCTGAAGCCGATGAAATGTGGTGGATTGAAGTTTGATTCCAGTACCGTGTGACAAGTATTTATGTTTTGGTAGGGGGCTAGACCAAACTATAAATAGCTGTCTACGTACTCCTATTGAAGAGGAGATCAGGTTTACGTAGTTCGAACCTGGTGTAAGAGGTTCAACGCTGAATGGTGTAAGGGTAGAAAAGTGTAGAAATGTTTTTGTTGTTTTTGTTTGTAGAGAAGAGTGTAGAAATGTTTTTATTTTTTTTATTGTGATCGGGCCATATAAAATGGTTGCCTACGTACTCCCAGGTATCGGGGAGATCAGGTCAACGTAGTTCGCCCCATGTTCAGGACGATTTGTAGCCAAAAATGTTTGATCCCATGTTCAAGACAAACTGCGGGTATGAAAAGTCTTATCCGTAGTTGGACAAAACTGCGGGTGTTAAAGGTTCAATCCCTGGTGGGATAACCAAAATTATATAAGATGTGAAGTGAGGGATCTGATGATCTGAAAACCATGTTGCTAGCTTGAATAGTGTGTGTCGGCGTCGGGATTTTTAGTTGTCCCTTTTCGTTACTTGTTCTTTGGTGTTCTCATGTTAATGTGAGATTTGTTTGAAAAAACAAGTGAAAAGGGTCCGACATGTGTAATGTCGACGATGGACTATTAAGAGTCGCCAGTTGGTGTTTTTAACTAGTTGCACCAACGCAACCGAAAAAGGTTTGTACATTGACCCAGTGATGTGACACTGCTAAACGAGTCTGTGAAACCGAGATTCATTTGGGTTTGGGGCTTGATTATGCGGAGGGAAGGTGTTAGGCACCCCTTAACATCCGTGTTGCCACGATGACCGCCACTTTTCAAGAAACTGTTATATGAATGTGTGTGTGTGTGTGTGTGGATCAATGTGCAATTATTTAAAAGTAGTGCGAGGCCTCGTTCGCACCTATATTCAAAGGGTTTGAATTTATAGAAAAATTTAGTTTTAAGTAAGATATAGCAATGAAGTTTTGTAAAAAAGAGGTTTTTCAAACCCTGTGCTCAATAGGAATTGGGACTTTTTCAAAATTCCATTTTATTATTAAATGTTCGGCTTGTTTGCTTTTATTTATGAGATGCGAAGCATCTTCGAGAAAATAATATATAGCAAAGGTAGAACTCCTCCTGGGCATGATGACCATCTAAGGAAATTCAATAATCTTGTAAATAATGTACAAGTCGCCATACAATTTGAAAATGTCCATCACGGAACAGAATCTAGATTGATGAGATCGAATCTGTGTTCACATGATTCCTAGGCTCACTTGATACCGCAGTTTATATGAAAAGCAGTAAGCAGTTATATAAAAGCTGTAAATATATATATATATATATATATATATGGACATGATCAACCACCATAAAGCAACTCCATGGGGGATCAAAAAAGTAAATAAAGCAGTAAAGACGATCAACCGCCACGAAGTAACTCTAGGCGGGACTAAATGTAAATAAAGCAGTAAAAGGCCTTGAAGTAAACAATTATATATATAAGTGTGTATATATATATATATATATAAGTAAGTAAACGCTCCAGATGTAAAATCCAGGCTCATCAGATATGTCTGACAACAGTTATATATATAAGTATATATATATAAAAGCAAGTAAATGCTCCAGACATAAGTCTAGGCTCAATCGAGGCATAACTCGATAATGTTAGTCCATATATATATATACAGACATAAATGAAAACCACGGACCAAAGTCTGGGCATACACACACAACACGACTCTCAATGTGTAGAATAGTGTGTGCAAAGATGAAGAGAAAGGCTTTATAAATTGTGAGAAGGCTTACAGTGGGCTGCCAATACAGGCTTCTATGACTCTATATGGATAAACACTCAGCTCCCGCCGGTAAAAATATAGCTATATGTGAGCAAACAGATGTTTAAAATGAGGAAACACTCAATATGGGGTGTGCACAGAGCAAATTGGACAGGGCTTCCTCGCCGCTCTTTTTTTTCAAAATGGCCACCCCAAGCCCTCTATTGATAGAGGTGGAGCCATGCAGTGTACTCAATTTGCCGGGTGCCCCTGCTCTGTGGGTTCCGTCATCTCGAAGTACGTGCACTCATGCACTGTAATGTCTGCTCGAACTTGTAGAACTTCAATCCGAGCATCGGAATGAGGTATATAAGACCTTCTTCGGACCGCTTGTATCGAGAGTTACACAATGACATGGATTAGAGGTTGTACGAAGTCAGGAAGAGGGGACCATGCCCATGCTCTTCAAGCTTCAAATTCTATCTGGTGTGCTACCACGCATAATAGTCACTCGGGATTGGAACTCCTTGGTTCTTGTAGGACATTATTGTATGTATATATGAAGTGTTAAGACGATGAGCAGGTGTTGAGGTGCAAGATGACATTTGACTCCTCATCGGGGTTATCTCCGGTTTGAGTTGAAAGCAGACGTTGCTCAGGGTTACATCTGAGATTAGACTGCTGCAAGTGTTTGAATGCCGCAAGGTCATCTATGAGAGTACATGTCTGCCTGGTGTTAGCTCCGGGTCTGAGGTATGAGTGCCTTGGCAGGAGGTCTGAGATTGAAGCTGATAACATGCACTTGAAATAAGCATTTCTGGATTTATCGCCGGAACTGCAACAACATTCCTTGGGGTTATCTCCAAGGATGAAACTCGGGGTTATCTCCGAGGTTGGAAATGATCCTTCTGGTGTGTGTTCCGGGGTTATAAATGATACTTCCGGTGTGTGTTCTGGGTTTTGAAACTGAACTTTCGGTAGTATCCGAAATGGATGTGAGCTGTCTTCCAGGGTTATCTCTGAAAGACGAATCGCCTCCCGCAATGTCGATGCAAGAATGTGTAAAAAGAAAATTTTGAGTGTCTACAGATGCCCCTCTTTATCATATTCATGCAATGCAAGGCATGGATAGGATAAAGAATCCTAGACACTTGAAATGCAACAAGATAAACACGATGCTATGTGCAGCAACATGATGTAAATGTATGAAGTATGAATGAAATGATTGACGGTTCCCTATTAATTATGTTGGGATGACAATCAGTGATGTCTTGGACATGCGATCCAAATCTTCAAGGATGTTGATGTTGGGGCTATCACCAAAGTCTTGAATCCTAGACACAGACTTCTACTCCATAGAGGTACCTCTTGTGTACAAGAGATCTGTGGGGAAAAAGCTTTGTCTATTTGAGGATGTGTATATCTTATCCCACCATCCTATTAGAGTTACTACCAATAGTATGTACTTGTCAGGGCTGTCTGACCTTCGCTGATGTGTGTATCACCGGATAGATCCCTGTTGGGTGTATTATCAAGGCTGCTTGACCTTCATTGATGTGTATGTCAATGGTTGCATTGCGTTGTAACTCCTGCCGGGGATACTTACTGATGTATTGCTTCGATAGGTTTACTTGCCACCGGCTAAGATAACGTCAAAGTTGCTTGACCTTCATTGATGTGTGTATCAATGGTTGAGAATGCGCTGTAACCTCCGCTGGAGATACGTGGATGCTTGAAAGACTTGCGTTGTGACCCCCGCCGGGGATACTTTGTCAACTTATAACTTTGGCATTGTAACCCCCACCGGGGATACATCATCAGTTCATAACTTTGGCGTTGTAACCCCCGCCGGGGATACTTCTAGGGTTATGACCCTGCACTGATGGCATCGGACCTTTGTGAGGTATTGCCGAGCATGATTTGTAAAAGCTAAGGCCATTGGTATAGTATACCTTGAATGCAGGCGAATACCAATGCGTGATATGTGGAGCCAGAGTTTGGCCTGTGAAAACCAGGATTCCAGGCTATTCCGCTCAATTGCGTAGCATTTTTATTCCTGATTTGGCCTTTTCAGCTTGTGAGACCTCCTTCGCAACTCTAACTGGAGTGAGCCGGAGGTGTGGGACCCATATAGGGGTGCCGCAGGTACACCTGTAGAAGCCGCAGGTGGACCTGTGGCCAACCGTGGCTATGTAAAGCCTGCAGGTTGCTTTCATAAGTCATTTTCAAAGCTGCGCGACGAAGGAAATCTGAGTGCTTTTCTTCAGACCTACTGAGTTCAGTCAACTTTCTGCATATTCTGCCACCATACAAACATTCTTCACTGTCCTGGTAACATATGCATGTATTCTTTTCCAGTTTCTATCCGTTGGAAAATGACTTATCACATGAAATGCATTTAGACAAATAGTAGTGAGTATGCATGCTGATATGACTTTGCAAAAAATATTATAGTAAAATGTTAGTATTAAACCATTCTGAACATAATGATGTGAAAAAATTTAACTTTTGAAACAGTCAAATTGGTACCTTTTACTGGCATTTCTTATCCTATTTGAGGACAAATGAGTAAAGGTAGAAAAGTAAAATAACCCTGGTAATTAAACTACACTTACGGATTTTTTACTGTGATGTATTAAATGCATTTAGGATGTATATTATTGTTTGTAGGTGTGCTACTGAATGGCCACCTAGTCATGCCTATGTGCATGTGGATAGTCCCATTTACAAAGGGGGCTATGGCAAAAATTTTCCAAAACATAGGCATTGGGTAGTCATGCATTTTTAACTCTATTGTAGATGTATGTTAAAATAATGCATGCATGCATGTAATCATAAAATGCATTTTGAAAAGCTCTAGGTAAGAATTTACCACACCCTTTCTGAGGTGATTTGGAGATTTGTTATCCAGATATTATGGATCCGGATCAGTCGAGTAGTTCCTGCAGGACCACTTCTGGTGTACGGAGGAGGGCTTCTAAAGTATCTTGACCCCGTTCTGTTAGACAACCTCGTCGTTTGGTGGAGGCAGTGATACATCTTATCCGGGTTAAAGTGCTAGATGTCGAGGACGAGGAGGAGGATGTACCGATTGAGGTTTCTGCTCCTGCTGCATGTGTTCCCTGTAGGGACTTGCCAGGTATTGGTGAACCCAGATCTTCTGGGTGACTTGAGTTGGCACCCTTCAGTTTACCTACACGCAAACGAGGTATGAATTTAGATCTTAATCTTCCTTATTTCCTATTGATGAGGAGCAAAGGGTTCTAATGTTGATCTGTATTTGATGTAGGTTCCCGGCTTTACACAGCCTCGAGGGAACTGGTTCATCATCCACTCTATGTATCAGGCTCTGTACGATGACTATAGAGTTATTGTAGATGACTGGGGATTCAGGACGTTCTTTTCCATTCTTCCCCGTCGCTGTCCCTGGGGTTACCTCAGGGCATTGTCTCGAGCGGTGGTTTCACCGCACTCGACCACTCTATTTCTTCGGATCGTGAGGTGATGATGATGCCAATGGATTGGCGGTTTATCGTGTATGGAGTTTGGAGGGATCCAAATTGCCTTGCAGGCGGATATTACCTCTACTTCATCGCCGGATCCTTGTTGGGAGTTTCGTTTGAGGCGCTCAAGGCGCGGGATATGCACGCATGTGTCCTTTGAGCGTAGATGCTATGAGTGAGCTGTTGAGTGAGCCTATACCCGATGATATGAGAGTCAGGGATCGCATTCTTCAACGATTGTTCCTGATGATCATTAGGGGCTGTTTCATAATAGATAACTCTTCTACAGTGTCCTTCGCTTTGATCAGCGCCACTCGACACGTGGACCATATAGGAGAGTATGATTGGGGTTCCTATACCTTTTCCTACTTCCTCAAGGGAATGCGCATGCGATCGCAGGGCTTGACCATGACGTTTGACGTCCGTTGGTACAACGATCATAACTCTTGCATCCGAACTCCGATTGGAATGATTCAAAATGTTCCAGAAAGCTAAGACGATGCTCTTCAATGTAAGCTAAGTTCCAAACTAAGAACATGAAGTAAACATGAAAGCCCAAATGATGTCTGGTTTGCTTTTCTTTGCGTTTTCTTTGCTTTTCCTTACCAATAGTCGCTCACAGCGCTCCCAAACGTATAACCTACAAAATGAACACAAAATGCATGAAAAATAACTAAGACACATAAATATAAGCAACTAATTCAAGTAAAAGATACCGGATAAGTGTATATAAAATCCACTTATCAGTATTATATATGGCATAGAAATATATTTTGATTTACTTCCCTTTCAGTTGTGCCTTGATACTTGCTTGATATTTGCCTATTTCTTCAGGGCTTGTGATCTTAATGCTTTCTGAACTTGTCCTTGATATGTGGACATTGAGTCATCGCAGTATCTCTCAGAATGGATCATTGATCTGTATGTATCCCTACCATCTTTGGTGTCTTGGGACTGGTTTCTGTATGGAAATATGGAGAGGAGTGTGGCTTTTCCTCTGAGATTGACCGCACCACAGATGGTCACCAGTACTTCTATTTGTGAGAAGCCTAGTTAATTCCATCTCTTATTGATTGGTATTGCTCTTTGAGGCACAACCACAGCTTAGATGGTAACCGAATCTCCTATTTGTGAGGAGAGGTTGGATAATTCCATCCCTTTGGTCTGAAGCCGATGAACTTTAATGGATTGAAGTTTGATCCCAATACCGTGTGACAAGAATTTTTGTTCTGGTAGGGGTTAGACTGAACCATAAATGGCTGCCTGCGTACTCCTATTGAAGAGGAGATCAAGTCTGCGTAGTTCAAACCTGGTGTAAGAGGTTCAACGCTGAATATGAAAGGCAGATGGGTGTAGAAGCTTTATTGATGAAGAAAGGTGTAGAAGTATTTTTGTTATTTTTGTTTTTGTAAGGAAAAGGCAGAAATGTTTTGGTTGTTTTTTCTTTGTTTATTGCGACCGGGCCATATAGAATATGGTTGCCTACGTACTCACGGGTATCAGGGAGATCAAGTCGACGTAGTTCGCCCCTCAAGACGAATTGCAGCCAAAGAGAAGTGTGAATCCCATGTGCAGGCTATACTGCGGGGAGAAGAAAGTTTGATCCCATGATGGGGACAAACTGCAGGTGTGGAAAAAGTTTGATCTCGTCTTCAAGACAAACTGCAAGCGTAGAAAAGTTTAATCCCATCTTTAGGACAAACTGCAGATGTGAAAGGTTCAATCCCATCTTCAGGATAATCAAAATTGTATAGAAGGTTTGAAATAAGGTGAAACTAGGCTGCTGGTTTGAAGTGTATGTTTCCCTGAGGGGCAGAAGAGTTTATAAAAAGAAGGTTCAAAACCGAAATGACTGGTGATTGGATGAATCCATACCAGGATGTTTTCTTGATGGTAACTTCAGACATAGTACTGTTTCATGGTGTCCGAGTTGATAAGTTTTGGAAATTCATCACCATCCATTTCCTGTAGTCTGAGAGCACCTCCTGTCAATACCTCCTTGATAACAAATGGGCCTTCCCAGTTAGGAGCGAATTTTCCCTTAGATTGATCTTGGTTGTTAATGATCTTTTTCAAAACCAAGTCATGTTGTTTGAACTGCCGTAGCCAGACTTTTCTATTGTAGGATCGTGCGAACCTTTGCTGATATAACTGACCATGGAAGATAGCCTTGGTTCGCCTTTCATCTATTAGAGACAATTGGTGATACATGTCTTGTACCCATTGGTCTTCATCCAACTGAGCTTCCATTAACACTCTAAGGGATTCTATTTCCACCTCTATGGGGAGCACTGCTTCCATCCCATAGGCTAATGAGTAGGGGGTTGCCCCAGTGGAAGTACGCATGGAAGTTCTGTACGCTAATAAAGTCAGAGGCAAGAGGTCAGTCCATCCTTTGTGATTAGCGGACATTTTCTGCATGATCTTCTTGATATTTTTATTAGCCGCTTCAACAGCACCATTCATCTTTGGACGGTAGATGACGGAGTTAAGGTGTTTGATGTGGAATTTACTGCATAACTCCTCCATCATTTTGTTGTTGAGGTTTTTAGCATTGTCTAACACAATAACCTTTGGTTGTCCATATCAATAGACGATATTGTTTCTGATGAAAGCAATGATGACTTCTTTAGTAACCCTGGGAGGGAGGCTGCTTTTACCCATTTGGTGAAGTAGTCAACCATGGTGAATATGAATCGATGTCCATTATTGGCTTTGGGCTCGATGGGCCCGATCATGTCCATTCCCCACATTGAAAAGGGCCATGGCGAACTCATATTGTGGAGTTCCCTTGGAGGGGCATGGATATCATTCCCATGAATTTTGCATTGATAGCATCTCTTGACGTGATCATCACAGTCAGCTTTGAGCGTAATCCAATAATGCCATGTTCTGAGACTTTTCTTGACAAGTAGGGGTCCGCTCATGTGTGGGCCACATACTCCACCATGGATCTCATCCGTGAGCCTCTGAGCTTGGTCTTTGTCCAGACATCTGAGGAGACCTAGTCTTGCATCTCTCTTGTAGAGTGCATCTCCGCCTAGGTAAAATTTTATAGCAAGTCGATGGTCTTTTCAGTCAGGCTTGCCTTAGCGGGTGTAGATCCATCTCGCAGATACTCCTTGATATGTTGATACCAAGGGTTGTGGATGGGAGGTAGTTCATCTGATACTTCTCCAACATAGTTCCCATAAGCTGGGGCCTTTTGCAGGGCAAATGTGATGCTTGGCATGTTTTCCTTGTCAGGTATGTTAATCAAGGAGGCCAACATTGCTAGTGCATCCGCAAAATCATTCCTATTACGAGGAATGTGTAGAAAGGAGATTTCTTTGAACTCCAAAGCCATCTGTAAAACTTGTTGATGGTAAGGCAGCAAATGTAATTCTTTGATTTAATAGATTCTTGTGGATTATTTGATTACCAATTCAGAATCCCTAAAGACAGTTAACCACCTGATGCCCATTGAATGGGCAAGTTTTAGCCCCATAATACAGCCTTCATAATAAGTTGTGTTGTTGGTGCTGACAAACTGCAATTTGACGGCATGACGGATATCTGCTCCCCAATCTGGGATATTAGAACTCGCTCCGATTTCCAGAGCCTTCGTGTTAATGACTCCATCAAAATACATTTTCCATGTGTGGCATGCATCGCATCGATGGTATTCTTTGAATCGCCATTACCCCTTCATCGGGAAGTATGTTTCTAAGGGATTGTAATCCCCAAAGAAGTAAGTCGCGGTGGCGATTGATCCGCAATTCCTTGACCTTTTGATGTAATTTTTGCGTCACGTAGACGATGTCAAATTGTTGTAGGATCAATCGCCATCCGGATAAATCGATAATTCAAAGATGGGCCATGAACACATACTTGAGAGAATCCACACGGGATATGAGATGGGTTGTGTGACCATGGAGGTAATGCTGTAACCTCATGGAAGCCCATGCTAAAGCACAACAAGTCTTCTCAATCAGAGTGTACTTGAGGTAATAGATAGCTCGTTCTTGGCCTCTATCGTCTTTTTACCCCAGCATACAGCCCATGGCATTGTCATTAATGGATAGGTACATGAATAGGGGAACATCATCCCTGGGTGGTAAGGAAGGCTTTCTGACACTAATCGTTCCATTTCATGGAGGAGTTCTTCCTTAACAACTTGAAGATGGGCTCACAGGTTGCTGTGAGTTGAGAGATAAACCTGCTAATGAAGTTGATTCTTCCCAAAAATCCCCGTATTTCCTTCTCTGTCTGAGGAATAGGCATTTCCTTGATGGCCTGGATTTTGGTGGGATCCAATTCAATTCTTTTGTGGCTGACAAGGAAACCTAGCAATTTACCTGATTTAACACCAAAGGCGCACTTGGTTGGATTCAACTTCAAGTTGTACTTACGCAACTTGTTGAAAAGCTTTTTGAGATGGTCTAAGTGGTCTTCCTCCTTCTGGAATTTGACAATGATGTCATCCACATAGATCTCAATCTCCTTATGCATTAAATCATGGAAAAGAGCCATCATAGCTCGCTGATATATTGCCCCGGCATTGATGAGGCCAAATGACAACCGTCTGTAGCAAAAGATTCCCCAAGGCGTGATGAAAGCAGTTTTCTCACGGTCTTCCTCGGTGACCATAATTTGATGGCACCCCGCAAAGCAATCCGCAAAGGAGTACATGCCATATTGAGCAGTATTGTCAATGAGAATGTGGATAAAGGGCATGGGAAAGCTATTTTTAAGGCAAGCTTTGTTCAAATCCCGGTAATCCATGCAAACTCGTACCTTTCCTCCTGGTTTAGGCAAGGGAACAATGTTGGATATCCACTCCAGATATGTAGACACCATGATAATTCTAGCTTGAAATTGTTTCACAATTTCTTCTTTAACCTTTAAACTCCACTCAGGTTTCAATCGCCTGAGCTTCTGCCTAACTAGCTTGAATCTTTCTTTCATGGGAAGGCGATGAAGAACAATATCAGTGGAAAAAACCACCATGTCTTCATGAGACCATGCAAACACATCCTGGAATTGGGTTAATATTGCAACCATGTCATTCTGTTGGTTTGGGGTGAGGTCTGAACCAATCTAGATTAGCTTAGGGATTTCTAAGGTTCCAAGATTGAAAGAAGTGGTTTGGTCAAAGGTTGGGTTTAGGTTTATCTGCGACCTATTCCTTAATCTCCTGAGGTGTCTCAATGTCCTCTTGTATTTCCATCAAGTCTGAGTCCAACTTTGCATCAAAGTTACATCCCTTGTGTAGAGAAGGCACCTCATCAGCAAGTACATGCACATCTAAATTCAGAGTCCTGAAACAAAACATGCTTTCACTTAATATATGAGACTGTTTAATCATACAAAAGTGTTAGCATGTACTGATAAAATAACTTCTAATACTGTATAGAAAAGTAAGCAATTAAAGTTATCTATAGGGCAGAGGAATTTTCTGCCCATTTTACCCTCGTCGACCAATGCATGGAGTGTTGCTCCAATTGTCAAGGGCAAAGTCTTGATGGACTGCAGTGATGGAGGGATTGTCATTATCCTCCTTCTCCCGAATTGTAACCATGACATCTAGACAATCATCGTCTGGGGTATATCTGTTTGTATGTTAATCAGGGACAATGATGCGTATGCCTGACATCATCAAGGCAATGTCATGTTTACGTTTCTGCTCCCTTTCTTCCACTTCGGGATTAGGAATCAATACCTCTTTTTCTTTGAATGGTACTCGTTTTGGAAATAGCATAGCCATAACATGGGCTAACACCTTTACTGGAGACTGTATCAGCTCATGCGGTACAAATGGAAAAAATCGCCATGTTACGGAAGCTTGAGGAACCTGGTTATGCTTATGAGGATTCCTATAACTAGAACTGGCAGAATAGCCTAGTCCGGCTGTCCCGGTTTGATTGGACACTTGAATAGGGTGCTTAATACCCTGCTTATCTTTACCAAGCCCTTGTCCAGGCTGATGACCCAATGACATCATTTCTTGAGTGGCCGACATAACCTCGGCAGAAATCTTGGGTTTGGGAAGTGGTGCTCCAATAGGTTGGTATTGTATGTTACTCACTTCCAAGGTATGAAAATCGCCAAAGCTCAACCAACTTCCGAATTAAAGTTGATGATTGGTAGGTCTCCGTTAAGGACACTGCTCTCGCTTGCCGTTGTGATTAGATCGTTATTGATAATGTATTTGGGTTGTTGATGTAGTGTGGATGGAACGGCTCCAGCCATGTGTATCCATGGTCTCCCCAATAGCAGGTTGTATCATGAATCTATCCTAAGGACGTGGAAGGATACATTGAATGTATTTGGACCAATCTCAATTGGCAGCTCAATCTTTTTGACGGAATTTCATCGGGATCCATCAAAAGCTTTAATAACCGTATGGCTGCTTTGGATCTGTTTGAGATTGACATTCATCTTTACCAAAGTGGCATAAGGACATATATTTAGAGACGAACCTCCATCTATCAAAACTCCAGCTAGCATATACCCGGAGGACAAAACTGCAACATGCAATGGCTTGCAATGACCGGTCCCTTTGGGCATTATGTCATCATCAGTGAAGGATATCACATTGTTGTTGAAAATGTGATCAACCATATGTTGAAATTTTTCCACATCCACTAATTTCGGTAAGTAGGCTTCTTCCAAAACCTTCATATCTGATGTTGAGCTTCTCTTAAGCTTAAAACCACCTTAGCTTCATTATGGCCCATAGCGCGGAGGAATTTTTCAATCTTCTCCATGGGAAACTTCCCCTTTGCTTTGATGGCGGACTTCATCACCCTCTGAGGAAGATACAGTGGATTTTCCTTTGACACTGTAGCAGTAGTATGAGACGTGGATCCTTTAGCTTCTCCATAATTCCATAGAACTTTGTGTAAGCTGAAAACATGATATTGTGGTCTGAATGGTAAAGAAATTGGCTCTGGTGCAGCCACTTTCAAAGGATTGTCAGCTCTTTGAGTTGAATTGTTTGTATGGGAAATGATTTGACAGTCTCATCATCCTCAGCGGATATAACTGCTACTGATCCCTTCCATTTAGTAGGACATGTATTCCCACTCTCGAGTTGCACAATGTCGTTGTTTGCCAGCTACAGGACACCGCTGTCAATGAGATTTTGAATGAGATGGCGGAGTGCCTAGCATTCTTCTGTGCTGTGACTGCGAGAATGTGAATGATATTGACATACTCCATCAGAGTTAAACCGTCTTGAATGGGGATTGATTGGAGGTAGAAGAGAGGTAATTCTTCCTTCATTGATCAACATTTAAAATATCTCCTTTATAGATTGGCCTAGATAGGTAAATTCCCTTTGATTGGCAAAATCCCGACGGGCTTTAGCATTTGCTCTCTTTGTAACCTTATCCTCCATAGCTTCGCTTTCTAAAAGTGATGGTGGAGCATTCATAAAAAAAGGAAGGAGATAGGCATGCTCCTGGCTAATTAATTGGAGTGTGACTTGATGCTGGTGGGTCACCAGTTCTACTAATTGCTTAATTTTCTTGCAAAGAGTTTTCATCTTTTGTTCCATAACAAATTGGAATTTTGCATAATCCCATCTGTCAACACTGTCTTTGATGGTTTGGGATGATTCACCATTAAACCGGAACTCATCCAAAGGCTCCAACTAATCATGTTGACCTCTTCTTCTTTGTGTTGAGGAAGAGGGTTGTCTTGCACATGAGGTTGATCTGGTTTGGTGACCACGATCTCACCGTTGTCTATTAAATCTTTGATCTTGTGTTTCAAGGCCCAACAATCTTGAGTATCATGTCCAGGTGCTCCGGCATGATAAGCACACTTCCGAGTAGCATTAAAACCCCTGCCATTAGGGTTGGCTGGTGGAAGAAGACGTGTAATTTTCTTCTGAGTAGTCAGAAGAGCAAGAATATTCTCGAGCCAGTCCCCTAAGGGTGTGAACGTTCGAGGGCGCTTTACTTCTCCACTTTTAGGCAATGGAGGGTTTGAAGACTGTGCTTGGAAAGGGGAGTAGTTTTCTCCTCTATATAGGTATGTTTTGATTGCCTTTCTGCCCTTGTAGTATCAAGGAAACATCCTCCTCTTTCTTTTTATGGACCCTCCAGGGGTTATTTCTATAAGATCCAGACTGGATGTGCTCAGAAACTATTTTAAGAGCGGCTAGGTCTTGAATTTTTCCTGACTTCAATCCCATCTCAGCCATCTCTCCGTGCTTGATCATTTTAGAAAATGGTTTGCCAATACCAGCTAAAACACTCTCATAGAAAGTAGCTTCCTGTATATCTATGAAAGTCATGACCATTTCTGATTTTGTCATGGAAGGAATAACTTGAGCAGCAAGGCGCCTCCACCTTTGAGCATACTCTCTGAAAGACTCATTAGACTATTTCTTGACCTCGTAACTGCACCGATTAGGAGCCATCTGAGATTGAAAACTGTATTGAGTGAGGAAGGCGTGAGCTAACTCTTCCCAGCTATGGATATTTGAGTTGTCTAATCTGGTACACCATGAACGGGCTTCTCCAGTCAGACTCTTCTGGAACAGCTACATTTTGAGCTTTTCATTTTCTGCATAAGATCCAAGTTCTCCAATGAACACCTTCAAATGTGTATAAGGATCCCCTAATCCGTCATATTTTTCAAAATTAGGGGTTTTGAATTTCTCTGGAGAATATGCAAAGGTCAGCATATGAAACACTTCCATGTGTTCCAATCCCTTTGAGAGTACGAATGGTTTCCTCCATTTGGAGGACCTTCTTCCTGATATCACCAGTGTCTGGATCTCCTTTGAGATGGGTGTATCCAGGGTCTTTGTTGGTCGTATCCAACTGAGGTTCTGGAATTGTTTTTCCAAACCATGATCTCCTCTTTGTGCATAGGATTCTGTATGTATAGGCATCTTTATACCCTAAGAAGATTGATGTAATTCTTTTAGCAGAACAGCCAAATCTGTGATTTGTTTACTTAATTCATCAAATTCTTCTCAAGAAACAGGATTAGATTGGTCAGAAGAAGACATGATTGGTTGTAGGCTCGTGGCCTTTTTGGATTTTGAGCGGGTAACAGGCCCAATGATTTCCCTACAAAAAACTTATGTAGTTTAGTCTTAGGGATAATGTAAATGTGCCCATTTTAGGAATATTGTCCTGCAAAGACGGGTGTTAATTGATAACATATATGTACAAATAATCTTCATATTTTCCATTACATAAAGATGAACATGGAATAAAATTACAAGTAAATTTTTTTACAAGTAATTGAAAATGGAAAGCATGAAGAGACTTTCCTCCGCGTTTGGTTTATCAGAGGTTGACCTATCTTAGGGTTAATCTCGCAGCTTTTTTGCATTAGGTACCCAGATCATCGCAATCTACTTGACGGGAAGTTAATCCGGTCTTTCAACTAGAGCGAATCTGGGTGGTGCCTTTCCTAAGCTTCATTGGAATTAGTCTCCCTACGAGTCCAGTAATCAAACACCGACAGGATAGCCTCCTGGTGGAGGAACCACACAACATACATTCACATACAACGTGTCTCACCGTTTATGAAAATGATGACATGTGTGAAGCACTAATATCACAGATAGATATTTTGTAGTGCAGTAATTAAATGCATTCGTACACATTCATCATAAATGTAAATGCAACATTCACACACAAGCATATAAAAGTTTTAAAAAGCTTGTAATAGCGGCTTAAACCCTCTTACTAGAGTCCCCAGCAGAGTCGCCACCTATCGACGTCGGGATTTTTAGTTGTCCCTTTTTGTTACTTGTTCTTTGGTGTTCTCATGTTAATGTGAGATTTATTTGAAAAAACAAGTGAAAAAGGTCCGACATGTGTAATGTCGACGATGGACTGTTAAGAGTCGCCAGTTGGTATTTTTAACTGGTTGCACTAACGCAACCGAAAAAGGTTTGCACATTGACCCAGTGATGTGACATTGCTAAACGGGTTTGTGAAACCGAGATTCATTTGGGTTCGGGGGCTTGATTATGCGGAGAGAAGGTGTTAAGCACCCACTGACATCCGTGTTGCCACGGTGACCGCCACTTTTCAAGAAACTATTATATGAATGTGTATGTGTGTGTGTGGATCAATGTGCAATTATTTGAAAGTAGTGTGAGGCCTCGTTCGCACCTATATACAAAGGGTTTGAATTTATAGAAAAATTCAGTTTTAAGCAAGATATATCAATGAAGTTTTGTAAAAAGAGGTTTTTCAAACCCTGTGCTCAATAGGAATTGCGACCTTTTCATACTTCCATTTTATTATTAAATGTTCGGCTTGTTTACTTTTATTTTCGAGATGCGAAGCATCTTCGAGAAAATAATATACAGCAGTGCTGAACTCCTCCTGGGCATGACAACCATCCAAGGAAATTCGTACACTGTAAATAATGTACAAGCTGCTTACAGTTAAAAATGTCCATCACGGGAACTGAATCTAGATTCAGTAGACTGAATCTGTGATCACATGATTCCTAGGCTCACATGATACCGCATGATTTATATGAAAAGCAAGTTATATATATATATAAAAGTAAAATATATATATATATATATATACTGAGTACATGATGAAACACCACGAAGCAACTCCATGGGGATCGAAATGTAAATATATAAAAAAAATATATATATATATGGACATGATCAACCACCACTTAAACAACTCCATGGGGATCAAAAAAGTAAATAAAGCAAGAAGATTTATCAACCGCCATGAAGTAAACTCAAAGCGGGACTAAATGTAAATAAAGTAAGAAAAGGCCTCAAGTAAACTTCAGCTCGATAGAAATTTAAATATATATATATATATATATATATATATATATATATATATAATAAACGCATAGGATATAAAATCCGTGCTCATCGGATATGTCCGAGAATAATTATATATAAGTATATATATATATATATATAAAAGCAATAAACGCACTATATATATATATATATATATATATATATAAGCAATAAACGTACCAGATATATATATAAGTATATATATATATATATATATATATATATATATATATAAGTAAGTAAACGCTCCAGACATAAGTCTAGGCTCAATCGAGGCATAACTCGATAATGTTAGTCCATATATAAATATATACATATATAAGTATCTATATACAGACATAAATGAAAACAATGGATCGAATTCTGGGCATACACACACAACACGACTCTCAATATGTAGAATAGTGTGTGCAATGATGAAGAGAAAGGCTTTATAGAGTGTGAGAAGGCTTACAGTGGGCTGCCAATGTAGGCTTCTATGACTCTATATTGATAAACACTCAGCTCCCGCCAGTAAAAATATAGCTATATGTGAGCTAACAGATGTTTAAATTGAGGAAACACTCAATATGGGGTGTGCACAAAGCAAATTAGACAAGGCTTCCTCGCCTCTCTTTTTTTTCCAAAATGGCCACCCCAAGCCCTCTATTTATAGAGGGGAGCCAGCCAGTGTACCTCTCTGGCAACGTAGCTGTTGCACCTATGGTCGCCGGGGTGCCCGAGCTCTCATGGGTCCCGTGGTCTCGAAGTATGTGCACTCGTGCACTATAATGTCCATTCGAACTTGCAGAACTTCAATCCGAGCATCCGAACGAGGTATATAAGACCTTCTTCAGACCGCTTGTGTCGAGAGTTACGCAATGACATGGATTAAAGGTTGAACGAAGTCAGGAAGAGGGGACCATGCCCATGGTCTTCAAGCTTCAAATTATATCCGGTGTGCTGCCACGCATAATAGTCACTCGGGATTGGAACTCATTAGTTCTTGTAGGACATTGTTGTATGTATGTATGAAGTATTAAGACGATGCGCAGGTGTTGAGGTGGCAAGATGACGTTTGACTCCTCACCGGGGTTATCTCTGGTTTGAGTTGAAAGCAGACGTTGCTCAGGGTTACATCTGAGATTGGACTACTGCAAGTATTTGAATGCCGTAAGGTCATCTGTGAGAGTACCTGTCTGCCCGGTGTTAGCTCCGGGTCTGAGGTTTGAGTGCCTTGGCAGGAGGTCTGAGATTGAAGCTGATAGCATGCACTTGAAACAAACATTTCTGGAGTTATCGCCGGAACTGCAATAGCATTCCTTGGGGTTATCTCCAAGGACGAAACTTAGGGCTATCTCTGAGGTTGGAAATAATCCTTCCGGTGTGTGTTCCGAGGTTGGAAATGATACTTCCGGTGTGTGTTCCGGGTTTTGAAACTGAACTTCTGGTAGTATCCGGAATGGATGTGAGCTGTCTTCCAAGGTTATCTCTGAAAGACAAATCTGCCCTCCTACAATGTCAGTAACAGGTGTGCAAAAAATTTTGAGTGTCTACAGTGTGTTTCCCTGATGGGGCAAATGGGTATGAAGAAAGGGTTGTATGTAGTAAGGGTTAGAAAACCTAAAATGACTGGTGATCTGGTGATCCAAAACAGGATGTTTGCTTGATGGTAACTTTAGACAGTACCATTTCACGGTGTTTGAGTTGATGAGCTGTGGAAACTCATCGTCATCTATTTCCTGTAATCTGATAGCACCTCCTGTCAATACCTCCTTGACAATAAACGGGCCTTCCCAGATTGGAGCGAATTTTCCCTTTGCTTGATCTTGGTTGTCAATGATCTTCTTCAAAACCAAGTTATGTTGTTTAAACTGCCGTAGCCAGAATTTCTTGTTGTAGGATCTGGCGGTCCTTTGTTGGTATAACTGACCATGAAAGATAGCATCACTTCTCCTTTCGTCTATTAGAGACAATTGGTGATATCTATCTTGTAACCATTGGTCTTCATCCAACTGAGCGTCGAACAACACTCTGAGGGATTCCATTTCCACCTCTATGGGAAGTACTGCTTCCATCCCATAGGTCAATGAGTAGGGGGTTGCCCCAGTGGAAGTACGCATTGAAGTTTTGTAGGCAAATAGAGTCAGAGGCAAGAGGTTATGCCATCCTTTGTGATTAGCGAACAACTTTTGCATGATCTTCTTGATGTTCTTATTAGCCGCTTCAACAGCACCATTCATCTTTGGATGGTAGATGACGGAGTTAAGGTGTTTGATGTGGAATTTACTGCATAACTCCTCCATCATTTTGTTATTGAGGTTCTTGGCATTGTTTGACACAATCACCTCTGGTTGTCCATATCGATAAATTACATTGTTTCTGATGAAAGCAATGATGACTTCTTTGGTAACCCTGGGGAAGAAGGCTCCCTCTACCCATTTAGTGAAGTAGTCGATCATGGTGAAGATAAACCGATGCCTATTACTGGTTTTGGGCTCGATGGGCCCAATCACATCCATTCCCTACATTGAGAAGGGCCAAGGTGAAATCATATTGTGGAGCTCATTTGGAGGGGCGTGGATAGCATTCTAATGAATTTGGCATTGATAACATCTCTTGACATGATCATCACAGTCAGCCTTAAGCGAGAGCCAGTAATGCCCAGTTCTGAGGATCTTTTTAACAAGTAGGGGGCCGCTCATGTGTGGGCCACATACTCCACTATGGATTTCATCCATGAGCCTCTGAGCTTGGTTCATGTCCATACATCTGAGGAGACCTAATCCTACATCTCTTTTGTAGAGTGCATCTCCGCTCAGGTAGAATTTCATAGCCATTTAATGGATCTGCCTTCTTTCAGTTGAGCTTGCCTCAGCGGGTGTAGATCCATCTCATAAGTACTCCTTGATGTGCGGATACCAAGGGTGTTGGATGGGAGGTAGCTCATCCGATACTTCTCCAATATAATTCCCATAGGCTGGAGCCTTTTGTAGGGCAAATGGGATGCTTGGCATGTTTTCCTTGTCATGTATGTTGATCAAGGAGGCCAAAGTTGCTAGCGCATCCACAAAATCATTCCTATTTTGAGGAATATAGAGGAAGTTTATTTCTTCGAACTCTGAAACCATCTATAAAACTTGTTAATGGTAAGGCAGTGAATGTAGCTCTTTTGTATGATAGATTCATGCGGTCTATTTGATTACCAATTCTAAATCCCCAAAGATAGTTAATTGCCTGATACCCATTGATTGGGCAAGTTTGAGTCCCATAATATGACCTCCATACTCACCGTGTGTGTGTGGTCCCGATAAAAGCGCAATTTGACGCATTTGACGGATACTGCTCCCCCATACCAGATACTAGAACTACTCATCACCAGAACCTTCCATATTTACAGCTCCATCAAAATACATGTTCCACGTACGACATGCATTGTACTGATAGTATTGCTGCACTATCATTACCCCTTCATCGGGGAAATATTTTTCCAAGGGTTTGAAATCCCCTGCAGGTGCGGCAACCAGTTGATCCACAATCCCTTGACCTTTAATGAACTTTTGTGTCACGTAGACGATGTCAAATTATTGTAGGATCAACTGCCATCTGGACAGTCGACAATTCAATATAGGTTTACTGAACACATACTTGAGAGGATCCATGCGAGATATAAGATGGGTTGTGTAACCATAGAGGTAATGTTGTAACCTCATGGAGGCCCATGCTAAAGCACAACAAGTTTTGTCAATCAGAGTGTACTTGTTTTCATTGCTGCTGAATCTTTTGCTGAGGTAGTAGATAGCTCTTGGCCTCTATTGTCTTTCTATCCCAGCATGCAACCTATGGCATTGTCATTAATGGACAGGTACATAAATAGGGGAACATCATCCATGGGTGGTACCAAAATAGGAGCGTTAACCAGCTGCTCTTTGATAGTAAGGAAGGCATTTTGATACTGATCGTTCCATTTCATGGAAGAGTTCTTCCTTAATAGCTTGAAGATAGGCTCATAGGTTGCTGTGAGTTGAGAAATAAACATGCTAATGAAGTTGATTCTTCCCAAAAATCCCCGTATTTCCTTCTTTGTCTGAAGAATGGGCATTTCCCTAATGGCCTGGATTTTGGTGGGATCCAGCTTAATCCCTTTGTGGCTGACTAGGAAACCTAGCAACTTACCTGATTTAACGCCAAAGGTGCACTTGGCTGGATTCAACTTCAAATTATACTTACGTAACATATTGAAAAGCTTTTTGAGATGGTCTATGTGGTCTTCCTCCCTTCGAGATTTGATAATGATGTCATCCACATAGATCTCTATCTCTTTATGCATTAAGTTATGAAAAAGAGCCATCATAGCTCGCTGATAGGTTGCTCCGATATTGATGAGGCCGAATGACAACCGTCTATAGCAAAAGGTTCCCCAAAGCGTGATGAATGCAATTTTCTCACGATCCTCCTCAGCAACCATAATTTGATGGTACCCCATAAAATAATCAGTAAAGGAGTGCATGTCGTATTGAGTAGTATTGTCAATAAGTATGTGGATAAATGACACGGGAAAGCTATCTTTAAGGTAAGCTTTATTCAAATCCCAGTAATCCACGCAAACTCGCACCTTTCCTCCCAGTTTAGGCACAGAGATTATGTTGGATAGCCATTTAGGATATGTGGACACCATGATGATGCCAACTTGAAATTGTTTCACAATTTCTTCTTTAACATTTAAACTCCACTCAGGTTTTAATCGCCTAAGCTTCTGCCTGACTGGCTTAAATTCCTCCTTAATGAGAAGGCGATGGATGATGATGTCCATGGACAAACCCACCATGTCTTTGTGAGACCATGCAAACACATCCTGGAATTGGGTTAATACTGCAACAATGTTATTCCTTTGGTTTGGAGTGAATTCTGTACCAATCTAGATCAACCTAGGGCTTTCTAAGGTTCCGAGATTGAATGAGGTGGTTTGATCAAGATTTGGTTTGGGTTTGTCTTCGACCCATTACTTGATCTCTCGAGGTATCTCAATGTCCTCTTGTATTTCCATCAAGTCTGATTCCAACTTTTCATCAAAGTTATAGTCCTGGTGGAGAAAAGGTACCTCATCAGCAAGTACAGGCACATCTAAATTCAGAGTCCTGAAACAAAATATGATTTCACTTAATATATGAAACTGTTCAATCATACAAAGTGTTAGCATGTACTGACAAAGTAACTACTAATACTGTACAGAAAAGTAAACAGTTAAAGTTATCTATAGGGCAGAGGGGTTTCTGCCCTTTTTATCCTTGGCGAAAAATGTAAAGAGTGTTGCTCCAATTGTCAAGGGTGAAGTCCTGGTGGACGGCAGTAATGAAGGGACTATCATCGTCCTCCTTCTCCCAAATGATGACCATAATGTCGAGACAATCATCGTCTGTAGTGTATCTATTTGTGTGTTCATCATGTAAAAGGATGCGTAAATGAGACAAACTCCTGGCGATGTCTTGTTTACGTTTTCGTTCCCTCTCTTCCACTTTGGGATTAGGAATCAGGACCTCTTTTTCTCTAACCGGTATCGATTTGGGAAATAACATAGCCATAACATGGGCTAGAACCTTTACCGGAGACTGTATAGGCTCAGGATCTATAGGTGGAGATAATTGTTGTATGGCTGAAGATGAAGGAATTTATTTGTGCTTATGAGAATTTTTGTGACTAGAGCTAGCGGAATAGCCTAATCCAGCTATCCCTATTTAACTAGGAACTTGAATCGGGTGCTTAATGCCATGATGATCTTTGCCCAACCATTATCTAGGTTGATGACCCAATGACATCATCTCTTGAGTGACCGACACTACCTCGGCAAAAATCTTGGGTGTGAGAGGTGGCACCCCAATGGGATGGTAATGAGTGTTGCTCACCTCCAGGGCATGGAAACTAACCGACTTAACTTCTGAATTGAAGCTAATGAGTGGTATGTCACCTTGTTCAGGACATTCCGGCTCAGCATTAACAGTGATTAGGCTATTCTTGATAATGTACTTAAGTTGTTAGTGAAGGGTGGAAGGGACGGCTCCAGCCATATGAATCCATGGTCTTCCCAAAAGCAGGTTGTATCCTGTGGTGATTTTAAGCACATGAAAGGATACACTGAATGTATGTGGACCAATCTCCACTGGTAGTTCAATCACTCCAACGGCGTTTCATCGGGACCCATCAAAATCTTTGATAATCGTATGGCTGCTTTTAATCCTCTTGGGGTTGATATTCATCTTCTCCAAGGTAGCATAAGGACAGATATTCAAAGATGAACCTCCATCTATCAGGACTCCTCCCACCATGTATCTAGAGGACAAAATCGCTATGTGCAACGGCTTTCAATGACCAGTCCCTTCAGTGGGTATGTCGTCATCAGTGAAAGATATCACATTGTTGTTAAACATGTGATCAACTAGATGTTGGAAGTTTTCCACATCCACTGATTTCGGTAAATGGGCTTTTTCAAAGACCCTTAGCAAGATCTTCTTGTGATCTTCGGAAGAGAAAACCAAGTCCAGTATGGAAATTTGTTGTGGAGCTTCTCTTAAGATTAAAACCACTTTGGCTTCATTATGGCCCATGGTACGGAGGAACTCTTCAATTTTCTCCATGGGAACTTTCCCATTTAATTTGATGGTAGGCTTCATCACCCGATGTGGAAGACACAGTGGATTCTCCTTCGATACTGCAGCAATTGTGTGTGATGTAGATCCTTCAGCCTGCCCATAATTCCATGGGACTTTTTCAAGCTGACAACAGGATACTGTGGCCTCGATGGCAAGAGAATTGGCTCTGGTGCAGCCACTTTCAAAGGATTGTTAACACCTTTGAGTTGAATTTCTTGTATTGTAAGTGGTATGGCAGCCAAATCATCCTTAGCGAATATAACTGCTACACTGTCCTTCCATTTTGTAGGACATGTGTTCCCACTCTCGAGTAACAAAGTGTCATCGTCTACCATCTGCAGGACACCGCTGTCAATTAAATTTTGAATTAAATGGCAGAGTGCCCATCATTCTTCTATGTTGTGACCGCGAGAATGGGAGTGATACTTGCATACTCCCTTGGAATTGAATCGTCTGGAATGGGGATTGATTGGAGGTAGAAGGGATGTAATTATTCCTTCATTGATCGGCATCTGAAATATCTCCTCCATAGGTTGGCCAAGGTATGTAAACTCCCTTTTATTGGCAAAATCCTGACGGGCTTTGGCACTTGCTCTTTTTACAACTTTATCCTCCAGTGTTTCACTTTCTGAAGGCGATGATGGAGTATTCATAACAAAAGGAAGGAGACTAGCATGCTCCTAATTGACTAATTGGCATGTGACTTGGTGTTGATGGATCACCAGTTCTGTCAATTGGTCTACTTGCTTACAAAGAGCCTTAATCTTCCGTTCCATCATAAACTGGAACTGTGCGTAATCCCATTTGTCAGCACCATCTTTACTGGTCTGGGAAGATTCAACAATGTAATTGGAACTTTGTCCACTGCTCCAATTAATCATATTGACCTCTTCTTCTTTGTGTTGAGGAAGAGGGTTGTCTTGCATATTAGGTTGGTCGGGTTTAGTCACCACAATCTCCCCATTGTCGATTAAATCATGGATCTTGTGTTTCAAGGCCCAACAATCCTGAGTATCATGTCTTGGTGCCCCGTCATAATAAGCACACTTCTGTGTAACATTGTAACCCTTCCCATTCGAGTTAGCTGGTAGAAGAAGATGTGTAATTTTCTTTTGAGTAGTCAGAAGATTGAGAACATTTTCAAGCGAATCCCCTAGGGGTGTAAACACTCGATTGCGTCGGACTTCTCCACCCTTTGGCAATATGGGGTTGGAAGACTGTGCTGGAAAAGGGGAGTAGTTTCTCCTTTGGATAGGCATATTCTGATTGCCTTTCTGACCTTGTATTATCAAGGAAACATCCTCCTCTTTCTTTTTATAGACCCTCCGGGGGTTGTTTCCATAAGTTCCTGATTTGGATGTGCTTCGTGAATGACTTTCGAGCTGGCTAGGTCTTGAATTTTCCTGACTTCAATCCCATCTCAGCCATCTCTCCATGTTTGATCATTTCAGAAAATGGCTTACCAATGCTAGCTAAGACTCTCTCATAGAAAGGAGCTTCTTGTATGTCTA
Source organism: Panax ginseng (assembly GCA_020205605.1). NCBI lineage: Eukaryota > Viridiplantae > Streptophyta > Magnoliopsida > Apiales > Araliaceae > Panax > Panax ginseng. The sequence goes on from CM035133.1 coordinate 51,153,759, forward strand.
TGAAGGTCATCACCATTTCTAACTCCGTCATAGAAGGAATAACTTGAGCAGCAATGCGCCTCCACCTCTAAGCATACTCTCGAAAAGACTCATTAGATTGTTTCTTGACCTTGGTAATTTGGTACCGGTCAGTAGCCATCTGAGACTGGAAACTATACTGACTGAGGAAGGCATGAGCTAGCTCTTCCCAGCTATGTATTTTAGAATTGTCTAATCTGGTATACCACGATCGGGCTTCTCCAGTTAGACTCTTTTGGAATAGCTGCATTCTGAGCTTCTCATCATCGACATAAGATCTGAGTTCTCCTATAAATACCTTCAAGTGTGTGTAAGGATCCCCTAACCCATCATACTTTTCAAAGTCAGGAGTCTTGAATTTCTTTGGATAATGAACACCAGGGAATATACAAAGATCAGCATAGGAAACACTCCTGTGTGCTCCAATCCATTTTATAGACCAAATGGTCTCTTCCATTTGAAGGACTTTTTTCCTGATATCACTGGTGTCTGAATCTTCTTTGAGATGGGTGTTTTCAGGAATTTTGTTGGTTGTATCTAACTGAAGTTCCGAAATTGTTTTATTCGAACCTTGTGTTCCTCCATGTGTAGAGGATTCTGTATGTACGGGTATTCGTGAACCCTGACTAGACTGGTGTAGTTCTTTAAGCAGAATAGCCAAATCTATAATTTGTTTGCTTAAAACGTCAAACTCTTCTCAAGAGACAAGAGCAGGATTAGACTGATCAGATGAAGACATAATTGGCTATAGGCTCGTGGCCTTTTTGGACTTTGAACGGGTAACAGGCCCAATTGTTTCCCTACAAAAACTTATATAGTTTAGTCTTAAGGAATGTATAAATGTTTACATGATATCATAATGTGTCCATTTTAGGAATATTATCCTGTAAAACGGGTGTCATTTGATAGCATGTCAAGCCTTAACATGCATGTACACATATTCTTCATATTTTTCATTACATAGAGATTGACATGGAATAAAATTACAAGTGATTGTCTTTACAAGTAATTGAAAATGGAAAGCATGAAGAGACTTTCCTCCGCGTTTAGTTTATCAGAAGCTGACCTATCTTAGGTTACTCTCGCGACTTTTTGGCATGAAGGTTCCTAGATCATCACAATTTACTTGACGGAAAGTTAATCCGGTCTTTCAACTTGAGCGAATCTAGGTGGTGCCTTTCCTGAGCCTCATTGGAATTAGTCTCCCTACGAGTCTAGTAATAAAACACCGACAGGATAGTCTCCTGGTGGAGGAACCACACAACATACATTCACATGCAACGTGTCTCACCGTTATGGGAATGATGACATGTGCGAAGCACTAATATCACAGATAGATATATTGTAGTGCAGTAAGTAAATGCATTCGTACACATTCATCAAAAATGTAAATGCAACATCCACACACAAGCATATAACAGTTTTGAAAAGCTTGTAGCGACTTAAGTCCTCTTACTGGAGTCCCTAGCAGAGTCGCCACCTGTTGACGTCGGGATTTTTATTGTCCCTTTTCTGTTTTTGTCTATTGGTGTTCTCATGTTAGGTGAGATTTGTTTGAAAAAATAAGTTGTGAAAAGATCCAACATTTATATGTCGACGATTTGACTGTAAGAGTCGCTAGTTGGTGTTTTTAAAAGGTTGCACCAACGCAACCGAGAAAAGTTTGCACATTGACCCAGTGATGTGACACTGTTAAACGGGTCTGTGAAACTGAGATTCATTAGGGTCCAGGGACTTACTTATACGGAGGGAAGGTGTTAGGCATGAAAGTAATATGCACACAAGCCGATCATGTTTGATGATAAAGCATATACATTGTAACTCTCTTATTCATTTATTAATAAAAAAAAAGTATTAATTTATTAAAGGCTTTTAATTATCTATATGATGTTGTTTTATAATATGTGATAAACCCATAGTTTTAAGCAATGCTTTTAGAATAATGATGATGGTCATTCTAATGAGATCTAAATTATTAGAAAGCTTAAAACTAAAATAGTTCCTAATCGTTGGATTACTAAATTGGAGATTAGTGAATCCGGATAGATTGGTACATACGTTGCTTGCTCATTAGATGAGGATGATTGATCTCATGATCATTTGTGTGGAGACACTAAAGCAAGTATGTAGGTGCTTATTAGAGAATAAGTTCACTGAACGTGGCTCGCTAAGGAATACCTAATGGAGTTTTACTTGCCTTTCAATAGGAATTCATGTAGTGATAGTAGTACAAGTGATCCTTAAACTTGAGATCATCATAGTATCTTGGGTATGATGAATTATACTTTGACTTATTCCTTAAGACCCTTAAGGTATATCAAAGGGTATGCTTGGGTATAATAAGTTGTACATAGAGATAATGTATGATCAATAAAGAATCTACCACTTCTAGTAAAAGAAGAGAAATGTCCTATGTGATTCGATAAATGACAACCCAGTAGTCATTGGCCAAGGCAGAATGAAATTAGAAAGGAGTTTCAAATTTGCATTATTTGATGTTGTGCATTTAAGAGTCGAAATACATATAATTAAATAAAATAAGACTTGACAGTAATTTCATGTCTTATATTTAATTGGGACATTGTATGGTGGAAGGATTGAATTGTACGGTAACTATTTACTCAAAGGTTCTTTTATGATTAACGTTGAAATCTATATTATCTGAAAAGTCGTTAATCGCTAGGGAGGCTTATCTCTATTGTAGAATAAATATTATTTATTTAAATAAATTAATTGTTTAATTTATTTATTTAAATAAGATTAAAATTGTTCTAATTGATTTATTCACAACCGGTTTAATATGGAGAACCTAAAGGGTCACACCATAAAAGGAAGAATAATTATTTAAGAAGCAAATGACATAATCGTAATAGTAAGTTAAGTATATTTAATTTAATCTATGATGATAGAATAAATTAAATAGCTTAATATTTATTATTTAATATTTTAGAAATATTAAATATAATTTAATAAGAGGAGTCTTATTATTATTACTATTATTATTATTTAATTCTTAAAGGAGTTTAGGAATTAATTAATAAAAGTACTCTCATTTATTTCTAATAAGATTAGAAGGCTAATTAATTAAAGGATTTTAATTAATTAAAATAAAACTCAATTCCTTAATTGTTAAGGAGGGTTGCCCACATCTATAAATAAGAGGAGTTTTATTATGGGTAAGTGGTTGTTGACTTTTTCACAACATACGTGATTTCAATTGTTGGAGAGTACGCTCCTTTTCTATAGAGATAGAAAACTATGGTTTAGCTAACCAACCTTCTTCTTGAATATTTCTTCTTCCTTGGTGGATCACCTCTAGAGGCCAAACACTTGGGTGGCTAACGTTGATCAAAGGAAGGAACCAAACCCGGTGGATTCAAGTTGAACGCGAAAAGGATTGAAGGTGAACTTGTACCTGAGGAAGCTCGAATCTTCAATGGTATGATTCTTAGTCTTTATCCTTTTCATTTAATTAATAATTATGCATAAAGGATGATCCGGGTATATGTTTTGTAAAATTTTAAAACTCTAATTTTTCACGTTTCCGCTTATTTTATGCAATTTGATTGCGTTCATGAATATTACAAACCTAAAAGTGGCATCAGAGACAAACCATTATGCGAATTATTAATTATTTTAATTTGATATGTATATTGATATGTGTTTAGAATAATTTAATTGGACATAATTTTATTGTATATAATTTATTTATTTTTAAAAAGGGATAAATTATCAATTTGTGAAACCATGGATTCGGTAATCCTCGCTGAGCATGTTCTTCCGTATTGCAACAGTACTTCCGTTTACATGATTATATATATAATCAGTTGGAGGATCAGTTATATATATATATATATATATATATATATATATATAGAACATGTAATCATGTGATTCATAATAACCTTTTCCACTTTTTTGGTGATTCACGTGGTCAAGGCGTTATGGTGAATGCCCCTGGTGATGGTTAATCATGATTCAGTGATTACTTAATATATATATATATATATATATATATATATATATATATATATATATAGGTCGAGGATCGGGTAAGGGATCCCTTATTTTCTTAAAATGAGGACTCTTTTTTTTTTTTTTTTAAAACAACTAAAAAAAGTTTAATATTTATGGAATCGAAATTTTTTCATAATACAGTGTTTTTTGGGTGTGATTTGTGCACGATAACAAAACATGTATGTATGCAAGCTGCACTGTACCACCACTTTTTGGTATAGGTATTCAAAACACGCCCAAAATATTGTATTATGAAAAAATTTCGATTCCATAAAATATTAACTTTTTTTTTTAGTTGTTTTAAAAAAAAAAGCAAAAAGAAACAAAAAAAAGTCCTTCATTTTAAGAAAATAAGGGATCCCTTTACTTGATCATTTCAGTATATATATATATATATATATATATATATATATATATATATATATATTATTAACTATTTTATAATTAAAATAAAAAGATTTATTTTAATTTTAAAATTAAATTTCATGCTAACTAATTAGAGTTGGAATTGGATTCTATGATAACTAATTAGAGTTGAAATTAGATTCTATGTTTCCTTAAATAAAGAAGTTTGTTTAGATATGAAATAAGATTTCATGTTATTTAAAATAAAAGAGTTTATTTGTGAATATGAAAGAGAATCTGTATTTCCTTAAATAAAGGAGTTTATTTAGATATGAAAATAAGATTTCATATTATTCAAAATAAAAGAGTTTATTTGTGAATAGGAAAAGAATCCGTGTTTCCTTTAAATAAAGGAGTTTTTTTTTTCTTGCAATTGGATTCCATAATTAATTAAAATAAAGGAGTTTATTTTGATTAAAGATTTTGATTAAAATAAAATAATTTATTTTATTCAAAATTGGATAAATTAAAATAAAAGAGATTTATTTTGATTTAAATTTGGATTAAAATAAAGGAGTTTATTTTGATTCAAAATTAGATTTTATACTAACTAAATTTGTCAATTAAATGATATCAATATATATATTGAATGTTTATTATTCATGAGATGAATGTTATTTATTGATGCATATGGTGATGTGTATGATAATAAATGAGATTGATTATGGACTATTGACCAATGTGATTGGATTTTATTTTAGTTGGATGCATGAATGTATGAGTTTTATTAAATGGGGTCTGTGTACCTCGTCTTCTCTAATATTTTCTTAATGTAAATTCTAACTCCCTCCTATATACTTCCCCTTGACTGCTGATCAAGGTTTCTATTTATTTTAAATAGTTTTGTAATAGGAATAGTTAGAATTAATTTTGAAGAATTGGAGATCAAGGAGCAAGGAGCGCTTGAAGACCCGTTTGTAATGGAGCCCGGGTTTAAATGTAATAGTTATATTTAAATATTAATTCTTGCACCCCTAGGGTTTAACCTTTTGGTTCACTTGGTGGCTCTAGTGAACCAAACTAGAATAAAAGTCCATAATCAATCCGGGTAGAATATAGTATTCTATATGTGCATGCTTATACTATATATATTATATATTATGCAAACATGCTTCGCATGTTAATTAATATGACGCGTATTTTATATATATATATGTACATGCGCGCTAAATAAGATGAGACAAATTAATTACATACAAACCCCTCAAATTTTTATATTAAGTCCTAAGCGTTCAAATTTATTTGGAATATCGAACGTCGCCTTCTAGCATGATAAAAATAATAGAGTTTCAATTAATTATTATAAGTTTGTTGTGTCACCACAAGGCTTATCTTAATTCTTTGAGATGTTAATTTTATCACATTTGATGCTTATAAAGAAAATTGAACAATGTTATTTTGTTGTGTCACCACAAGGACAATATTTTTCTTTTATGAATATATGGAGTGCTAGGTTGGATTTAACTTGGATAATTTTGATTCGGATGTGCCATCACTTGATCAAAATAATCTAAGAGGCAAAATACAAGGAGTTGCATAGTTGATATAATTGACAAGAGTTGTCTACCTATTTATTTATATATAGTTTGTTGTGCCACCACAAGGCTATATACATTTGAAATGGGATCCTTATTCTCACTAGCAAATCTTTAATTAGATTTTACCAAACTATATAAGTGAGAGTAATATAGTTTGATGAAAATAGTGGGAGATACCAATTTAAAACAAGACTTAATTTATTTTGTTAATTAATAAAAGAATGTATGCTAAAATGTTGTTAAAAATAAATTCATTTATAGAATTTTATAATGTCTAAATTACTATCACTGCGTAGCATATTAGATGTTAAATTAATCGACCGAATTAAACGGATTGGTTAAGGAAGTTGACAAAAGTTCTCACGGCTGAAAAGCTATGTTATGTCCTTAATACGCCTATCCCTGCAATGGTTGCAAACAATGCCTCTGAGGAAGAGATTGCTACTTTTAGAAAGTGGCAAGATGATGCACAGTTGGCTCAATGCATCATCCTCGCATCCATGAGTAATGAGCTTCAGCGTCAGCATGAAACTATGGATGCTCCTACTACATTCCTGCACATCAAGTAGTTGATGGTGAGGAAAGTAGGACTGATAGATATCAGATATCTAAGGAACTCTTCCGATCTAGAATGACCAATGACACTACAGTACAGACACATGTCCTAAACATGATCAATTTGATTGAACAATTAGGATAATGGGTTTTGTCATAGATGGAGAGTTGAACCAAGATTAGATCTTGCACTCACTCCCGGACTCCTTTCACAATTGTGATTTTTCATATGAACAAGCTAGATATCAGCCTCGCTGATTTGCTTAACATGTTGAAAATGCTGAGTCACTTTCCACCAAGAAAGACCAAGTCTTACTAGTAGGGGCCAAAGGATCTTCTAAAAAGAAGAATGATTCTAAGAAGGTAAATGGAAAGACAAAAATAAAGGATAATAAGAACAAAACTGATATGGATAGCAAAGGAGTTTGCTTCCACTGCAATAAGCCTGGACACTGGAAAGAAACTGGAAGAAGCATGTTGCAGAGGCTAACCAAAAGAAGCTTAGTGAAGTTTCGATTACAAATACAATTTTGTTCATGATTTAAAATAAATTTTTCTTTAAGTCAAGGTTCTACTTGGGTATTGGATACTGACTTTGGTTATCATAAATATAGATTTATGAAGGGACCAAACAGAAGTAGAAAGCTAAACAAAGATAAGTAATACTATGTGTGGGAAATGAAGCAAATGTTGCTACATTAGCCAAAGAAACTTATAGTTTAGCAATGCCTACGGGTAAATCTATTAAGTCAATAAGTTGTTATTGTATTCCAGTTCATGTTGGAAACATTATTTTTATTTTATTGTTGGACAATAAAATCTTTGGTATTATATTTAAGAACAATTGTTGTTCTATTTATAATAATAATATTTTGTATAGAACTGGAATATTACTTAATGAATTTAGTATACTTGACTTACGTGAAATAATTTTGCATATTGAACAAATTAGTATAAGAAAATGAGATGATCATTCAAAGAGTTGAATGTGTGTATTTGATGAAATACAAGTATGAATTATTTGAAAGGTTCAAAGAATTCAGAAGTGAAACAAATTAGCAAAGTATTAAGATTCTTTGATTAGATCAAGGAATAAATACTTGTGCAATAAGTTTTTAGATTATCTCAAAAGGTTTTCTCATAATGGATGTCTCATGATACACAATAATTGATTGATGTATCTGAAAGGAAAAATCATACGTTGTTGGACATGGTACGGTCCATAATGATTTTACCGACATTTCAGTATCCTTCTGGGGTCATGCCCTAGAAATGGCTGCATATCTACAAAAGGTAACCTCAAAATCCGACCCAAGACTCCATAAGAGTTATGGACAGGGAGGATTCCTAATCTTAAGTATGTTAAGATAAAGGGTTGTCCAGCTTATGTGAAAAGGTTTCAAAGGATAAGCTTGGGACAAGATTTGACAAGTAAAGATTTATGGGACATCCTAGAGTAAGTTTATGGTATATGTTCTATAATCCTACTTAGCAAAAGGTGTTTGTTGCGAAACATGCTGCCTTCTAAGATAAAGATGTTTATCATTGAAGGGGCTAGTGGGAGGATAATACATCTTGAAGAGTTCAAGAACCACAAAATACTTTAAGTCAAATAAGAGGAAACTATAGATAGACATATTGTACCACAACCGAGTCGTAGATCTGGAATAGTACCGAAAAATACCTGGGAGGTATAGATTCATCATTAATGATGATGATGATGATGATGAGGTACACATCATAGAAGATCATAATCCGGTTACATACGATGAGGTAAGAGTTATAGACACTCAGAGAAATGAATTAAAGCAAGCTTCTCAAAATGGAACATTCGTTTTGATGAAATAAATCAAAATAGTTTGATTTTATCACAAACAAGAATGAACCTAGTGTATAAAAGGGTCAATGGGAGCGTCGTGACATTCCGAGTATTATATATTGATATATTACGGATAAGGAATGACATGTTAATGCTAGAATTAGTAAAGATAAAGTTAAGTTGTTTAGCATAACAAACTCCAAGAGATATCTCATGTTGATGAGCCATGGAGTGTATCTCTCTTAAAAGTCCCCATAGACTCCTGAAAAGAGAGATCGCATGAGTGATAATCATGTATACAATGAAATATACGAGACCTAGTGTTGGTCGGTCATATTCTGGAGAAGATCACTGTAAGAAAGTGAAAATTTATGGTGGGTCTAAATTAAAACTAGAGGGCTTAACAGACTCAAGTTCTTTTTTAGATAGACCATGACGACAGAAAAATCCACTTTAAGGTAAAGCGTTACCTTGAACAATGGTGCAGTGAATTGGAAAGGTTTCAAACAGCAAAGAGTTGTTGGTTTAGTGATAAAGACAAAGTATATAGCTGTAAATAAAGCTGCAAGTTGATTGTTTGGCAAAAAGTTCATTACAGAACTAGGAATAGTTCCTAAGTCTCATCTTGGATCTAAATATGTGTTGCAACACTTTCATTTAATTATAAGAATCATTGAAAGATGGGAAATCACTATAGAGATAGTGGACTCTCAAGAACAACATTACATATCCATTAACTAAAGCTTATCCAACAGCAGGATAATCGTCACTTAGAGAAAAAGGGTATGAGATACCATGGCGATTGGCTTTAGTGCAAGTGGGAGATTGAAAGTAGTATGCACACAAGCCAATCATGTTTGATGATAAAGCATATACTTTGTAACAATCTTATTCATTTATTAATAAAAAATATTAATTTATTAAAGGCTTTTAATTATCTACATGATGCTGTTTTATAATATGTGATAAACCCATAGTTTTAAGCAATGCTTTTAGAATAATGATGATGATCATTCTAATGAGATCTAAATTCTTAGAAAGCTTAAAACTAAAATAGTTCCCAATCGTTGGATTACTAAATTGGGGATTAGTGAATCCGGATAGATTAGTACATACGTTGCTTGCTCATTGGATGAGGATGATTGATCTCGTGATCATTTGTGTGGAGACACTAAAACAAGTATGTAGGTGCTTATTAGAGAATAAGTTCACTGAACGTGGCTCGCTAAGGAATACCTAATGGAGTTTTACTTGTCTGTCAATAGAAATTCCTGTAGTGATAGTAGTACAAGTGATCCTTAAACTTGAGATCATCATAGTATCTTGTGTATGATGAATTCTACTTTGACTTATTCCTTAAGACCCTTAGGGTATATCAAAGGGTATGCTTGGGCATAATAAGTTGTACATGGAGATAATGTATGATCAATAAAGAATCTACCACTTCTAGTAAAAGAAGAGAAATGTCTTATGTGATTCGATAAATAACAACCGTAGAGTCCTGGTTATAAGGCGTAATGAAATTAGAAAGGAGTTTCTAATTTGCATTATTTGGTGTTGTGCATTTAAGAGTCGAAATACATATAATTAAATAAAATAAGACTTGACAGTAATTCCATGTCTTATATTTAATTAGGACATTGTATGGTGGAATGATTGAATTGTACGGTAACTATTTACTCAAAGGTTCTTTTATGATTAATGTTGAAATCTATATTATCTGGAAAGTTATTAATCGCTAGGGAGGCTTATCCCTATTGTAGAATAAATATTATTTATTTAAATAAATTAATTATTTAATTTATTTATTTAAATAAGATTAGAAATGTTCTAATTGATTTATTCACAACCTGTTTAATATGGAGAATCTAAAGGGTCACACCATAAAAGGAAGAATAATTATTTAAGAAGAAAATGACATAATCATAATATTAAGTTAAGTATATTTAATTTAATCTATGGTGATAGAATAAATTAAATAGCTTATTATTTATTATTTAATATTTTAGAAATATTAAATATAAATTAATAAGAGGAGTCTTATTATTATTATTATTATTACTATTATTATTATTATTTAATTCTTAAAGGAGTTTAGGAATTAATTAATAAAAGTACTCTCATTTATTCCTAATAAGATTAGGAGGCTAATTAATTAAAGGATTTTAATTAATTAAAATAAAACCCAATTCCTTAATTGTTAAGGAGGGTTGCCCATATCTATAAATAAGAGGAGTCTTATTATGGGTAAGGGGTTATTGACTTTTTCACAACATACGTGATTCCAATTGTTGGAGAGTACGCTCCTTTTCTATAGAGATAGAAAACTAGGGTTTAGCCAACTACCCTTCTTCTTCAATATTTCTTCTTCAATATTTCTTTTTCCTTGGGGGATCACCTCTAGAGGCCAAACACTTGGGTGGCTAACGTTGATCAAAGGAAGGAACCAAACCCGATGGATTCAAGTTGAACGCGAAAAGGATTGGAGGTGAACTTGTACCTGAGGAATCTCGAATCTTCAAGGGTATAATTCTTATTCTTTATCCTTTTCGTTTAATTAATAATTATGCATCAAGGATGATCCGGGTATATGGTTTGTAAAATTTTAAAACTCTAATTTTCCTCGTTTCTGCTTATTTTATGTAATTTGATTGCGTTCATGAATATTACAAACCTAACAAGGCACCCCCAACATCCGTGTTACCACGGTGACCACCACATTTCAATTAAACTATTATATGAATGTGTGTGTGTGGGTCAATGTGCAATTAATTGGAAGTAGTGCTATGTCTCGTTCACACCTATATACACAGGATTTGAATTTTTGTAAAAATTCAGTTTTAAACAAGATATATCATTGAGATTTTGTAAAAGAGGTTTTTCAAACCCTGTGGTCAATAGTAATTAAGGCCTTTGATACTTCCATTTTTATTAAATGTTCGGCTCGATTGCTTTTATTTTTCGAGATGCAAAGCATCTTCGAGAAAATAATATATATAACAGTGCCAAACTCCTTCTGGGCATGAAAGCCATCAAAGGAAATTCAAACACCATGAATAATTTACAAGCTGCTTTACAGCTGAAAATGTCCATCAAGGGAACCGAATCTAGATTCATTAGACTAAATCTATGATCAAATGATTCCTAGGCTCACATGATGCCGCAATTTATATGAAAGCAGTAAGCAGTTATATATATATATATATATTTATATATATATATATATATATATAAACATATGATCAACCACCACGAAGCACCTCCATGGGGGATCAGAAATATAAATAAAGCAGTAAATATGATCAACCGCCATGAAGTAAACTTCAGGCGGGACTAAATGTAAATAAAGCAGTAAAAACGATCAACCACCACTTAAGTAAACTCGGTGGGGACAGAATGTAAATAAGTAAAGTAAAAGGCCACGAAGTAAACTCCGAAGCTGTGAAATTAATATATATATATATATATATATATATATATATATATATATATAGCGAAGAAACGCAGAGATGTAAAATTTAGGCTCATCGAGCGTAGTCAAACAATAGTTTATATATATAAGTATATATATATATATATATATATATATAAAAGTAATAAATGCTAGGATGTAAAATCCGGGCTCATCGAATAGAGTCAAACAAGCTTTATATATATATATATATATATATATATATATATATATATATATATATATATACAAAGGCAAATAAACGCTCGGGACGTGAGTATGTGCTCAATCGAGGCATAACTCGATAATGTTAGTCCATATATATATATATAAAGAAATAGAAGCCAAGGATCGAAGTTCGGGCATGCACACGCAACACGACTCTCAATGTGAAGAACGGTGTGTGCAAAGTAGAAGAGAAAGGCTTTAAAAGGTGTAAGAAGGCTTACAGTGGACTGCCAAAGAAGACTTCTATAGCTTTAAATGGATGAACACTCGGCTCCCGCCGGTAAAAAAAACATGATTGAATATAAGCTCACAAGTGTTTAAAATGAGAAAGCACTCAGTTTACGGTGTGTACACAGCAAATTGGACAGGGCTTCCTCGCCAATTTTTCTTACAAAATGGCCACCCCAAGCCCTCTATTTATAGAGGGGGGAGCCTTAAGTACACCTACGGCAGCCGTAGATGTACATGCGGCTGCCCGGGGTGCCCCGGGCTCCTTGGGTCCTGCAGTCTCGAAGTACGTGCACTTGTACAACGTGATGTCCACTCGAACTTTTGGAACTTCAATTCGGGCCTCTGATTGAGGTGTATAAGACCTTTTACGGAGTGCTGTTGTCGAGAGCTACATAAATGACATGGGATTAGAGGTTGTAAGAAGTCAGGAAGATGGGACCATGCCCTTGGTCTTCAAGGTTCAAATTCTATCCGGTGTGCTGCCTTGTGTAGTAGTCACTCGGGATTGAAACTCCTTGGTTCTTGTGGGACATTGTTTTGTAAAATGTATGTTGAACTATTGTTGAGATGGCGCAATGTGGGATCGAGGTGGCAAATAGACATTTTTGCCCCTCACTGGGGTTATCTCCAGTTTGGGATGATAAAGCAGTCGTTGCTCAGGGTTATCTCTGAGATTGGGCTGCTGCAAGTACTGGATGTCCTCAGGGTTATATCTGAGGTGTGCCTGACCTCCCGGTGTTATTTTCGGGACTGGAGCTGAGTGCCGCATTTTGGTTTCCGAGGTTGAAGCTGACTGCATAAGTTGAAACGAGCATCTCCGGGGTTATCTCCGGAACTACAACTGCATTTATTGGGGTTATCTCCGAGGTTGACGCTGTCTTTCCCGGTGTTATTTTTGGGACTGAGACTGAGTATCACGGGGTTATCTCCGAGATGAAACGGCCTTCTCCGGTGTGATTTTCGGTATTTGAACTGCATTCCTCGGGGTTATCTTCGAGGTTGAAACTAACACTTCCGGTGTTATTTCTGAGATTGAGCTGAGTTGTCCTCCATGGTTATCTCTGAAAGACGATTCTGCCTTGTTACAACCCGAATTTTTATAAGTTATTAAAATAAGAATTTAATAATTAAAATTCTTATTATGAGATGTTTTGAGTCTGAGTATGAAATAATATAATTTGATTATTATGCCTTATTGGCAATGGAATTGTTATGAATTAAATTTAATAAATATTGAGAGTAATTCACTTAATTAAAATAGTGAATTAATGTAAATATATTTATTTTAATAAAATGAGAGGGTAATGTGTTACATATAAATGTAATATGTTAATGTAATTTAATTGTGAATTTTATAAATAGTTAAGATAATTATCAAGTAAAATAAATATTTTCGTTGAGATATTTATTAAATAAAGTAAATATTTGATGGAAATTATTATGGAATAATTTACTCATGTATGATGATATTAAGTAAATTGATGATAAACAATTTTATAATCGGTACGTATTTTATTACGCTAATGGAATGACAATGCTCTAATTTAATTAAATAATTAAATTAGAGGATGAATGATTTATTAAATAAATTTATTATGTTGATAAGGAGTGATTTGATAAATTAAGTTATTAATAAACACAATGTAACTTAATATGAAATTATAAGATTGGTTTGGTTATATATGACAAATGTACCATATAATAGAGGAGTATTAAAATAAATAAATAAAAAAAAGGATTTTGGGTTCTAGCCAAACATGGCCTAGAGACCCTTTGTATTCTATAACTGCTAAGACTATTGAATTGTGTAACTGAGGGCTAAGTAAATATACGTAACTTATTTTTCTAAGGTTAAGAACACAGAAGAGAGAAATAGAGAAAGGGAGAGAATTCTCTATAATTTGGGAAGAAAATTCTGAGAATCAAAGAAGAGGAATAAGATTAATCAAGCTTCTCTAATCATCTAGCTAATTAAAGGTAAGCAATCTAGATTAAAGTTTCGAGTTCTTAGTTTTGTTTTCTAAGTTCTCTATAATTGAAGTTCTATGGTTAATTTGTTGAGAAATTAGTTTTATGTGTATTGGGATTACATAATCTGTTATATGTTGTCTATAGATAATTTTTAAAGTATCGAATTCATGAAAGCATGTTTGAAAGTGAAGAAATTGAGTTTTATTGATATATATATATATATATATATATATATATATATATATATATATATATATATATACATTAGGGCTTATTTTGGAATCAAAAGTTATGATGAAGTCGTGATATAATCTGAAATTTATGATATATGTTATTAGTATGTTGAATTCCGAAAACAACGTTGTTGGAATGGTGTCAAATGGGTAAGAAACAAATTCTTGGTGTTCAATTTTGCTATGAATGTCAAAAGAAGAAGAAATAATAGAAATAGTGAAATTTAAAGGTTGTAACCTTGATGTTTATATTGTTTATATGATTAGAAACGTGTTAAAAACATTAGTTTATGTTCTGTAAACATATTACACCTTGGCTAGGTTGGTATGGTGGTTAGAAAGGAGTTTGTAGTCCTAATTTGGCTTTCTGTAGTGTTCTAGATCAAAAATCATAAAACCCATGAAGGGACTCCGCCTCGGTGAAACCCCCCTAATCTAAAACCCATACTGGCAAGAAGCGATCTTCCTAGCCGAATTTTGGAAAAACAATGACCGGACATGTTTTACTAAAATTAGAATAACGTTTTCATACGAACTCCGATTGAGGTCATTCAAGATGATCCGGAACGAGGACGAGTAGACCTATAACTTTTGTTCTTTAAGTTTTTCAATTTGATGTCGGGAATAGTGGTCAAAATGGTCATCTTTTGGACTGTTATGTTTTCGGGGGCAATCGGAGGGCGTCGGGCATGTATGTATGCATGTGTAGTGCTTCTGACAATAAAAGATGTTGTTCTTGTTAGGTTTGTAATATTCATGAATGCAATCAAATTGCAAAAATAAGCAGAAACGTGTAAAAATCAGAGTTTAAAATTTTACAAACCATATACCCGGATCATCCTTTATGCACAATTATTAATTAAACGAAAAGATATGAAGAACAAGAATCATACCCTTGACGATTCGAGCTTCCTCACGTACAAGTTCACCTCTAATCCTTTTCGCATTCAACTTGAATACACCGGGTTTGGTTCCTTTCTTTGATCAACGTTAGCCACCCAAGTGTTTGGCCTCTAGAGGTGATCCACCAAGAAAGAATAAAGATTCAAGAAGAAGGGTGGTTGGCTAAACCCTAGTTTTCTATTTTTATAGAAAAAGAACGTACTCTCCAACTCTTAGAATTGCGTATATCTGATATATGATATAAGACTCTTCTTATAAAGATATCAGGTAACCCTGCTTAATTAAAATAAGGTATTATTTATTTAATTAAACTCTTTTAATTAAATGGGCTCCCTAATCTTATTAGGGATAATTAATTAAACTCTTTTAACTAATTTTCCCTCCTAATCCTATTAGGAATAAATGAGAGTACTGATATTAATTAATTTCCAAACTCCTTTAGGAATTAAATAATAATAATAGTAATAATAATAATAAGACTCCTCTTATTAATTTATATTTAATATTTCCAAAATATTAAATAATAAATATTAAGCTATTTAATTTATTCTATCACCATAGATTAAATTAAATATACTTAATTATTATTACGATTATGCCATTAACTTCTTAAATAATTATTCTTCCTTTTATGGTGTGACCCTTTAGCTTCTCCATATTAAACCGGTTGTGAATAAATCAATTAGAACAATTCTAATCTTATTTAAATAAATAAATTAAACTAATAACTTATTTAAATAAATAATATTTATTTTACAATAGGGGTAAGCCTCCATAGCGATTAACGACTTTCTAGATAATATAAATTTCAACATTAATCATAAAAGAACCTTTGAGTAAATTGTTACAGTACAATTCAATCCTTCCACCATACAATGTCCCAATTAAATATAAGACATGGAATTACTGTCAAGTCTTCTTTTATTTAATTATATGTATTTCGATTCTTAAATGCACAACTCCAAATAATGCAAATTAGAAACTCCTTTCTAATTTTATTACTTGCTTGGCCAAGGACTCTTTGGGTTGTCATTTATCGAATCACATAGGACATTCTCTTCTTTTACAAGAAGTGATAGATTCTTTATTGATCATACATTATCTCCATGTATAACTTATTATACCCAAGCATACCCTTTGATATACCCTAAGGGTCTTAAGGAATAAGTCAAAGTATAACTCATCATACACAAGATACTATGATGATTTCAAGTCCAAGGATGATTTTTACTACTATCACTACAGGAATTCCTATTGACAGGCAAGTAAAACTCCATTAGGTATTCCTTAGCGAGCCACGTTTAGTGAACTTATTCTCTAATAAGCACCTACATACTTGCTTTAGTGTCTCCACACAAATGATCATGAGATCAATCATCCTCATCTAATGAGCAAGCAACGTATGTACTAATCTATCCGGATTCACTAATTTCTAATTTAGTAATCCAACGATTGGGAACTATTTTAGTTTTAAGCTTTCTAAGAATTTAGATCGCATTAGAATGATCATCATCATTATTCTAAAAGCATTGCTTAAAACTATGGGTTTATCACATATTATAAAACAGCCATCATGTAGATAATGAAAAACCTTTAATAAATTAATACTTTTATTAATAAATGAATAAGATTGTTACAAAGTATATGTTTTATCATCAAACATGATTGGCTTGTGTGCATACTACTTTTAATCTCCCACTTGCACTAAAGTCAATCGTCATGGTATCTCATACCCTTCTTCTCTAAGTGACGATTATCCTGCTGTTGGATAAGCTTTAGTTAATGGATATGTAATGTTGTTCTTGAGAGTCCACTATCTCTATAGTGATTTCCCATCTTTCAATGATTCTTATAATTAAATGAAAGTGTTGCAACACATATTTAGATCCAAGATGAGACTTAGGAACTATTCCTAGTTCTGTAATGAATTTTTCATCTAAATAATCAACTTGCAGCTTCATTTACAGCTATATACTTTGTCTTTATCACTAAACCAGTAACTTTTTGCTGTTTGGAACCTTTCCAATTCACTGCACCACTGTTCAAGATAACCTTTTACCTTAAAGTTGATTTTCCGTCGTCTTGGTCTGTCTGAAAAACTTGAGTCTATTAAGCCCTCTAGTTTTAATTCAGACCCACCATGTATATGATCACATCCTTAGTTCCAGTTAAGTACTTTAAGATGTTTTTCACTGACTCACACTGAACTTCTCCAGAATATGACTGATCAACATCAGGTCTTGTACATTTCATTGCATACATGATAGTTCTCATGCGATCTCTCTTTTATGAGTCTATGGGAACTATAAAGAGAGATACACTCCATGACTCATCAACATGAGACATCTCTTGGAGTTTTCCATGCTAAACGACTTTAGCATCAAATGAATATACGTTCTTTGGGTTAAGTCAAGCATCCTCTTGAATCTATCTATATAGATTTGTATCCCCAATTACGATACTCTTCCCAAATAATTCATAGAGGATTGTTTAGAAAACTTTATCTTTACTAATTCTAGCATTGGCATGTCATTCTTTATCCGTAGTATATCAATATATAATAGTAGGAATGTCACGACGCTCCCACTGACCCTTTTGTACACACTAGGTTCATTCTTATTTGTGATAAAATCAAACTCTTTTGATTTGTTTCATCAAAATGAATGTTCCATTTTTGAGAAGTTTACTTCAATCCATTTCTCTGAATGTTTACAACTCTTACCTCATCGTATGTAAATGGATCATCATCTTCTATGATGTGTACCTCATCATCATCATCATCATATATGATGAATCCATACCTCCCAGGTATCTTTGGTACTATTCCAGATTTACGATTCGGTTGTGGTACAATAGGTCTATCTATAGGTTCCTCTTATTTGACTTATAGTATTTTGTGGTTCTTGAACTCTTCAAGTTCTATTATCTTCCCATTAGCCCCTTCAATGATAAACACCTTTATCTTAGAAGGCAGTGTGCTTCGCAATAAACAACTTTTGTTAAGTAGGATTATAGAACATATACCCTAAACTTACTTTAGGATGCCCCACAAATTTGTACTTGTCAAATTTTGTCCCAAGCTTATCCTTTGAAACCTTTTCACATAAGTTGGACAACCCTTTATCTTAACATACTTAAGATTAGGAATCCTCCCTATCCATAACTCTTATAGAGTCTTGGGGCCGGATTTTGAGGTTACCTTTTCGTAGATATGCAGCCATTTCTAGGACATTATCCCAAAAGGATACTAGAATGTCGGTAAAATCATTATGGACCGCACCATGTCCAACAAGGTACGATTTTTCCTTTCAGGTACATCAATCAATTATTACATATCAGAAGGCGTCTATTATGAGAAAACCATTTGAGATGATCTAGAAACTTATTGCACAAGTATTTATTCCTTGATCTAATCAAAGAATCTTAATACTTTGTCAATTTGTATCACTTATGAATTCTTTGAACCTTTCAAATAATTCACACTTGTATTTCAGGAAATAAACACATTCCAACTTTTTGAATAATCATCTCCTTTTTCTTAAACTAGTTTGATCAATTTCTAAAATAATTTTTACGTAAGTCAAGTACACAAAATTCATTAAGTAATATTTCAGTTCTATACAAAACATTATTATTATAAATAGAACAACAATTGTTCTTAAATATAATACCAAAGATTTCATTGTCCAACAACAAAAATAGAAATAATGTTTCTAACAAGAACTGGAATACAATAACAACTTATTGACTTAATAGATTTGCCTGTAGGCATTGCTAAACTATAAGTTTCTATGTCTAATGTAGCAACCTTTGCTTCATTTCCCACACATAGGATTACTTATCTTTGTTTAGCTTTTACTATCGCTTGGTCCTTCATAAATCTATATTTATGATAACCAAAGCCGGTATCCAATACCCAAGTACAACCTTGACTTAAAGAAAAATTTATTTCAATCATGAACAAAAACTATATTTGTAAAGAAACTTCATTAAGCTTCATCTCGGTTAGCTCGCAAGATGCTTCATGATTTCTTTTTCGGTGTCACGACTTATTACGGTGGAAGCAAACTCCTTGCTTTATCCGTATCGCTTTTGTTCTTATTATCCTTTGTTTTTGACTTTCTATTTACCTTCTTTGAATCTATGACGCCCCCAAAATAGGTATACATCACCTATTACGAGTCGCCAAATACATAGGCATGTAATACAAATACAATCTTTAATATACAACAAGAGAGTTGTGAGTTTTAATACAAATATTGTCTTCTAAATAATATCCACTCGAGAATAAGTCCTCATTACATTTATTGTCACACTATTTAACAGAATAGTGAGGACTACTAATACTATCATCGGGACCGTCCTTGTGGTTCCCGACTAGTCCCGCCACGTTCTCATTTCACGAAGAGAATAGTGAAAGAAAGGGTGAGCTCAACTAGCCCAAGAAGAAATATTATGACTAAGATAATGCAGAATAAATTATCATTAGTCTTCAACAATGTTAAACTGATAAAATACAATAGACATCAAGTTTAACTGCAGCGAAACATACAATCCATTAAAAGAGTTAAATAGAGAATAAAATCTACTATCTTTTATGATTTAAAAGGTTTTTCATCACTTTTATTGCTGGGACTCAGCTTAATAAATAAACCACATCATCCCTGCACTACGGCCAATGATATTCATTAGTATCACAACCACAAATTATCCATGCACTACGGGCCAAGGATATTCGTGTATTCATCACTGGTCATGATCATGCCAACAACTGTCCATCAATGCACTGTGGGCAAATGAGGACTTTTACCATATCATTTGTAACATTAGGGTTATGATAACACCGAATAATCCCTGGTCATAATCATACCAAGTCCATCTATGCACTACAAGTCACAGATGACTTTCAAAAAAAATATAAACATGAGGATGATAACAATGATATAAGAGTTCAATAAAACAAGTTCAAGAATTAATTTATTCAAGAACTAATAACATCCAAATTGTCAACATGATACTTCTTTATAGAGTAAAATTTAAGAATGCTCAAAAGAATATTTCCATGAAAAGATACTGGATGAAGCGCAAATATCAAGGATATTCCACTAATTTCATGGAGTATAGAAGTCAAAACTTTAACCAACTGAGTATAATAAAGAATGGAATAACAAAAGAAATCACCATGCATGCGGTACTTCAGCATAGACAAAAGTTATTCAACGAGAATAATAAATAACGGAACCGGTCAAAGCGTAATACTTACCAAGCGGGATATTCAACAAAATAATAAAGAATGGAATAATAATGAAATCACCATGCATGCGGTACTTGAAAGTCGAGTTATTCCAACAAAATAATAAATAACGGAACCGAGTCCGGCGTAAAAGCGCATGATGACGAGGATATTCAATGAGAATAATAAAGGCGGAACCGAGTCCCACGTAAAAGCGATAGACGAGGATATTCCAACAGAATAATAAAGAATTGAATAACAACAGAATTTCTCCATGTATGCAGTACTTCGCATAGACAGGTTATTCAAGCAGAATAATAAATAATTGAATAAAGAAGAATTTCACCAAGTATAGGGTAGCAGCGTATCTGAGTTATTCAACGAGAATAATAAAGACTGGAATAACAGAAGTTCTCTTCATGAATATGAAAAAAAATAATACCCCTTACGAGTACAACAAATAATATCCCTTACCTTATAAAGAAGAGTACTCCGACGGTAGGGTGGGGATATACTTGAAGAAACTTGCACTACGCTCAAAGCTTTCTTAAACGCTAAAGAAAGACGCTCAAGATTATAGAAGAAGAATTCTCTCTACAGTTTCTCTCTCTAGAGTTTTAGTGAATTCGTAAGAAATAATGAAGGAATGAGATTCTATTTATAGAAGAATGGACTGAATAGTAACCAATCCATGAACGGTCCAGATTGATTTACTTTTAAATGGACGGTCCAGATTGGTTTACAATAAAATCTAATATATTCTATTTATAATCTAATAAAATGAATAACTTTATAAAAGTATTCTGTTTTATATAAAAAGATTTGACTATACAAACACTATGCAGGCACTATGCAAACACTATGCATAATAAAATATAATATATTCTAATTATTGTCTAATAAAACATATAACTTTATAAAAGTATTCTATTTTATATAAAAAGATTTTACTATTAGCCTAATAAAATGAATAACTTTATAAAAGTATTACATTTTTATATAAAAGCTTTTCATTTTATTACATTAATAATACTAATAAAACAAAACTCCATCATCATTATCATAATTCACACTATTAATCGACCAGGTCATTCCCAGGAAAGAAGGGGCTTTCCAATAAGGATTTCTCCTTATTGTCGCGCAATTAGGTGACCAAACCTCTCATTGGCTGAACTTCTAGACATCATTAATAATGCAAATAATAATATTAACAGCTTTGTTATCTCAATTATTGATTTAATAATATATAAAATATTGACAATAATTGAATCAAATAACGTGAGATACTATGCAAAGAATAATTGAACAAAAGCGAGTGATTTCTCACATAAGCATCAATAATCAATACAGGTGTGCTACTTATGCAACCACACGCGTATTTACGCACTTTAACACCTTTGGGTGTTTCAGCGATTAACGGTAAAACTTCCGCCGTTATTTTCATAAAATATTTTTTGTCATTTTTGCAATTCGACAATAATTTCGTTGTGGGGTCCACCAATGATTGTGTCGTCGTACAAATATTCCCTATTAAAACGAATATTCCCCGACCAATCGAATATTATAAACAACTTGCGTACTTTGTAAAATTTCTAAATATTACCCACAACTATAACATTATATCAAATTCATTCAAAAATGATAATTATAGAAAATTCATCTTTATTCATAAAAGTTGGGGTCTTACAGAATCGTTCTTCTTTTCAGAAGATCCTTTGGCCCCTACCAGTAAGACATAATATTTCTTGGTTGGAAAGTGACTCTCAACATTTTTCAACATGTTAAGCAAATCAGTGAGGCTGATATCTAGCTTGTTCATATGAAAAAATCACAACAATTGTGAAAGGAGTCCGGGAGTGAGTGCAAGATTGAATCTTAGTTCAACTCTCCATCCATAACAAAACCCATTGTCCTAATTGTTCAATCAAATTGATCATGTTTAGGACATGTGTCTGTACTGTAGTGTCGTTGGTCATTCTAGATCGGAAGAACTCCTTAGATATCTGATATCTATCAGTCCTATTTTCCTCACCATGAACTACTTGATGTGCAGGAGTATAGTAGAAGCATCTATAGTTTCATGCTGACGCTGAAGCTCGTTACTCATGGATGTGAGCATGATGAATTGAGCCAACTGTGCATCAACTTTCCACTTTCTAAAAGTAGCAATCTCTTCCTCAGAGACATTGTCTGCAACCATTGCAAGGATAGGCATATTAGGGACATAAGATAGCTTTTCAGCCATGAGAACTATTCTCAATTCCTTAACCAATCTGTTTAATATGGTCCGGTTAAATAGCATCTAATATGCTTCGTAGTGATAGTAATTTAGACATTGTAAAATTCTGTAAATGATTTTGTAATTAACAACATTTTAGCATACATTCTTTTATTAATTAACAAAATAATTTAGGTCTTGTTTTAAATTGGTATCTCCCACTATTTTCTTCAAACTATACCCTCAATATATATAGTTCGGCAATATCTAATTGAAGATATGCTAGTGAGAATAAGGATCCCATTTCAAATTTATATAGCCTTGTGGTGACACAACAAACTATATATAAATAAATAGGTAGACAACTCTTGCCAATTACATCAACTATGCAACTCCTTGTATTTTGCCTCTTAGATCATAATGGTCAACTGTGTGCACATCCAAACTAAAATGATATAAGTTAAGTCCAACCTAGCACTCCATATATTCAAAAAAGAAAAATATTATCCTTGTGGTGACACAACAAAACAATATTGTTCAATTTTCTTTATAAGCATCAAATGTGATAAAATTAACATCTCAAATAATTAAGATAAGCCTTGTGGTGACACAACAAACTTATAATAATTAATTAATACTCTATTATTTTATCATGCTAGAAGGCGACGTTTGATATTCCAAATATCTTTGAACGCTTAAGACTTAATATAAAAAATTTGAGGGGTTTGTTATTAATTTGTCTCATCTTGTTTAGCGCACATTCACATATATATATAAAATACACGTCATATTAATTAACATGCGAAGCATGTTTGCATAATATATAATATATATAGTATAAACATGCACATATACAATATTATATTCTACCCGGATTGATTATGGACTTTTATTCTAGTTTGGTTTACTAGAGCCACTGTGAGACCCCAGATTTTATGAATAAAGTTTTCAATTTCTCGAAATATTTTTTTTAATATTATGATGTGGATTTGATATAATGTTATAGTTGTGGGTGATATTTACAAATTTTGCAAAGTATGGAAGTTGTTATAAAATATTCGTTTGGTCGGGGAATATTTTTATTGTCGAGAATATCCGTACGACGGCACAATCATTGGTGAACCCACAACGGAAGTATTGTCGTAGTAAGAAAATGACGTAATTATCTTTTTATAAAAATAACTTGGCGGAAGTGTTACCGTTAAAAGCTGTTGAACTACTTTAGTAGTAAAAATACGATGTCTGGCGTGGTTCCATAGTAGCACACGGTATTGGTTATTGATGCTTACGTAAAAAGTCACTCAGTTATACTCAATTATTGCTATAGTAATTGCTGCATCATATCTCTCATATTATTGATTCGATTATTGTCACAGTATCATCTGCATAATATGATATATTATTAAATCAATAATTGGGACGACAAAGTTATTCATATTATTAAATTGCAATATTTATAATGTCTAAAAGTTCTGTCAAGGAGAGGTTTGGTCACCTAATTGCGCGCCAATAGGGAGAAATCCTTATTGGAAAGCCCACTTTTTCCTAGGAATGACCTGGTTGTTAAATATGTGAGTTATAATATCAATGATGAATAAGTTTGTGTTGATTAAAGATGAATTTGATAGTTCCATTGTGTTGAAATTATTTGTGTTAGTGGAAATCGACATTTATTTCGATAATAATTGATGTCTGGAGGTTATATTGTTCAAACGGGTATTCGGGGCACTTTTCGTGTCAGAGTACGATTCACGAGTTACTATTCATGAGTTACTATTCACGAGTTACTATTCATGAGTTACTATTTATGGGGTACTATTCACCCGAAAAATATATTTCTTTTCGATCCAAATCAATTTTTTGGGTACAATATTATTCCATGAGGAGATGTGCTAATTTTTCAAACCATTGGTTGAAATTATAATAGTAAATCAATATGGATCGTTGATTTAAAGTTTTAATAGTAACTTGTCCCTTCAGTTTTCCAAGAGTTATTTGTCCCTTCAGTTTTCCAATAGTTATTTGTCCTTTCAGTTTTCCAAGAGTTATTTGCCTCTTCGGTGTTTCAAGAGTTAATTGCCCCTTCGCAAATAGTAGTTGTCTCTTCAATATTACCAAAAGTCATTTTGACCCTTCGTTAAGACGAAGAGCCACTCTCGGTTCTTCTATAAATAGAAGCTCATTCCTTCATTATTTATTTCTTGAATTCTTTGAAACTCTAAAGAGAGAAACTATAGAGAGAAAGAAGAAAAGTATTACGCTACTTCACTTTTCCAATATTGAGGTTCTTCTAAGGTAAGGGTATTATTTCTTTCGTATTCATGAAGAGAGCTATTGTTATTCCATTCCTTATTATTCTATTGGAATAACTTTGTATATGCGACTCTAGTATACATGGTGAAATTCTTCTCGTTATTCCATTCTTTATTGTTATGTTGGAATAATGCATACATAAATACCGCATACATGGTGAAATTATTCTATTATTCCATTCTTTATTATTCTGTCGGAATATCTTGTCTGTGTGTTTACGCATGACCTGGTTCCATTCTTTATTATTCTGTCGGAATATCCTGTTTGTGCGTTTACGTATGACCTGGTTCCATTCTTTATTATTTTGTCGGAATATCATGTCTATGTGTTTACGCATGACCTGGTTCCATTATTTATTATTCTGTCTGAATATCCTATCTATGCGTTTACGCATGACCTGGTTCCATTATTTATTATTCTATTGGGAATAACCTGTCTGTGCAGTCTATTGCACGCATGGTGAATTCTTCTGTTATTCCATTCTTTATTATTTTGTTGGAATAACCTGTCTATGTGGATTACCACATGCATGGTGAATGATCCTTTGTATTCATTCCTTATTAAATTGTGAAAATGATTTGTATACGTGGATTACCGCATGGCGGGTGAAAATCCATTTGTAGTTTCATATATTCTATTATACTCAATTGGTTAAAGTTTTGGCTTCTATACTCCATGAAATTAGTGGAATATCATTGATATTTGCGCTTCATCCAGTATCTGTTCATAGGTATATGTAGTATTAGCAAGTGTTATGATGAGTTATGTTGGTTATTATGTGAAAACATGAAAGTTTCTTAGAAATCACAAAGTGTTGAAAATCAGATTTTGGTGAAAATGGAACATGAAATTCAATTGACTATATCTCCTATTATATTTTGAATTTTTGAGTGTGGTCAAGTTCTAGAGTTAGATCTATGAGTTTTCTAACTTATCCAAGTGGAATCACTGGAAAAGGTGTTGTAGATTTTCGTGTGGACTGATTTTAGCAAAGGAGTCAAAAACTACAAAATACTAAATAGCTACTGTCCAGAAATTTAAAAGGGAATTTTTGACCACTTAATTTCTGAGAAAAATTCCGACCTTTTGGGACATGGAAATATATGGTATAATGTACCTCCTGTCCAAATATGAGCTCATTCCGACTTAAAATGAGCAAGTTATGACTATTTCAATATTTAGGTTTTTTCGACGAAAAATGCCATAACCGGAGTTCTATAACTCCGATGACCATGAAATTTAAACTAGAAGCTCACGTTAACATGCGTAAGATCCTGTCAAGATTTGGGAATTTTTGGAGTTAAACTTGAGGTAGCTAATTTCTTAAGGAATTAATTAGAAATTAATTTTTGAAAAATAGTAAATGAATTTTAAAAATTTCGAGAAAAATATATGTTCAATATGGGACTATATTCTGCTAAATCTCAGAAAAGAAATATTTTTGGGACTAATTTGGTATTTTTCTTGAAAATAATCTAGTTATGGGTAAATGAGTTAAATATGTTATGTGAAGTAACAAAATTGGAAAATAGGATTTTATGGCTTGGGAATCATATATAGGGTATATGCAGATTTTTGATAAGGGATTTGATCATTGGTGATGAAATCTTATGAATATGGCATTTTTCAATGATTAAATGTATTATTTGGTAAAGTGTAAACAATTGAAATAAATTGTTTATAAGTTTAAGAAGTGATTAAAATATTGTTATAATATTAGATTATGAGTTTATTAAGTGATTGATAATATTTGGATAAATTTAAAGTCTTTAATATTTATCCTTGTTTTCGTTTGATTAATGCCTATATCATTGTCATCATTCTCATGCTTATATTGTAATGAAAGTCATCTTTGGCTTACGTGCATAGATGAACTTAGTATAATTATGACCAGGGATCATTCGGTATAATCATGACTGTAATGTTATAAATAATATGGTAAAAGTCCTCGATGGCACTGTAATGCATTGATGGGACGATTTTTGGTATGATTATGACCGAGGATTGTTCGGTATAGTCATGACCATTGATGATTTAATGAATATCCTTGGCCCATAAATACGAGGATGATTAGATGATGTTGTTTATTTATTAAAAGTGAGTCTCGATTGATAAAATTATTGATAACATTTTAAATCATAGAAGATAGTAGATATCATGCTCTACTTGACTCTTCTAATGGATTGCTTGTTCGGCTATGATTAAACCTGGATGTCTATTGTATTTTATCGGTTTAACATTGTTGAAGACTATTGATAATTTATTACGCATTATCTTAGTCATAATATTTCTTATTGGGCTAGTTGAGCTCACCCTTTCTTTCACTTTATTCTCTTGAGGAAATGAGAATATAATTTGAGACGAGTCGGGGAAAGGGTGAGCGGTCGAGATGATAGCATTAGTAGTCCTCACTATTACATTAAATAGTGTGACAATAAATGTACTGAGGACTCCTTTGAGTGTGGATATTGTCTATATGACAATATTCCTATTAAAGCTCTCAGTTTATGTATTGTCG
The DNA here is from genome assembly GCA_020205605.1 of Panax ginseng. Classification (NCBI taxonomy): domain Eukaryota; kingdom Viridiplantae; phylum Streptophyta; class Magnoliopsida; order Apiales; family Araliaceae; genus Panax; species Panax ginseng. The sequence goes on from CM035133.1 coordinate 51,181,410, forward strand.
TATATTACACGACGGTTCTATAATTAAGTTTGTATTTGTATTCTGTACCATGTATTTGACGACTCAAGATTGGTGAGGTATACCTATTTTGGGGGCGTCACAGTTGGTATCAAAGCTTAGGGATATGATCTCTGGCTAAGATGTGAGATAAGAACTAGGAGGGGAGAGACGGGGAATTCCTTCGTATGACCTACCTAAGTTTATTTGGTATTTAATTGGTCGGTCAGAGTATAGGGATAATATATGATATGTCAAATAACCCTTGTTTTGTGACAGTGTTAAATTTGCGAAGTTATCCCGATTTGTATCCTATTTGGTCGATAATGAGCAGCGAATGACGCGAATGTTTCTAAGAGGTTTGAAACCCGATATACGTCAATACCTCATTTCTCACAAACTTTGTTTATATTAGGATGTTGTGAATAGGGCTCGATTATTAGAAGCGCGATAATGAGTCAAAGACAACCAAAAGGCAACGACCAACAACACGATAATAATCTTCTAGGTGGCAGCGACCATCGGAACAACGATAACCATCGTGGAGAAATTATCATTCCAAAATGGTAACCACTTGGTGGTAATCATGGCCAAGATAATAGAAGTGGAAAATTCAAGAAAGAAGATTTAACGATGATGGGAAGGCGTCGGCGTGACAACAAATTCTAGGGGAAGAGAAACGACCGCCGCGGTTAGATGCTATAGATGCGGAGAGGAGGGACACATAAGTCCAAACTATTCACAGCCTTCCAAGGTATGTTTTAGTTGTGGAAAAGATGGTCACATGGCTCGATTTTGTCCTGTAGCAAAATCAAGTATAGCTGGGACGGTGGCACCAAAGGCGGATACGGACAAAACAAAGTCGGTGGTTTCAGGAAGAGCGTTTTTCGTGACTTCTCAAAAAGCGAGTAACCTGAACGAAGTTAGCACGGGTTAGTTAATTATAAATTCTTGCAAAGTCTATACCTTATTAGATACCGGTTCTACCCATTCTTTTATCTCTCTTGCTTGCGCTCAACGTTTAAATTTGACTCTGGAGAAATTAGACTTTGACTTATCGATTGAAACTCCATTAGGAGAAACCTTCATTTCATGTGCTATCCAAGTCTTGGATGAGAGTCACAGTTTTGAATGATATTTCTATTGTTAATAAATTTCTTGACGTATTCTTGAAGACTTCCTGGCCTACTCCTAGAGCGTGAAATCGAATTTTGTATTGACCCAGTACAAAACCCATTTCTAAAACCCTCAAATATTTCTTCAACTAAATGAACGCATAATGTGCCAAAGACGTTGGCTCGAGCTGTTGAAGATTACGATCATATTCAATATCATCGTGGAAGAGCGAACGTGGTAGCTGACGCGTTGAGTAGAAGATCGTATGCGTTTACGAGTGCGATGTTGTTAACACAAAAACCCATTTCGTATAACTTACAAAGGATAAAGTTAAAGTTAAAGACTCTAAGAAACCACGTGGTGATATCAAATATACGAGTAGAATCGACTTTAATCGATAAAGTTAAAGCCGCTCAAACTACACACCTGGAGCTGATGAATGTGAAGAAGAAGGTTCAAGAAGGCATTATCTCAACCCTCGATTTTTTTGGCCCATTTGAAATCCTTGATCGAGTAGGAACTGTGGTTTATAGACTCGTTTTACCGCCAAATATGTTGCGTGTTCATAACGTTTATCACGTACCGATGTTATGTAAATATGTGGACAACCCGAACCACATTATTGATTTAGAACCGAACGAGATAACGGAAGATTTAACGTATGAGGAAATACGTGTTAAAATCTTGAATAAGAAGGATCGTATACAACACTCAAAGGTTATACCTCAAGAGTTAGAATCTGAAATGAAGTTAAGGTATCCTCATTTGTTCAGCATACCAGGTACGTACGTAAATTTCGAGGGTGAAATTTCATAAGGAGGGGAGATTGTGAGACCCCAGATTTTATGAATAAAGATTTAAATTTCTCAAAATATTTTTATTAATATTATGGTGTGGATTTGATATAATGTTATAGTTGTGGGTGATATTTAGAAATTTTACAAAGTATGCAAGTTGTTATAAAAAAATCGTTTGGTCGGGGAATATTCTTATTGTCGGGAATATCCGTACGACGGCACAATCATTGGTGAACCCACAACGGAAGTATTGTCGTAGTAAGAAAACGTGTGACGCCCCCAAAATAGGTATACATCACCCATCTTGAGTCGCCAAATACATGGTACAGAATACAAATACAAACTTAATTATACAACCGTCGTGTAATATACAACAATACATAAACTGAGAGTTTTAATATGAATATTGTCATCTAGACAATATCCACACTCAAAGGAGTCCTCATTACATTTATTGTCACACTATTTAACAGAATAGTGAGGACTACTAATGCTATCATCACGACCGGCCAGTCACTCCTTTCCCAGGCTCGTCCCAAGGCTATATTCTCATTTCAGAGAAGAAACGGTGAAAAAGGCGAGCTCAACTAGCCCAGTAAGAAATATTATGACTATGATAATGCAGAATAAATTATCAATAGTCTTCAACAATATTAAACTAATAAAATACAATAGACATCAAGTTTAACTGCAGCGGAATAAACAATCCATTAGAAGAGTTAAGTAGAGCATGATATCTACTCTCTTCTATGATTTAAAATATTTTCATCAATATTTATCGCTGAGACTCAACTTAATAAACAAAACACATCATCTAATCATCCCTGTACTACAGGCCAAGGATATTCATTAAATCATCAATGGTCATGACTATACCGAATAATCCTTGGTCATAATCATACCAAAAACTGTCCATCAATGCATTACAGGCCACTGAGGACTTTTACCATATCATTTATAACATTACATGTCATGATTATACCGAATGATCCCTGGTCATAATCATACTAAGTCCATCTATGCACGTAAGCCAAAGATGACTTTCATTATAATATAAGCATGAGGATGATGACAATGACATAATAATTCAATAAAACAAGTTCAAGAATTAATTTATCCAGAAGTTAATAACGTCCAAATTGTCAACATGATACTTCTTTGTGGAGTAAAATTCAAGAATGCTCAGAAGAATATTTCCATGAAAAGATACTGGATGAAGCGTAAATATCAAGGATATTCTACAAATTTCATGGAGTATAGAAGCCAAAACTTTAACCAACTGAGTATAATAGAATATATGAAACTGCAAATGGATTTTCACCCGCCATGCGGTAATCCACGTATACAGATCATTTCCACAATTTAATAAGGAATGAATACAAAGGATCATTCACCATGCATGTGGTAATCCATATAGTCAGGTTATTCCAACAGAATAATAAAGAATGGAATAATATAAGGATTCACCATGCGTGCGATAGGATCACGCATGACGAGTTATTCCCAATGAATAATAAATTATGGAACCGGTCCGTGTAAACGCATACGCATGCGAGGATATTACGATAGAATAATAAATAATGGAACCAGGTCCGGCGTAAACGCACAGACAGGATATTCAGACAGAATAATAATGAATGGAATAATAGAAGAATTTCACCATGAATGCGGTACTTCGCATAAACAGGTTATTCAAACATAATAATAATGAATGGAATAACAGAAGAATTTCACCATGTATGCGGTACTTTGCATAACAGGTTATTCCAACAGAATAATAAAGAATGGAATAACAGAAGTTCTCTTCATGAATAAGAAAGAAATAATACCCCTTACGAGTACAACAAATAATATCCCTTACTATAATAATAACATCCCTTACCTTAGAAGAAAGCTGGATACTGGAATAGTGAGGTAGCAGACTTCTCTTCTTCTTTCTCTCTATAGATTTTCTCTCTATAATTTCTCTCTCTAGAGTTTCAGTAAATTCATAAGAAATAATGAAGGAATGAGCTTCTATTTATAGGAAAATGGACTGAATAGTAACTAATTCATGAATGGTCCAGATTGATTTACTTTTAAACGGACGGTCCATATTGGTTTACTATTAAAACTTAAAGCAACGGTCCATACTGATTCATTATTAAAACTTTAAACCAGTGATCCATATTGATTTACTATTAAAACTTTAAACCAGCGATCCATATTGATTTACTATTAAAATTTCAACCAACGATCTGAAAAATTAACACATCTCCTCATGGAATAATATTGTACCCAAAAATGATTTGGACCGAAAAGAAATATATTTTTTAGGTGAATAGTAACTCGTGAATAGTAACTCATGAATAGTACTCCGACACGAAAAGTGCCCCGAATACCCGATTGAACAATATAACCTCCAGACATTAATTATTTTCAACATAAATATCGATTTCTACTAACACTAATAATTTCCACACAAAAGAACTATCAATTTCATCTTTAATCAACACGAGCTTATTCATCATCAATATTATAATTCACAATATTTAACAACCAGGTCGTTCCCAGGAAAGAGGGGGCTTTCCAATAAGGATTTCACCCTATTGGCGCGTAATTAGGTGACCAAACCTCTCCTTGACAGAACTTCTAGATACAAATACAAACTTAATTATACAACCGTTGTGTAATATACAACAATACATAAATTGAGAGTTTTAATAGGAATATTGTCATCTACACAATATCCACACTCAAAGGAGTCCTCATTACATTTATTGTCACACTATTTAACAGAATAGTGAGGACTTCTAATGCTATCATCTGGACCATCACTCCTTTCCCCGACTCGTCCCAGCTATATTCTCATTTCCTGAAGAGAACAGTGAAAAAAAGGGCGACCTCAACTAGCCCAGTAAGAAATATTATGACTATGATAATGCAGAATAAATTATCAATAGTCTTCAACAATATTAAACTGATAAAATACAATAGACATCAAGTTTAACTGCAGCGGAATAAACAATCCATTAGAAGAGTCAAGTAGAGCATGATATCTACTCTCTTCTATGATTTAAAATATTTTCATCAATTTTTATCGCTGAGACTCAACTTAATAAATAAAACACATCATCTAATCATCCCTGTACTACGGGCCAAGGATATTCATTAAATCATCAATGGTCATGACTATACTAGAACAATCCACGGTCATAATTATACTAAAAAGCGTCCATCAATGCATTACGGGCCATTGAGGACTTTTACCATATCATTTATAACATTACAGGTCATGATTATACCGAATGATCCCTGGTCATAATCATACTAAGTCCATCTATGCACGTAAGCCAAAGATGACTTTCATTATAATATAAGCATGAGGATGATGACAATGACATAATAATTCAATAAAACAAGTTCAAGAATTAATTTATCCAGAAATTAATAACGTCCAAATTGTCAACATGATACTTCTTTGTGGAGTAAAATTCAAGAATGCTCAGAAGAATATTTCCATGAAAAGATATTGGATGAAGCGCAAATATCAAGGATATTCTACTAATTTCATGGAGTATAGAAGCCAAAACTTTAACCAACTGAGTATAATAGAATATATGAAACTACAAATTGATTTTCACCCGTCATGCGGTAATCCACGTATACAAATCATTTCCACAATTTAATAAGGAATGAATACAAAGGATCATTCACCATGCATGCGATAGATCGCATGCATGGAGTTATTCCCAGCGAGAATAATAAATAATGGAACCGGTAAGCGTAAGCCTTACAGAGACAAGATATTACGGCGAATAATAAATAATGGAACCAGGTCCGGCGTAAATGCATTAACAGGTTATTCCAACATAATAATAAAGAATGTAATAACAGAAGAATTTCACCATATATGCGGTACTTCGCATAACAGGTTATTCCAACAGAATAATAAAGAATGGAATAACAGAAGTTCTCTTCATGAATAAGAAAGAAATAATACCCCTTACGAGTACAACAAATAATATCCCTTACTATAATAATAACATCCCTTACCTTAGAAGAAAACTGGATACTGGAATAGTGAGGTAGCAGATTTCTCTTCTTCTTTCTCTCTATAGATTTTCTCTCTATAGCTTCTCTCTATAATTTCTCTTTGTAGAGTTTCAGTGAATTCGTAAGAAATAATGAAGGAATGGGCTTCTATTTATAGGAGAATGGACTGAATAGTAACTAATTCATGAACGGTTCAGATTGATTTACTTTTAAACGGACGGTCCATATTGGTTTACTATTAAAACTTATAGCAACGGTCCATACTGATTCACTATTAAAACTTTAAACCAGCAATCTATATTGATTTACTATTAAAACTTTAAACCAGCAATCCATATTGATTTACTATTAAAACTTTAAACCAGCGATCCATATTGATTTACTATTAAAATTTCAACCAACGGTCTAAAAAATTAGCACATCTCCTCATGAAATAATATTGTACCCAAAAATGATTTGGACCGAAAAGAAATATATTTTTTGGGTGAATAGTAACTTGTGAATAGTAACTCGTGAATAGTAACTCATGAATAGTACTCCAACACGAAAAGTACCCCGAATACCCGATTGAACAATATAACCTTCAGACATCAATTATTATCGACATAAATATCGATTTCTACTAACACTAATAATTTCCACACAATAGAACTATCAATTTCATCTTTAATCAACACGAGCTTATTCATCATCAATATTATAATTCACAACCAGGTCGTTCCCAGGAAAGAGGTGGCTTTCCAATAAGGATTTCACCCTATTGGCGCGCAATTAGGTGACCAAACCTCTCCTTGATAGAACTTCTAGACATTATAAATATTGAAATTTAATAATATGAATAACTTTGCCATCTCAATTATTGATTTAATAATATATCATATTATGCAGATGATACTGTGACAATAATTGTATCAATAATATGAGAGATATGATACAGCAATTACTGTAACAATAATTGAGTATAACTGAGTGACTTCTCACGTAAGCATCAATAACCAATACCACTGTGCTACTATGCAACCACGCCGTACATTGTACTTTTACTCTTTGGGTAGTTCGAAAGCGGTTTAACGATAACACTTCCGCCATTATTTTTATAAAAAAGATAATTCTGTCATTTTCTTACTACGACAATACTTCCGTTGTGGGGTCCACCAATGATTGTGTCATCGTACGAATATTCCCTGTTAAAACGAATATTCCTCGACCAATCGAATATTATATAATCACTTGCTTACTTTGCAAATTTTGTAAATATTATCCACAACTATAACATTATATCATATCCACACCATAATATTCAAAAATATATTTCGAGAGAAATTAATCTTTATTCATAAAAGTTGGGGTCTTACAACCTCCCCTTCTTATGAAATTTCATCCTCGAAATTAAGGTGTGTACCTGATATGATGAGGATACCTTGACTTCATTTCAGATTCTAACTCTTGAGGTATAACCTTTGAGTGTCGAATAGGATCCTTCTTATCCAAGATTTTAACATATATCTCCTCATACATTAAATCTTCTTCTATCTCGTCTAGTTCTAATTTAATAATCTGGTTCGGTTCGTCCACATATTTACGTAACATCGATACGTGAAAAATGATATGAACACGCAACATACTTAGCGGTAAAACAAGTTTATAGGCCACAGTTCCTACTCCATCGAGGATTTCAAATGGGCCAATTAAATCGAGGGTTGAGATAACGCCTTCTTGAACCTTCTTTTTCACATTCATCATATTTGGGTGTGTAGCTTGAGCGGCTTTAACTTTATCTATTAAAGTCAATTCTACTCGTGTATTCGTTACCTTCACGTGGGTCCCTAGAGTCTTTAACTCTATCTCCATCATTTGTAAGTTATACGAAATGAGTCTTTATGTTAACAACATCGCACTCATAAACGCATACGAACTTCTACTCAACCCGCCAGCTACCACGTTCGCTCTTCCACGATGATATTGAATGGTCGTAACCTTAAACAGTTTCAGCCATCGTCTTTGGCACATTATACGTTCATTTTGGGTGAAGAAATATTTAAGGGTTGAAGAAATGGGTTTTGTACTGGGGTCAATACAAAATTTGATTTCACATTCTGGGGTAGGCTAAGAAGTCTTCAAGAATACATCAGGAAATTTATTAACAATAGAAATATCATTCAAAACTGTGACTCTCATCCAAGACTTGGATATCACATGTAATGAAGGTTACTCCTAACGGAGTTTTAACGAGATAAGTCAAAGTCTAACTTCTCGAGTCAAATTTAAGCGTTGAGCAAGCAAAGAGAGATAAAAGAATGGGTAGAACCCGGTATCTAATAAGGTATAGACTTCGCAAAAATTTATAATTAACTAACCCATGCTAACTTCGTTCGGGTTACTCGCTTTTTGAGAAGTCATGAAAAATGCTCTTCCTGAAACCACCGACTTTGTTTTGTCCGTATCCGCCTTTGGTGCCATCATCCCAGCTGGACTTGACTTCACTATACAACAAAATTGAGCTAAATGATATTCTCTTTTTGAAATTTCCACTTCTATTATCTTGGCCATGATTACCACCGAAGTGGTTACCATTCTTGGCATGATAATTTCCCCCACAATAGTCATCATTGTTCCGATGGTCGTTGTGACCGGTACGATTATTATCGTGTTGTTGGTCGTTACCTTTTGGTTGTGCTAACTCATTATCACGCTCCAATAACTGAGCCCTATTCACAACATCTTAATATAAACAAAGTTTATGAAAAATGAGGTATTGAGGTATATCGGGTTTCAAACCTCTTAGAAACATTCGCGTCATTTGCTCCTCATTATCGACCAAATGGGATGCAAACAGGGATAACTACGCAAACTTAGCCTCGTACTACGATACGGTCATATTACTTTTCTCAATTGCTTATCTCAACAATTTCAGATGCCATTTTCAAACTCTGTCACAAAACAAGGGTTAATTGACATATCACATATTATCCCTATACTCTAACCGACCAATTAAATACCAAATAAACTTAGGTAGGTCATACTAGCGAAGGAATTCCCCGTCCCTCCCCTCCTAGTTCTTGTCTCACATCTCAGCCAGGGATCATATCCCTAAGCTTTGGTACCAACTGTGACTCCCCCAAATAGGTATACATCACCCATCTTGAGTCGCCAAATACATGGTACAGAATACAAATACAAACTTAATTATAAAACTGTCGTGTAATATACGACAATACATAAACTGAGAGTTTTAATAGGAATATTGTCATCTAGACAATATCCACACTCAAAGGAGTCCTCATTACATTTATTGTCACACTATTTAACAGAATAGTGAGGACTACTAATGCTATCATCTGGACCGTCACTCCTTTCCCCGAATCGTCCCAGCTATATTCTCATTTCCTGAAGAGAACAGTGAAAGAAAGGATGAGCTCAACTAGCCTAGTAAGAAATATTATGACTATGATAATGCAGAATAAATTATCAATAGTCTTCAACAATATTAAACTGATAAAATACAATAGATATCAAGTTTAACTGCAGCGAAATAAATAATCCATTAGAAGAGTCAAGTAAAGCATGATATTTACTCTCTTCTATGATTTAAAATGTTTTCATCAATATTTATCGCTGAGACTCAGCTTAATAAATAAAACACATCATCTAATCATCCTTGTACTACAGGCCAAGGATATTCATTAAATCATCAATGGTCATGACTATACCGAATAATCCTTGGTCATAATCATACCAAAAACTGTCCATCAATGCATTACAGGCCACTGAGGACTTTTACCATATCATTTATAACATTACAGGTCATGATTATACCGAATGATCCCTGGTCATAATCATACACCTTCTTTCTTCTCTTCATCGACTCTTACTTCTAGAATAACGCCTTCTTGCACCTTCTTCTTTATATTCATCAGCTCCGGTGTGTAGCTTGAGCAGCTTTAACTTTATCGATTAAAGTCGGTTCTACTCGTATATTTGATATCATCACGTGGATACTTGGAGTCTTTAACTCTATCTCCATCCTTTGTAAGTCGTACAAAATGGATCTTTGTGTTCAACAATATCGCACTCGTACTCGCATACGATCTTCTACTCAATGCGTCAGCTACCACGTTCGCTTTTTCAGGATGGTATGGTCAGAACAGGTGCCGAAATGAGTCGCCTCTTGAGCTCTTGGAAAATCTTCTCGAATTCCTCGCTACATACAAATTTTGTATCTTTCCGAGTCTGCTAAGTTAACGGAGTAGCGATTTGAGAAAATCCTTCCACAAATCTCTGATAGTAACCAGCTAAGCCTGGAAAGCTAGATATTTTGATTACTGACTTAGGTTGCTCTCAACTGTGACTTATATCCCAATCTTGGATAGAACCTCACAATGGCGCCTATCAGTTTACCACCGCACGAATATGATGTCCCCTACGAAGAGTCTAGCTTCGGTGCATTCCACAAAGGAAGTCACCAGATAGAGGCTCGGGTACCAACTCTTGTACTTGGGTTTTTAACTCCTGAAGTTCAATAGGAGCCATTCGATATGAGATTTTAGAAATGGGTTTTGTACCGGGTTCAAAGTCGATACAAAATTCAATATCACGTTAAAGGGGTAGGCGGAAATTCTTTGAAATCGTCGGAAATTCATTAACAATAGAAATATCATTCAAATCTGACGTATTTTTGTTTAAATCCATGAAATGGGCTAAGAAAACTTGACATCCATTTTTCAATAAACGAATGGCTTTATGGCTCGATATGAAAGTGTTTGACTTCAATGGTTTGGTTGCTTGAATTTGCATAACAGGTTGGTTAGTAATATGAAAACTAACAACCTTACGAAAATAATAAATTTTGGCATGATGAGTGGTTAACCAATCAATCCCTAAAAGCACATTAAATACAAGTATCTTTAAAGAAATAAGATCAATAGGTAATGTGATTGTGCCAACTTGGATCAAGCAAGATTTATAAACTGTAGATGTAACGAAGGTTTCACCCAACGGAGTTTCAACAGATAAGTTAAAGTCCAATTTCTCCGGAGTCAAGTTTAAACGTTGAGCACAAGCAAGAGAAATAAAAGAATGGGTAGAACCGATATCTAACAGGGTATAGACTTCGCAAAAAAAAATTTTATTATTAACTAACCCGTGAGAACTTCATTTGGGTTCCTCACTTGTTGGGAAGTCATGACAACCGCTCTCTTTTGAACTACCCGGCTTTGACTTGTCTGGGGCAGCATTTGGTGTCGTCACTACCGTTGAAATTGACTTTTCTATAGGGCATATTCCACCCTCAACTGCTTCATCGTACTCCTATTTCATGATTTGAATCATTAATCTTCGATCCATATCGAACTGGGGTTGACCGCAATGTACAGGGTAATTCAAAACTCGATGTTGGGTTCTCTCAATTGCTGTCCAAAAAGAGAAATACATATCATCTATTTTAGCCTTCTTAGATCGGACATCTCTTTCCACAATATCAACGCGTCGTGCGGCTTTTACCCATGCATCACTCATTCTTACTCGTTCAATTTTTTCTTCTTTCAGTTCAGATTCCAGCTTTATCATCTTATACTCTACCAAAGAGTGCTTCTATTCAAGCATCACATATCGGGAAACACAAGCTTGAATAGTTGCATCCTTTTGTTCCACGACCGCCTGTCGTTCTTCAACCTACTCTTCTAACTCATGAATACGATTTTGCAATTCTAAATTTCGATCATAAAATTCTTCTAATAAATTCTCCTCCGATTCCTCTTCTTCCTCACTCTCAGCTGCTACCTCTGCGACTATCTCGGGTGCAACTATCAATTCTTCACTCACCACATGGATATCTCTAATTCCTTCTTCGCCTGACATCACATTATCCTGCTTGGTGATTAGAGGTGGCTCCACGATCTCATTCACTCCATTGTTAACGTTCTCAGTTGCCATTCTTAAAACTGCCATAAAACAGGGGTTAATTAAATAAATTAACATATCACATAATATCCCTATATTATGACCGACCAACAAGTAAGCTTAGGTAGGACACACTAGCGAAAGATTTACTCGTCTCTCCCCTCCTAGTTCTATTCCCCGATCTCCGCCAGAGACCATATTCCTAAGCTCTGATACCAACTGTGACGCCCCCAAAATAGGTATACAACACCCATTCTGAGTTGCCAAATACATGGTACAGAAAGCAAACTACAACTTCAATAATACAATTGTCGTGCAAAATACTACAACACATACTGTGAGTTTAAATACAAATATTGTCTTCTAGACAATATCCACACTCAGATAATTTCTCATTATAATTATTCAAACACTATTTTATAGAAATAGTGAGGACTGCTAAAACATCTTTCTAGAACCATCACTCCATACCCCGACTAGATCCTGTTATGTTCTTACCTCCTGAGAAGAAAAATGGAACAAAAATGAAAAGGGTGAGCTCAACTAGCCCAGTAAAGAATATTATGACTAAGATAATATACAACAAATTATCATTAGTCTTCAATAGGAAAAAATCTGATAAAACATAATAGACAACAAGTTTTAGATCAAAACTGCAGCGGAAATAGCAATCCATTAGAAGAGTCAAGTAGAGAATGAGTTCTACTATCTTCTAAGATTTAAAAGTCCATCATCAATATTTTATCCCTGTAACAACAATCAATATACATCTTTAATCAAATATTCATCTTTGCACTCTGAGGCCAAAGATATTCATTTGTATCACCCGGTTGGTCATGTTCATCTCAACACTGTTCATCTTTGCACCATTGGCCAAAGATATTCATCGATTAATCATTCATCTTTGCACTCTGGGCCAAAGATATTCAATAATATCATCATTTAGGAGTGAGGATGATGAAAAATATTTTAAAGAAAACAAATCCAGTGAGACAGAATGACAAATATTAAGGATTCGTATAACAGTTTATCAAAGATCAATAATACTTCTTAATAACCAATTGTGAAGCAGAATTCAAAAATAACAATCAAAACATGGATACAATCAAAGATAGTAGCCAAAATAGACATCTTAGACAAAAAGAAGAAATTTCATTTTTTTGTGAATAGTGTTGTATTCGTGAATAGTGTCGTATACGTGAATAGTAACCCCGACACAAAAAGTTCCAAATTTGATTAAAAAATTCAAACCAATATTTCGGCATAATGATATTGAAGAAAATAATATCATTTAAGAAGAAAATAACATCCCTTACCTCAAAGAATCAGTACTTCGGAATGAAATGTCGAATATGATGCTGGATGAAACTTGTACTGAATAACAACTCTCAAAGTATCTAAATACCCACAAAATACGCTCGATAATATAGAGAGAGAAAGAGAGAAAACTTATGTTTCTGGTATGGTTTTCAATTCTAACTTAGCCCTCTATTTATAGAAAAATGTTAGCACGCCGATGCAGACTTGACCTGCTAGCTGATGGCTTTACCTGCTACTATTGCCACCCACCATATTTGAAATAAAATTTGAGCACATTTCTCACCAACCACAAGTGAGGCCCACTCAATTCTAGAATTTTCCATCAAAATCATTTAGAACCCTAATTTCCTAATCAGTCACCTCTTAAAATTCATAACAAATCATACATTCATTTTTAACGGTTCAAAATTTGTGGACATATACTCAACTTATATATGTATAACATATCCAAAAATCACGATCCAACGGTCGGATTAAAAATTATAACTCACGCAATATATCGTAAAAATTCTGATTTGATTTTTAATACCTCCATTCCGACAAACATACTGATAAAACACCTCAACATTAAATACTTCAATTATAACCACATAAAATAAATAAATCCATCATTTATATCCACATCAAATAAATATTTCCTTATCATATAAATCAATAATTAATTATTCACAAATAATATTATGAGAATCACAATTATGACAACCGTGTCGTTCCCAGAAAGAGGGGCTTTCAATAAGGATTTTCTCTTCTTGGCGGCGCAATTAAGTGACCAAACCTCTCCTTAGACAGAACTTTCTAGACATTGCCAATAATGTTATCTAATAATATTATTCAAATAATATGAATTATTGATCTGATAATGGGAAATACTGTGTAGTGACAATTATTGAAACAACAATAATATAAAATATCAACGCAGCAATTATTGAATCAATAAAATAAAATATTGAAAAGTAATTACTATAACAATTATTGAGTAGTGGCTTCTTACGTAAGAATCAATAATTCAAAAATATTGTGTAATACCGTGTGCTACTGTGCAACCACGCGTATTACTATATTTTAACCATCGGGTATTCCAAAAGTGCTAACGGTAACAACTACGCCATTATTTATAAAAACTCAAACTTGTCATTTTCTTCATCCGACAGTTATTCTGTTATGAGGCCCACAATTGACTGCGTCGTCGTACGGATATTCCCGACAAAAAGAATATTCCATGACCAAACGAATATTCCCCGACAAAAGGAATATTTTATAACCACTTGCTTATTTTTCAAAATTTGCACATTTCACCCATAACCAAAACATTATATCAAATTAACACCTTATTAATTTAGAATAATGAATAGAGGAAAATTCAATTTTATTTATAATAAGTTGGGGTCTTACATGAAGGTTTGGCTCTGATGCCACTATTAGGTTCGTAATATTCATGAACGCAATCAAATTGCACAAATAAGCGAAAATGTGTAAAAATCAGAGTTTAAAATTTTACAAACCATATATCCGGATCATCTTTTATGCACAATTATTAATTAAACGAAAAGATATGAAGAACAAGAAGCATACCCTTGAAGATTCGAGCTTCCTCAGGTACAAGTTCACCTCCAATCTTTTTCGCGTTCAACTTGAATTCATCGGGTTTGGTTCCTTTCTTTGATCAACGTTAGCCACCCAAGTATTTGGCCTCTAGAGGTGATCCACCAAGAAAGAATAAAGATTCAAGAAGAAGGTGGTTGGCTAAACCCTAGTTTTCTATCTCTATAGAAAAAGAACGTACTCTCCAACTCTTGGAATTGCGTATATCTGATATATGATATAAGACTCTTCTTATAAAGATATCAGGTAACCCTACTTAATTAAAATAAAGTATTATTTATTTAATTAAACTCTTTTAATTAAATGGGTTCCCTAATCTTATTAGGGATAATTAATTAAACTCCTTTAACTAATTTTCCCTCCTAATCCTATCAGGAATAAATGAGAGTACTAATATTAATTAATTCTCAAACTCCTTTAGGAATTAAATAATAATAATAGTAATAATAATAATAATAATAAGACTCCTCTTATTAATTTATATTTAATATTTCCAAAATATTAAATAATAAATATTAAGCTATTTAATTTATTCTATCACCATAGATTAAATTAAATATACTTAATTATTATTACGATTATGCCATTAACTTCTTAAATAATTATTTTTCCTTTTATGGTGTGACCCTTTAGCTTCTCCATATTAAACCGGTTATGAATAAATCAATTAGAACAATTCTAATCTTATTTAAATAAATAAATTAAACTAATAACTTATTTAAATAAATAATATTTATTCTTCAATAGGGATAAGCCTCCCTAGCGATTAACGACTTTCCAGATAATATAGATTTCAACATTAATCATAAAAGAACCTTTGAGTAAATAGTTACCGTACAATTCAATCCTTCCACCATACAATGTCCCAATTAAATATAAGACATGGAATTCTTTGTCAAGTCTTCTTTTATTTAATTATATGTATTTCGACTCTTAAATGCACAACTCAAATAATGCAAATTAGAAACTCCTTTCTAATTTCATTATTCGCCTTTGGCCAAGGACTACTGGGGTTGTCATTTATCGAATCACATAGGACATTTCTCTTCTTTTACTAGAAGTGGTTGATTCTTTATTGATCATACATTATCTCCATGTACAACTTATTATACCCAAGCATACCCTTTGATATACCCTAAGGGTCTTAAGGAATAAGTCAAAGTATAACTCATCATACACAAGATACTATGATGATCTCAAGTCCAAGGATCATTTGTACTACTATCACTACATGAATTCCTATTGACAGGCAAGTAAAACTCCATTAGGTATTCCTTAGCGAGCCACGTTCAGTGAACTTATTCTCTAATAAGCACCTACATACATGCTTTAGTGTTTCCACACAAATGATCATGAGATCAATCATCCTCATCCAATGAGCAAGGAACGTATGTACCTATCTATCCGGATTCACTATATCCCAATTTAGTAATCCAACGATTGGGAACTATTTTAGTTTTAAGCTTTCTAAGAATTTAGATCTCATTAGAGTGATTATCATCATTATTCTAAAAGTATTGCTTAAAACTATAGGTTTATCACATATTATAAAACAGCATCATGTAGATAATTAAAAACCTTTAATAAATTAATACTTTTTATTAATAAATGAATAAGATTGTTACAAAGTATATGCTTTATCATCAAATATGATTGACTTTTTATTAGTCACATAACAATACATAGTAATTGTAATGTAAACTCTACTATAGGGCACGTGAAGTGCAGATAATTGTAAGATGTTAAACTGTTATTGGTAAACAACGATCAAAGCAAGTCTTTCGGTTCCTATTTGTTATGTGAACTTGATGATGAACTGTTTTAAATATTTGTTGCAAAGAGCATGACGTGTTCTATATATATATATTGAAAGTATGAAAAGTTAAAGTCAATTTATGACTACGTTGATTGAATAATGAATGTTGATTAAGTAAGGAACTCAATCTTTATACTTGTTATATGAAATGCAGCATGTATGTTATGTTAGTCCAATGTTTATGAGATATATGTTGAGCATGTTATTATGTGCTATGTGATGCATGAAAACTGTTAGATTTTGTTGGGCTGTCGAGCTCAACCTTGCAAATAACCACTTTTGCAGGTTAAAGATTCAAGATAAGGATATGTGCTAAGTGAATTATAGAGATCCATATTCACAAAGATTACTTATGTTTTATGAGAAATGTATTTAATAGTTTGAATGTAACATGTTGTTGAATTGTAAGTTGAGGTATTTGGTGTATATGGATATCTATTTATGATGTAAGACTTTGTATAGTCATTTTGTTGTAACGATTCATGATATAAATTTGAATCGAAGAGATGTATTGTAAAGGTTGCGATTTAGGGCAATACGGAAGGAAATGTATAAAAGTTTTAAATATTCTGCATTTTTAGTGATTTTAATATCGAATAATGATGTAAAGATAGATTAAAGTTGTATTATTAACGATCGAGAAGGAGAATATTATTGTGTGAATTTTGGGGTCATTACAGTTGGTATCAAAGCTGTAGGTTATAAACCTTAGGTAGGAGTACCGTAGGCTATAACCTTAAAGAAGGAATGTTAAGATAAGAGCGAATAAGCTCAAATAGAGTTTGATCAATAAGAAGTAATTTAAAAAATTTATAAAGAAGGGATTAAAACATACATAAGAGGATTCAAAGTAGAATCTCGCAGAGTTATAAGAAATATGAATATGGGGTTAACCAACTCCAATAATAAGGATGTAAGGTGATAATAAATAGATAATGTCTATAAGAAGAGATTGATAAAGAAGTTAAGAATAAAAAGTTATATCTAAGTGTGGTACAATCGTACTCTTTAATAGTTGATGTATGGTATCTGAGCTAAACGATTCCTTCATAGAGCGGAGGTATATACGAACTAGTAACTCGGAACCTAGTTTGTTGGTTGTTTGTGGGAAACCACTTAGCGTACCATATTGAAACTATTAGAGACTCGATGTGTACCAAGTATAGAAAATGGATACGTATGATGAAAATGTAGAACTTGAATGAAATTTTGAGCAATGTAAATGAAGTTAGAAATTCTTAAAGTAAGAATTGTTATATAAACAAGAAAATTCAAAGAAGAATCTTGAAGAGATATAAAGATAAGAAATGGCAATAGCCAAGATAACGAATAATGTCGTAAATGATGAAAAAGGGAAAGAAAGAGGATCGTAAAATAAAATGATCACGAGTTAAGAAAAGAATTTTAAGGGAGATTATTATAAAATAAGATCACGACGTGATCTGTTTAAGTTATAAGAGAAAGATGGTTTGTAATGTTTGAATAATTATAGCTTGATGCTATGAAGGTAATGTACTATGATATAGTACAAGATAAACTCACGAGGAGTTATAGATAATGTGATACGAGGAATTTGTATTGAGCAAGTTAAGAGTAAGTTAAGAGCAAAATAGAGTTAGGTGGGATTTCAATTGAGGACTCATGTGATGGTTGAGTTGTACAAACCTTTGTATGGGCGAGGGTTTTCTGCTTTCACTCAGTTTATCACATTGATAATCATTGGAATGTTGGTGTCGCGCTATCAATGTATATGTGATGAAAAGGTGATTCTTTTCTCATGTGTATATTTGATAGTTAGAAACTATTAAGATCAGTCAGATATTATTAGGATTAGGTGCGGTTCTTAAAACTAATGCATATGGTAAGTTTGTGACTCATAATAATATGGTATGTTTTGAACCCCTCAGTGAATGGACGCCTATGGTCTGACTAGGATAAGTTCTTAAACTTATATTATTGTGGCAAGTTCCTGAACTTCCAATGTGCAGTAAGTTTGATGAACTATATTGGGGGTATAGGAGGATGGTAAGTTGAAATACAAGAATATTTAGTATAAAAATTAGAAATTGATGGAGAAAATTAGATATTCTAAATCTACTAGCTATGCTAGACTTTCGAGATTTATTGACTTCGTGCTGATGGTTGTACTTTTGATTTTTGAAAAATGTTGGATCACACTAGTGAACCAAAGAATTTTTAAAACAGTGTTATTATTCACATATATATGCTTTTGTTTCGGCTAGAAAAAAAATGATTTTTAAAATTTCAAAATATATTTTAATTATATATATCAGGTGATATGATAAACGATAGAGTCATCAATACAATGGAACCTGGTGTTGGATGTGATCATATGATCGTCAGCCCACTATGGTGAGATGTAGTATGACAACGTCATAATCATGACGCCATAAAGGGATTTTTGAGATTTCTTTGAGATATGAGAATATATATATATATATATATATATATATGTATATTTCGATTGATGTCTGAATTGTTGTAGAAGTCTATGCTATTTGATTCAGCTAGACGATTATTAAAAGATGTTCATGAAATTCAAGCATTTCTTGAGAAGTTATGCCAAACCAAATTGTTTTGGTGCGGATTCAGATGTTGAAAAGCTGAGATGAACAACCCTTTTATAGGGGATTATGTGGAGGTGTTTAGATGTTTGTGCACAATACATGGTACGAAGGGCTGATCACCCTAAGTACGGGGAGTCCCTACAGTATTACTGTTAAGGTTAAAGTTGAAAGATTACTTGTAACAGTGGACATAGTTCGTGGTCTTGTGACCCTCAGTTACATCTCTAAAAACAGAGAAGAACAACCCTATTATGGGGGAATTATTTTTACGCGATGCGTTTAGATGTTTGTGCACAATACATCGTATGAAAGGGCTAAACACCCTAAGTATGGGAGTCCCTATAGTCTAATGACTATTAAGGTTTAAGTTGAAAGAGTACTTATAACTGTGGACGTAGTTCAAGGTCTTATGACCCCTCGACATGATTTAGAATCTTTTAAATTCCTGAGTTATTCATACTGCTTCCCAATTATTGAGCAATTGTGGAAGATTCTTGCTATTCTAAAAGGCGAATGTGGTAAGGATGATATTCCTTAGAAAGAAGTAAGTCGTATAATGCGACACTGAATGATGAATATATTGAATAAGTGAGAATAAGTTTTGAAATGAGAAGGAGATGAGTTATCAAAGAATAATGTAAAACTTTTAATAGAAAAGTTTAATAATTGTAGAAAGATCTTTGTGGAAAAAAGTGGTTATAGAACCCAATGAATGAATAAAGTATTAACGTAAAATCTATTTTGATAAATTGAATGAATGAAGATTAATAAATAAAATTTCGAGGACGAAATTCTTAGAAGAAGGGGTGAATGTAATATCCCGAGTGTTTATGATAACGATCCTTAGAAAATGAAATGAATGAGTTAAAAAATATATAATATTTAATATATGACTGTGTTTAATTGAAGGTTATGTAATAAAACCTAAAAGTTGTTGAAGAAATGAATGAATGAATATATATATATATATATATATATATATATATATATATATATATATATATATATAGATATATAACTTTTTGCTAAGTTAACGTGTTGAAGTTATTCAACGATAATTGTGAAAGAGATTTTGTGAAAACCTTAGTAAGGTAGGGTTCTAGTGATTCCGAGGACGGAATCCTTATAAGGAGGGAAGAATGTGATAACCCGAATTTTTATAAGTTATCAAAATAAGAATTTAATAATTAAAATTCTTATTATGAGATATTTTGAGTTTGAGTATGAAATAATATAATTTGATTATTATGACTTATTGGCAATGGAATTGTTATTAATTAAATTTCATAAATATTGAGAGTAATTCAATTAATTAAAATAGTGAGTTAATGTAAATATATTTGTTTTAATAAAATGAGAGGGTAATGTGTTACATATAAATGTAATATGTTAATGTAATTTAATTGTGAATTTTATAAATAGTTAAGATAATTATCAAGTAAAATAAATATTTTAGTTGAGATATTTATTAAATAAAGTAAATATTTGATAAAAATTATTATGGAATAATTTACTCATGTATGATGATATTAAGTAAATTGATGATAAACAATTTTATAATCGGTGCGTATTTTATTACGCTAATGGAATGATAATGCTCTAATTTAATTAAATAATTATATTAGAGGATGAATGATTTATTAAATAAATTTATTATGTTGATAAGGAGTGATTTGATAAATTAAGTTATTAATAAACACAATGTAACTTAATATGAAATTATAAGATTGGTTTGGTTATGTGTGACAAATGTACCATATAATAGAGGATTATGAAAATAAATTAAGAAAAGGGAATTTTGGGTTCTAGCCAAACATGGCCAAGACCCTTTGTATTCTATAAGCTACTTTGAGACTATTGGATTGTGTGGCGAGGGCTAAGTAAATATACGTAACTTATTTTTCTAAGGTTAAGAACACAGAATAGAGAAATAGAGAAAGGGAGAGAATTCTCTGTAATTTGGGAAGAAAATTCTGAGAATCAAAGAAGATGAAAAAGATTAATCAACCTTCTCTAATCATCTAGCTAATTAAAGGTAAGCAATCTAGATTAAAGTTTCGAGTTCTTAGTTTTGTTTTCTAAGTGCTCTATAATTGAAGTTCTATGATTAATTTGTTGAGAAATTAGTTTTATGTGTATTGGGATTACATAATCTGTTATATGTTGTCTATAGATAATTTTTGAAGTATCAAATTCATGAAAGCATGTTTGAAAGTGAAGAAATTGAGTTTTATTGATATATATATATATATATATATATATATATATATATATATTAGGGCTTATTTTGGAATAAAAATTTATGATGAAGTCGTGACATAATCTGAAATTGATGATATATGTTGTTAGTATTTTCAATTACGAAAACAACATAGTTGGAATGGTGTCAAATGGTTAAGAAACAAATTCGTGGTGTTCAATTTCGCTATGAATGTCAAAAGAAGAAGAAATAATAAAAATAATGAAATTTAAAGGTTGTAACCTTGATGTTTATGTTGTTTATGTGATTAGAAACGTGTTAGAAACATTAGTTTATGTTTCCTGTAAAAATATTACACCTTGGGTAGGTTGGTATTGTTGTTAGAAAGGAGTTTGTAGGCCTAATTTGACTTTCTATAGTGTTCTAGATCAAAAATCATAAAAATGCGAAGGACTCACCTTGGCGGCCCCCCTAGTATTAAAAACCCCCGCCCGTGGGGGTAGTCTGCCTAGCCGAATTTTGGGGAAAAAATGACCGGACATGTTTTACTAAAATTAGCATAACGTTTTCGTACGAACTCCGATTCAGGTCATTCAAGATGACCCGGAACGAGGACGAGTAGACCTACAACTTTTGTTCTTTAAGTTTTTCAATTTGATTTCGGGAATAGTGGTCAAAATGGTCATCTTTAGGACTGTTGTGTTTTCAGGGGCAATCGAAGGGCGTTGGGCATTCACGTATGCATGTGTAGTGCTTCTGACGATAAAAGATGTTGTTCTAAGTTATAAAACATGAATGTTAGTAAACATAATGATGTTTAACATTAATAAATAATGTATTAGATAAGTTATACAAGCATAGTAAGCATACACAAGAAAGACAAATCGGGCGTGTGACGAATAAACGTCGAAACGCCGTGATAAGTGTTAATGAACGTAAAATGTGAGACCCCATATTTTATGAAATAAAAGTATTCAATTTTCGTATAATTATTCTATTTACTAAATGGTTAAATTAATAAAAGGTTAAAGTTAAGGGTGATATGTGAAATTTTTTCAAAGTAAACAAGTTGTCATAAAATAATCATTGATAAAAGTATAGTAATACGCGTGGTTGCATAGTAGCACACAGTATTGTACAGTATCTTTGATTATTGATGCTTGCGTGAGAAGTCACTCAGTTTTATTCAATTATTGTCATAATATTTTCAATAATTGAGACGACAAAGTTATTCATATTATTATTTGCAATATTGACAATGTCTAAAAGTTCTGTCAAGAAGAAGTTAGATAATCTAATTGCGCGCCAATAGGGAGAAATCCTTATTGGAAAGCCCCCTCTTTCCTAGGAACGACCTGGTTGTTAAATATTATGAATTATAATATTAATGATGAATAAGTTCGTGTTGATTAAAGATGAAATTGATAGTTTCATTGTGTTGAAATTATTAGTGTTAGTGAAAATCGATATTTATTTCGATAATAATTGATGTCTGGAGGTTATATTGACCAATCGGGTAATTAACCGGAAAAATGAGCAATTGATTGCTATTGATTCACATGATTATAACTATTTGTTCACATGTGTGTACTATTGATTCACATGATTTACTATTAGGGGAATTGGTGCAAGATTGATAATACTTGCATGACTAAGTTAAAAATGGAGGTATAGATGAAGGTACTATACTGTAATTAGTTTTTTCACATGATTATACTACATGATTTTACTATTGATTCACATGATTTACTATTAGGGGAGGTGGTGCAAGTTTGATAATACTTGTAGGACTAAATTAAAAAGGAAGAAAATGGGGAAGGTATTATACTGTAATATTTCGAGCCCCAAAATGTGCAATTATTGAAACTATATTTTCCTATAAATAGAAGCCCATTCTTCCTTCATTTCTGACCAATTCACTAAAGCTATAGAGCAATTCTTATAAAGAGAAATTATAGAGAGAAATAAGAAGAGAAGTCTGCTATCTCACTATTCCAGTATCCAGTTTTCTTCTAAGGTAAGGGATATCATTATTGTGTAAGGGGTATTATTTCTTTCGTATTCATGAAGAGAGCTTCTGTTATTCCATTCTTTATTATTATGTTGGAATAACCTGTCTATGCAAAGTACCGCATACATGGTGAAATTCTTCTGTTATTCCATTCTTTATTATTCTGTTGGAATATCCTGTCTGTGCGGATTACGCATGACCTGGTTCTATTCTTTATTATTCTGTTGGAATATCCTGTTTGTGCGGATTACGCATGACTTGGTTCCATTTTTTATTATTCTGTTGGGAATAACCTGTCTGTGCGGCCTATCGCATGCATAGTGAATTCTTTTGTTATTCCATTCTTTATTATTCTGTTGGAATAACCTATCTATGTGGATTACCGCATTCATAGTGAATGATCCTTTGTATTCATTCTTTATTAAATTCTGGAAATGATCTATCTACGTGGATTAACGCATGGCTGATGAAAATCCATTTGCAGTTTCGTATATTCTATTATACTCGTCTGAGATATCATTTCTTTTGTACTCGTCATTGAATATCATTTTATTTGGTATTTTTTTTACGAGTTACTATTCACCTAGTTACTATTCACTCTAGTATTATTCACTCGAGTATTCGGGGCACTTTTTGTGCCGGAGTACTATTCACGAGTTACTATTCACAGGTTACTATTCACTTAATTACTATTCATTCTAGTATCATTCACTCGGGTATTCGGGACACTTTTTGAGTCAGGGTACTATTCATGGGATACTATTCCCAAAGTACTATTCACGGGGTACTATTCACCCTAAAAATATATTTCTTTTCTGTCCAAATTATTTTTGGTACATGAATATTATTCTTGAATTTTACTCTACAAAGTAGTATCATGTTGACAATTTGGACGTTATTGATTCTTGGATAAATTAAATTATAAATCTTTAAAATTTATCCTTGAACTTGTTTTATTGAATTATTATGTCATTGTCATCATCCTCATGCTTATATTGTGATTAAAGTCATTTTTGGCTTACGTGCATAGATGGATTGTTGATTATTAGTTTTATAATTGTATTTTTTTGGCTTACGTGAAAAGATGGACTGTTGATTATTGGTATATCTTTGGCTTACGTGCAAAGATGGACAGGTGTATGACATGATCATAACCACTGGTGATAATAATGAATATCCTTGGCCCGTAGTACATGGATAATTCGATGATGTGATTGGCAGGATCATGACCATTAGTTAACAGTTGAATGTCTTTGGCCGTAGTGCACTGACAGACAATTGATTGGTATGATCATGACCATTGATTTTATAGTTGAATATCTTTGGCCTGTAGTGCAAAGGTAGACAACTGATTGGTATAATCATTATTATTACATTTGAATATCTTTAGCCTTTGGGGTAAGGATATTGAGTAAACGTTCTATTAAGCATTTGTGGCAAGGAGGAACTGTCGATTTACATGATTATAAATATGAATTGTGGATTTAACTATAATCTTTGGTGGCTTAGGTGAAGACAGGTGATGATAGTTCTTTTTATCTTGGGTATAACAAAGAACTGTTGATGAGTATTACATGAATGAAATATTAACGATGGACTTTTAATCTAGAGGAGAAAGTAGACATTATGTTCTACTTGACTCTTCTAATGGATTGTTTATTCCGCTGCAGTTGTTGATCTAAAACTTGTTGTCTATTGTATTCTATCAGTTGTTATACTATTGAAGGCTAAGGATAATTTATTCTGCATTATCTTAGTCATAATATTTCTTACTGGGCTAGTTGAGGTCGCCCTTTCTTTCATTGTTCTCTTCAGGAAATGAGAATATTGCTCGGACGAGTCGGGGAATGGAGTGATGGTCCAGGATAAATGGCTTTAGTAGTCCTCACTATTCTACGAAATAATGTGATAATAATTCTAATGAGGACACCATTGAGTGTGGATATTGTCTAGATGACAATATTCTTGTTTAAACTCTCAGCTATGTTTTTTCGTATTTTACACGACTGTTGTATAATTAAGTTGTACTTGATTTCTGTACCATGTATCTGGTGACCCAAGATGGGTGATGTATACCTATTTTGGGGGCGTCACATAAAAAGTGTTTTAAGTCAAATGAAATAAATATTATAAAATATGAAATGGGTTTAATATAAAACCAATAATGATTCCTAGCAAGATTTAAACACTTGAATGAATTTCGAATATTACTTATGTCAAAAAGTTTACACAATGTAATTGAACATTGTGTGCTAATTAATAGGAAAGATTATGAGATGTGGAGTAGAGTTTACATTACAATTACTATGTGTTGTTATGTGACTAATAGTTGATGTATATGATTATATAATTGTGTAGGGCACGTGAAGTGCAGATAATTGTAAGCTGTTAAACTGTTATTGGTAAACAATGATCAAGGCAAGTCTTTCAGTTCCTATTTGTTATGTGAACCTTATGATGAACTGTTTTAAATATTTGTTGCAAAGAGCATGATGTGTTCTATATATATTGAAATTATGAAAAGTTAAAGTCAATTTATGACTACGTTGATTGAATAATGAATGTTGATTGAGTAAGGAACTCAATCTTTATAGTTGTTACATGAAATGCAGCATGTATGTTATGTTAGTCCAATGTTTATGAGATATATGTTGAGCATGTTATTATGTGCAATGTGATGCATGAAAACTGTTAGATTTTGCAGGGCTGTCGAACTCAACCTTGCAAATAACCACTTTTGCAGGTTAAAGATTCAAGGTAAGGATATGTGCTAAGTGAGTTATAGAGATCCATATTCACGAAGATTACTTATGTTTTATGAGAAATGTATTTAATAGTTTGAATGTAACATGTTGTTGAATTGTAAGTTGAGCTATCCAGTGTTATATGGATATCTATTTATGATGTAAGACTTTGTATAGTCATTTTGTTGTAACGATTCATGATATAAATTTGAATCGAAGAGATGTATTGTAAAGGTTGCGATTTAGGGCATTACAGAAGGAAATGTATAAAAGTTTTAAATATTCTGCATTTTTAGTGATTTTAATATCGAATAATGATGTAAAGATAGATTAAAGTTGTATTGTTAACGATCAAGAAGGAGAATATTATTGTGTGAATTTTGGGGTTGTTACATGCCTTCCTGCAATGTTGGTAACATGTATGCAAAAAAATTTCGAGTGTCTACAACTCCGTTAGGAGAAACCTTCATTACATCAACTGTTTATAAATCTTGTTTGATTCAAATCGGCACCCTCACATTACCTGTTAATCTCATCTCTTTGAAAATACTTGCATTTAATGTGATTTTAGGGATTGATTGGTTAACTACTCATCATGCTAAAATTGATTATTTTCGTAAGGTCTTTAGTTTTCATATTCTTAATCAACCTGATACGCGAATTCAAGCAACCAAACCATTAAAGTTAATCACTGTTATATCAAGCCATAAAGTCATTCATTTATTAAAAATGGATGTCAATCTTTCTTAGCCCATGTCACAGATTTAAACAAAAATACGTCAGATTTGAATGATATTTTTGTTGTTAATAAAATTCACGACGTATTTTCCAAAGAACTTCCTGGCGTACCCCCAGAGCGTGAAATCAAATTTTGTATTGACCTTGAACTCGGTACAAAACCCATTTCCAAAACCCCATATTGAATGGCTCCTATTGAACTTCAGGAGTTAAAAACCCAACTACAGGAATTGTTAGACATTGGTTTCATTCGTCCTAGTACATCTCCTTGGGGTGCTCCTATTTTATTTGTAAAGAAGAAGGATGGGAGTATGCAACTTTGCATTGACTATCGAGAGTTGAACCATGTCACCATCGAAAATAGGTATCTGTTACCTCGCATTAATGACCTATTTGACCAGTTGCAAGGTGCTAAATTCTTCTCAAAGATCGATCTTCATTCCGGATATCATCAATTAAAGATTTAAAACTGATGACATTCCAAAGACTGCTTTCAGAACTCGGTACGGGCATTACGAATTCCTAGTCATGTCTTTTGGATTGACTAATGCTTCTGCTGCCTTCATGGATATGATGAACCCAGTATTCAAGAAATATTTGGATAATTTTGTGGTTGTCTTTATTGATGACATCCTAATATACTCCAAAAGTCTCAAATATTTCTTCACCCAGAATAAACTTAACATACGCCAAAGACGTTGGCTCGAGCTATTGAAAGATTACGACCATACCATTTAATCCCATCCTGGAAAAGTGAACGTGGTAGCTGATGCGTTGAGTAGAAGATCGTATACGAGTATGAGTGCGATATTGTCAACACAAATGCCCATTTTGTATGACATACAAAGGATGGAGATAGAGTTAAAGACTCCAGAGACCCATGTGAAAATGATAAATATACGAGTAGAACTGACTTTAATCGATATAGTTAAAGCTGCTCAAGCTACAGACTCAGAGCTGATGAATATGAAGAAGAAGGTGCAAGAAGGTGCTATTTTAGAAGCAAGAATCGACGAATAGAAGAAATCTCAACCCTCAATTTATTGTTCTATTTGAAATCCTCAATCAAGAAGGAACTGTGGCCTATAGACTCGCCTTACCACCAAGTATGTCTCGTGTTCATAACGTTTTTCACATATCTATGTTACATATATATGTGGAAGACCCAAAACACATTATTGAATTAGAATCAGATGAGATAGCCGAAGATTTAACGTATGAGGAGGTACCTGTCAAGATATTGGATAAGAAGGAGCATATTCTACGCTCAAAGGTTATACCTCAATTCAAAGATTTATGGAAAAACCATGATATTGAGGAAATGACATGGGAGTTAGAATCCGAAATGAAAATAAGGTATCCTCACCTCTTCGACATACCAGGTACGTACATCAATTTTGAGGATGAAATTTCATAAGAAGGGGAGGTTGTAAGACCCCAAATTTTTATGAATAAAGATTTAATTTTTTTAAAATATTATTTTGAATAATAAGGTGTTGATTTGATATAATGCTATAGTTATGGGTGATATGTACAAATTTTACAAAGTAAGCAGGTTGTCATAAAATATTCGTTTGGTCGGAAAATATTCTTTTTGTTAAGGAATATCTGTATGATGGCACAATCATTGGTGAACCCCACAACGGAATGACTTTCAAATATAGAAAGTGACAGAGTTAACATTTTTATAAAAATAACGGCAAAATTTTTACCATTAACTGTTGAAATACCGGTGACAAAAGAACAGTGATACGCGTTGTTGTACAGTAGAACATGGTATTACACAGTATCTCTGATTATTGATGCTTACGTAAGAAGTCACTCAGTTTTATTCAATTATTGCAATAGTAGTTGCTGAATAGTATATCATATTATTGATTCAATTATTGTCACAGTATCATCGGCACAATATTATATATTATTAAATCAATAATTGAGACAGCATAGTTATTCATATTATTATTTGCATTATTGACAATGTCTAGAAAGTTCTGTCGAGGAAAGGGGTTTGGTTATTTAATTGTGCGCCAGTAAGAAGAAATTCTTATCGAAAAGCCCCCTCTTTCCTGGGAACAATCTGGTTGTCAATATTATGAGTTATAATATTAATGATGAATAATTATTAAAAGATTAAAAATGTATTTATTGAAGATAAGTGATTTGTGGTATATATTTATTCAATTTTTGATATAAATAGAGGGGTTTATCATGAGGCATTTGTTATAAGTTTGGCTTATTATTCTATGGGGAGATGTACTAATTTTCAGACCGTCGATTGAAGTTTTAATAGTAATTCAATATAAACCGTCGGTTGAGGTTTTAATAGTAAATCAATATGAACCGTCGGTTGAGGTTTTAATAGTAAATCAATATGGACCGTCCGTTTTAATAGTAAATTAATCTGGACCGTCCGTGAATTAGTTACTATTTAGTTAATTCTCCTATAAATAGAAGCTCATTTCTTCATTCTTTCTTACGAATTCACTAAAACTATAGAGGGAGAAACTATAGAGAGAAAGAATAAGAGTATTTTGCTACTTCATTATTGCAGTATCCAATCTCCAAAGGTAAGGGATATTATTTTTCGTATTCATTCTTTATTAATCTGCAGGAGTAACCTGTCTACACGGATTACCGCATGCATGGTGAATAACCCTTCGTATTCATTCTTTAATCTGTGGGAATAACCTGTCTACGCGGATTACCGCATGCATGGTGAATAACCCTTCTTACTCATTCTTTATTTGTGGAAAAGATCTGTCTAGGCGGAATACCGCATGACGGGTAAAAATCTATTTGCAGTTTCGTATATTATTTCTTTTCATATTCATAAATCTAAACTTACTATGGTAAGTATTGCTTCTATAATCCTTGAAATTAGTAGAATATCCTTGAGTCTTATGCTTCATCTAGTATAGTTTCATTGGAATATTGGTCTGAACTTTCTTATTAAATTTCAATATTGTCATTCGGGGTACTATTCACTCTGGTACTATTCACTCGGGGTACTATTCACTCGACATACTATTCATGTGGTACTATTCACTTGGGTACCATTCACTCAGGGTACTATTCATGGGTTACTATTCACTCAGGTTACTATACATGGGGTACAATTCACGACAAAATTGGTTTCTTTTCTGTCAAAATTATTTTTAATACATGAATATCATTCTTAAATTTTACTCCACAATTAATTATCATCTTTATAATTTGGATATTCTTAAACTCTGGATAAATTGAATTATAAATATCTAATATTTATCATTGATCTCACTTGATTGAGTCCTTATATCACTGTCATCATCCCCATGCTTATGTTGTGGTAAAAGTCATCTTTGACCCGTAATGCATAGATGGACTGTTGATTGGTATGATTATGACCAGGAATTGTATATTGGTATAATCATGACCTGTAATCATGTTACAAACAAATTATGTGGTGAAATTCTTCTTTGGCCTGTAGTGCATAGATGGACAGTTGTTTGGCATGATCATGACCCCTGGTGATACAAACGATTATCTTTGGCTCGTAGCGCATGGATAATTCGTTGATTTAAAATATTTATTAATTGGTGTTACAAGGATAAAATATTGATGATGAACTTTTAAATCATAGAAGATAGTAGACATCATGCTCTACTTGACTCTTTTAATGGATTGCTATTTCCGCTGCAGTTGTTGATCTAAAAGTTGTTGTCTATTGTATTCTATCAGATTTTTCCATGTTGGGGACTAAGGATAGTTTGTTCTACATTATCTTAGTCATAATATTCTTTACTGGGCTAGTTGGGCTCACCCTTTTTCCTTTTGGTTCCAGTGTTCTTCTTAGGAGGCGAAAATGTAGCTGGGTCTAGTCAGGGAGTGGAGTAATGGTCCAAGATGATTATTTTAGTAATCCTCGGTATTTTATAAAATAGTGTGACAAAATTATAATTAGAATTTTATTTGAGTTTGGATATTGTCTACGAGACAATATTTGTATTAAAACTCACAACGTATGTTTTTCGTATTTTACAAGACAATTAATAGTTGTATAAATAAAATTTGTATTTGAATTCTGTACCATGTATTTGGCGACTCAGAATGGGTTGTGTGAACCTATTTTGTGGGCGTCACAATTTCGGTTGGAAAAGGGAAGAAGAGGGAGAGAAGTTTTCATCTCCTATGCATCCTAGATTCATCACATACTTGGGTAGGAAAAGAAAGATTGCTACTAAATCGAGGTAAAAACTTAAACTAGTTTATCCCTTTTTGTTTTGTTTGATTTTGGTGATATAAAGCTTATGATCTTGAGGTCTAAAACCCTTGATCTATATGTTTTCTATGATTTCATGCATGGATCTTACTTATTTGAGTGTTTAAAAGTAGATCAAAAGGAGAGAAATGAAAATTATGTTCAATAAATTAAGAAAACCCTAACTTACTCTTCCTTTGATAAACTACCATTTTAGATCTACACCTTCTTTTTGCGATCCGTCAAGGAGGGGTGCTAGATATGTAAGTTAGCTACTAAACCCAAGTGGTAGCACTCAAATATATGAACTACACCTCAAATAGCAGTTGTTTTGGGCAAAATTGTCCTACCGGCAAAGAATAAAAAATGGACACAAATAAATCCCTTGGCCAGTTTGGTCCAGGGGCATTTTCAGCCAATTTTGTTATTTTAAAAATTTCAAGAAAATTTTGGATGTTAATATGATAAGTTATCTAAGTCCTGCAAAAAGATGGGAATTTTTGGATGTATAGAATGGAAGTTATGGATTTTACGAGAAATTATTATTTTAAAAATAAACTTGAATAAATCTTTGTGGTGAACTCTATAAATTGTGATATTTTTAGAGGGAC
Organism: Panax ginseng; assembly: GCA_020205605.1. NCBI lineage: Eukaryota > Viridiplantae > Streptophyta > Magnoliopsida > Apiales > Araliaceae > Panax > Panax ginseng. Next base: position 51,213,120 of record CM035133.1, read on the forward strand.
TACATATGTATGAAAGAAGAATACCCTGAAAATTTTAGAATATTTGGACAAGACCTCAATTTATGAAAAATGCTGCAATATTTGGCTATTTTAGACTATTTAAAATTAGTAAATGAATTTCAAAAATTCCAGAAAAAATATATTTTCATAAGGGGGTCATATTCTGTTAATTGCCAGAAAATAAAAAAAATTGGAGATGTTTTGGTATTTTTCATATAAATGATGATGTTATATGACACCCCTAAATCTAGGTACTTCATTTCTACAAGATTTGGTGTTCACTGTCCAAACATTCATTTTTAACTACCCAAATTAAATAAAAATTTAAGTAATAAATATTCCCATTAAAGGGTTACATAATTTAAATCAATAAATCACAGGTTGTCTAACCTCAAAACATTCATCAAATGCTAAAAATTAATTAATTAAATCACATAATTAAAACTAAGTCTGAAAACATAAGTCTCAATAATTAACAAGTCTTCAACACTTGTTCATCTTCCCTTTTCCTTTGCTAGTGGTTCGCTCGTCAACCTTCTCAATTTTAACTGCAATGGTTATATATATGCAAGAGAGCAAAACAAATGCTCAGTTAAAGAAAACTTAATAACTTGCAATGAATTAGCTTGATTGAATTGAATAACTTTTTCTAGAATCGATAATCAAAAACTATCATTGAAAATAATATGAGGGTCACAAGACCATGAACTATGTTCCGGTTTATAAGTGTTTCCACTTAAACCTTTAACAGTCGTTAGACTATATGGACCTTCCTTCTCGTACTTAGGGGGATCAGCCCTTCGTACCATGTATTGTGCACAAACATTTTAACGTTTTCGTGTAAATAATCCCCTATAATAGGGTTGTTCGTCTCAATTTTAACATACTAGTTCGCATCAAAGGAAGTTTGGTTTAGATAAGTTTCAAGGGTAATTTAGAGTTCAACGTTCATCAACTAAGGATTAGTTGAATCAAAAGTTTAATAACAATGCAAAGGCTCAACAACAACGTATTATAGAGTCATTATGAACCATAAATGAATATTGTAAAACAACAAATTCATGCTTTAAGAATAAAGTTCAAAGCATTGAAAAGATATAATAAACCTTGCTTTAACAAAATGGTAAGCTAAGGTTACAATTTTCAATAAGGAAACAAAGTTAAAAACTTTGCTCATTAGAATTCAAGAACTTGCTTAAAATAAAAGTAAGGTTCAGAAACTTGTTCAAATAAAGTTAGGGATAGAGAACTTGTCTTGCGTGTAAGCTAAATAGTTATAACTCACGTTCCCAAATATCCTATACAGATGTCATCATCACATAATTAGTTACCACATGATCACGATACATAACTGAATATCTATTTCATTTATAACTCTTATTCTTAGGTTTAACCACATGGTTAATCAACACTTCTCATTTATTAACACAAATTTTCAGTTATCACATAACTCATTAATTACCAATTCTAATTTTCATATTTGGTATTATAACAACACCACAATATGATTAATCACATTTTATAGTCATAAGATTACACTATATTAACAATTATAGAATTGTATATTAAAAATCAAATTCTGGGCTAAATCGCTAATCAAGGCCGCAACGCCTGATTTGTCTTGAGGACCGATGTCTTGATGATTTGGTCAATATTTATGACGCGAGATTAAGACTTGAAATCTGGAAATTGCAGTTTTCTATTTACTCATAGAATCGACGTTACAACGCTTTGTCTTTGGTCAACATGAATCGAGTGGCTGCAATATTGCTTTTTCACAAAACTGGCGTTGCGGTGCCACATCACAGTTTTACGCAGACAGTGTTCGCGAAGAACACAAAACAAAGCCAAATTGGCCTAAAATCTCATTTCTAACAGCAATTCCAACTTACCTAAGTTTTATAAAGTTTACAAAAACATAAACTAATGTTCCTAACATGTTTCTAATCATATAAACAACATAAACAACAAATTAAAACCTCTAAAACCTTTTATACGGTCGTAACACCGAGACATAAAAAATATTGTGAACATGTTTCAATTCTTGAGGTAGAGCTACCTCGTAAGCCACTTCCCCTACTTTTCATAACACTTCAAAAGGTCCAATAAACCTCGGCCTTAGCTTTCTTTTCTTACCAAATCGAATCTTGCCCTTCTAAGGAGAAACTTTTAGGAAAACAAAATTTCCATCATCAAATTCGCGACTCTATCGGTGTTGATCAACATATTTCATCTATCTGTCTTGAGCAGCTACTAATCTTACCCTGATAATTTTGATAACCTCAGCAGTTTGTTGCACAAGTTTCAGTCCTAACACTTGAATTTTACCAACTTCATCCCAACACAGTGGAGTTTTACACTTTTTGCCGTATAATGCTCCGTAACATGGCATGCCAATGCTCGCGTGGTAACTGTTGTTGTATTCGAATTCACCCAACGGTAAATGATAATCCTTAATTCCTTTGAAATCCTTAATGCATGCTCTTAGCATATCCTCTAACGTCTGGATTGTTCATTCGCTTTGGTCGTCTGTTTGAGGATGGTACGACGTATTCATTCTCAACTGTGTTCCATGCTTTCTTGTAGTCTCTTCCAGAAGTTTGACGTAAATCGCGGATCTCTATCCGAAACAATAGATAATGGAACTCCATGTCTCGAAACGATCTCCTTGACGTACAACTTTTCCAAATGATCAAGATTGAATCTAATCTTTATCGATAAAAAGTGTGTTGATTTCGTTAGCTTGTCCACTATCACCTAAATTGCACCATACCCTTTTTGTGTAGTCGGAAGTCCTACCACAAAATCCATTGTGGTATGGTCTCACTTCCACTCCGGTATTTCAAGCGGCCAAAGTAATCTGCTTGGTCTCTGATGCTCGGCTTTGACTTTTTAGCATGTCAAGCATTTCGCGACACATTCTACAACATCTCTTTTCATATTTGGCCACTAGAAATGCTGTCGTAAATCCTAATACATCTTCGTACTCCCCCGATGAATTGAATATCTTGAATAATGAGCTTCAAACAAAATTTCATCTTTAATTTTAGGTACAGATGGAACCCAAATTCTTCCTTTGAACCTCAGTAATCCCTCGGTATCGATTTTAAATTTCGCACCAGTACCCTCGGACACTCGTTCTTTGATTTTCTCACACCCTTTATCTTGTAGTTGAGCGTTCTTTACCTTGTCCGCTAAAGTTGGACTAGCTTCCACTTGAAACAATCTTTCATCCAATTTTTCTGGAAATTTTATTTTAAACTCTAGCTTTTCCATTGCTAAAATAAGCTTTTCCTGGGAAGTTAACAACATCAACTTCTCTTGACCCTTTCTACTCAAGGTGTCGGCAACCACATTTGCTTTACCCGATGATAAAATATTTCACAATCATAATCTTTTATCAATTCTAATCATCGTCTCTGACGCATGTTCAAATCCTTCTGTGTGAAAATATACTTTAGACTTTTATGGTCCGTATATATTTCACATTTCTCCCCATAGAGATAGTTTCTCCATATCTTTAGAGCAAATACCACTGCAGCCAACTCCAAATCATGAGTCGAGTATCCTTTTTCATAGTCCTTCAGTTGCCTTGATGCATACGCAAAGACTTTGCCATTTTGTATAAACACACAGCCTAGTCCTTTATGTGATGCATCACTATACACCACAAAGTTTAATGTATTATCCAGTAATGACAACACAGGTGCCATGCTTAGCTTCTTTTTTAATTCTTAAAAACTCTTTTCACACTTCTCCCTCCAAAATTTTTTTACGGCTTTCCTTGTCAAATTTGTCAATGGAGTGGTAATCTTGGAAAAATCTTGAATAAAGTGTCTGTAGTAACCTGCCAATCCCAAGAAACTCCTCACCTCAGATGGTGTCCTTGGTTGTTCCTAATTTATTACAGCTTCAACCTTTGATGGATCTACTAAGATTCAATCTTTGTAAATCACATGCCCAAGAAATTGCACTCATTCTTGTCAAAACTAACATTTAGAGAATTTCGCATACAACTTTTCTATTCTTAACGTCTCCAATGCCAAACGTAAATGTTTTACGTGTTCTTCTCGAGTTTTGGAGTACACTGGGATATCATTGATGAACACCACTACAAACTTATCTAAGAATGGTTTAAACACCATGTTCATCAAATCTATAAATGCCGCAGGAACATTGGTTAAACCAAAACACATTACCAGAAACTCGTAATGTCCATACCGAGTTCTGAATGTCGTCTTCGATACATCCTCCTTCCTTACCTTTAGTTGACGATACCCACTTCTTAAATCTATCTTCGAGAAGTACTTAGCTCCTTTCAGTTGATCAAACAAGTCATCTGTAAGACCCCGAATTTTATGAAATAAAATTATTCAATTTTTCTTATAATTATTATTCAGTAAATGTTAAAATTGATAAAAGTTTAAAGTTATGGGTTAAATATGCAAATTTTACAAAACACACAAGTGGCTATAAAATATTCATTGTTGTCGGAGAATATTGGTTTGGTCGTGGAATATTCTTTTTGTCGGGAATATCCGTACGACGGCGCAGTCATTTGTGGGCCCCATAACGGAATAACTGTCGGATGAAGAAAACGACAAGTTTGAGTTTTTACCGTTAACACTGTTGGAATACCTGGTGGTTAAAATACAATAATACGCGTTGTTGCACAGTAGCACACGGTATTGCACAGTATTTTTAAATTATTGATTCTTACGTAAGAAGGCACTACTCAATAATTGTTACAGTAGTTACTGTTCAATATTTTATTTTATTGATTCAATAATTGCTGCGTTGATAGTTTATATTATTGTTGTTGGAATAATTATCACTGCACAGTATTTTCCATTATCAGATCAATAATTCATATTATTTGAATAATATTATTAGATAACATTATTGGCAATGTCTAGAAAGTTCTGTCAAGGAGAGGTTTGGTCACCTAATTGCGCGCCAGTAAGGAGAAATCCTTATTGGAAAGCCCCCTCTTTCCTGGGAATCACCTGGTTGTCATTATTGCGATTCTGTAATATTATTTGTGAATAATTAGTTATTGATTTATATGATAAGGAAATATTTATTTGATGTGGATATAGATGATGGATTTATTTATGTGGAATTACTGTTGAAGTGTTTTATCAGTATTTTGTCGGATTGGAGGTATTAAAAACTCAAATCGGTGTTCTTAAAGCTTTCTTGTGTGAGTTATAATTTTAATCAATAGTTGGATCCTTGTGATTTTTGGATATGTTATACATATATAAGTAGAGTATATGTCCACAAATTTTAAACCGTTAAAATCGAACGTATAATTTGTTATGAATTTTAAAAGGTGTTGAAGCAGTGTTTAAAATCATCCTTTTGTGGATTTGGATAATTTTGTTTGAAATTTGGAAAAATTTTCTTACGCAAAGTTGTAGAGAATTGAAATTCCTATAAAAATCGCGAGATTGAATTTTACGATAAAAGGGCTATTTATTGTGAATTATTGAAGTTAGGAGTTCAAATAATTAATTTTTGAAAGTTTTAATTATTTTATTTAAGAAAAACGTTTTTGTGGTTATTGGCACATGGGTGGTGATGTTTTTTTGTTCAAAGATGGCTGATGGCTTTCAAAATTGGTTGGTGAAGGTTGGTGTGGAATAAGAAAAATAAATACTATATTTTATTATTTTAGTCTCCTTTGGCGTTCTAGTATTTTCCTATAAATAGAGGGCTAAGTTAGAATTTAAAAACACACCAGAAACTGAAGTTTTCTCTCTATTTCTCTCTCTATATTATCAAGTGTATTCTTGTATCTTGAGTGTTGCTATACGGTGCAAGTTCGTTCAGCGTTATTCCAGTCAGAAATACTGCTCTTTTGAGGTAAGGGATTTTAAGGGTTGTTATATTTTTCATGTTTCGTAACTTTGCAGACCTTCAAAAATTCTGGAAAAATGTGAAATGATAATTTGACGAGTTTTGTTGATTGTGTCCAAAAATGGTGATTTTTGGATGTATAGATTAAGAGTTATGAATTTTACGGGAAAAGACTATTTTAAAAGTAACCGCTTATAACTCCTTGTGATTAACTCCAAAATTGATGAAATTTTTATTGGGAGTACATATATATAACATGAGTATATTCTGTAAATTTCGGAATTTTTGGATAAAAGTACAATTTATGATAAATGTTTTAATATTCGGGCGGTTTTGACCATATGAAAAATAGTAAATGAATTTTAAAAATTTGATAAAAATATATGTTCAATATAGGACTATATTCTGCTAAATCCCAGAAAAGAAATATTTTTGGAACTGATTTGTTATTTTTCATGAAAATGGACTAGTTATGAGTAAATGAATTAAATATGTTATGTGAGGTAAGAAAATTAGAAAATAGGATTTTATAGCTTGAGAAATCCTCATACATGAGGTATATGCAGATTTTTGATGAGGATTTTGGTTATTGGTGATGAAATCTTATGAGTTTGGCATTTTAGAATGATTAAATGCATTATTTAGTAAAGTGTAAACAATTAAAATAAATTGTTTATAAGCTAAAAAAAAATATTATTCTTTCAATATCATTATACCGAAATATTGGTATGGATTTTATTGTGGAATTTCTACCTTTTTGAGTCGGGTTTACTATTCATGAGATACTATCACGAGTTACTATTCATGGGTTACTATTTACGAAGTTACTATTCATGACAAAATTGGTTTCTTTTTCTAACCAAACTATAGTTGATTTATGAATATTACTCTGGAGATTAAAGCTATATATTAATTATATTGATTTTATTATCATATATAACATTTTTATAACCCTGATGTTGAAATTCTCTTTCACTGGAGTGTAAAGATGGGTAGATTATTGGTATGATCATGACTAGGGTTCTCTTTGGCCAGTAGTGAAAAGTTGAATTGTGACTGGTATGATCATGACAATTGAATTTATAATTGAATATCTTTAGCTTAAGTGCAAAGGTGAATTGATCAACATGGTTATAATTATTATTATACAACTTCAAATGATTATGTATTTCTTTAAGATAAAGATGAGCAGTGTTGAGGTGAACATGACTTGTTGATGAATATCTTTGCTTCAGTAGTGCAAAGATGAATTATTGATGAATATCTTAGCTTTGTAGTGCAAAAGATGAATTATTGATGAATATCTTAGCCTGTAGTGCAAAGATGAATTATTGATGAATATCTTAGCCTATAGTGCAAAGATGAGTTATTGATGAATATCTTTGGTCTGTAGTGCAAAGATGACCTGTTGTTGAATATCTTTGGCCCGTAGTGCAAAGATGACTTGTTGTCGAATATCTTTGGCATGTGGTACAAAGATGAACTGTTGATGAATATCTTTGGTCGTGGTGCAAAGATGAATTTATAAGTATAATTATGAACAAGAACTGTGATTTGGTATAACCATGATCTTTGATGTTTCAGGTAAAGACAGGTGATGAAAATTATTTTCGTCTTGGATGCGAAGAGGAATTTAGAATCTCAATTACGATTATAAGTTATACATGTGATTGTGGACAGGAATTGTTGATTGATGTTACAGGGATAAAACATTGTTGGTGGACTTTTAACATGGAGAAGATAATAGACTTTATAGTCTATTTTACTCTTCTAATGGATTTCTCGTTCCGCTGCAACTATGGTTGAAAAGTTTTATCATCTACCATATGTTCTAAATCTACGATTTATTCTTGATGAAGACTATTGATAATTTATTTATCTTTAGTCATAATATTCTTTATCGAGCTAGTTGTGCTCACCCTTTTGCTTCACAATTCCTTTCGTGTAATAAAAGTGTATTTGGGACAAGTGGGGATTGGGAATACGGGGGAATAGAGCGGTGGTCTATAGATGTTGAGGTGAGGGCGAACCCAACGTTGGAAGGGTGTTTTGTCACTATCATACAAGATGCCTAATGACATACAAACTCGTATCATCATAAGACAGGGATGTGCTCATCCACTTGCTGAGTATATCTACCAACACTATCTATATGATCTTGGAGTTTATTTGAAATATAACTCTCAATTAGAGACAGTAGAGATAATGATATGTCAAGAGAAGACTCACCATTGGGAAGAATATGATAGTAATCTTCTAATTTTTCTTTGGGGTCTATTGGGTCAACCAAGGATAATTCTCTGGACATATGATATCTATCATAACCTAGACGCATGGCCTCCCATGTACGAAGGTTTCCTTGAGCACTTCCCAAAGATTTTAGTTTCTAAAACAGTCTTTGACTATACCTTTATGTAAGGTGTCATTGTGAGGTGTTGTCCACGGTTGGGACATGTGTCACATTTGGTATATATTTGTATCCAAACTCACAAAGATATGTGTTGTTGTATTTTGCACGCACAATTGTTGTAATAAAGTTGTAGTTGTATTTCGTACCATGTATTTGGCGACTCGAGAATGGGTTGGATTGAATGGACCTATTTTGGGGTCGTTACATTTGGTATCGAGCTTAGGGATATGATCTCTGGCGGAGATGGGGAATAGAACTAGAGGGGAGAGATGAGTAAATCCTTCGCCAAGTGTGTCCTACCTAAGCTTATTTGTTGGTTAGTCATAATATCGGGATATTATGTGATATGTTAATTTGTTCAATTAACCCTTGTTTTGAAGCTGTATTCTAGAATGATATCTGAAATACAGGAGATGAGCATTGGAGAAATTATGATGACAGAGAAGATGGAATCTGAAATGAAAGCAAGGTATTCTCAACTTTTCAAAATACCAGGTACGTAAATTTCGAGGACGAAATTTCATAAGGAGGGGAGATTGTAAGACCCCGAATTTTATGAAATAAAATTATTCAATTTTTCTTATAATTATTATTCAGTAAATGTTAAAATTGATAAAAGTTTAAAGTTATGGGTTAAATATGCAAATTTTACAAAACACACAAGTGGCTATAAAATATTCATTGTTGTCGGAGAATATTGGTTTGGTCGTGGAATATTCTTTTTGTCGGGAATATCCGTACGACGGCGCAGTCATTTGTTGGCCCCATAACGGAATAAGCGTCGGATGAAGAAAACGACAAGTTTGAGTTTTTATGAATACCATCGTTGGAATACCGGTGGTTAAAATACAATAATACGCGTTGTTTCACAAAGAAAGATACGATATTGCACAAGATTTTTAAATTATTGATTCTTACGTAAGAAGGCACTACTCAATAATTGTTACAAGAGTTCTTCGCTCAATATTTTATTTTATTGATTCAATAATTGTTGCGTTGATAGTTTATATTATTGTTGTTGGAATAATTATCATCGCACAATGATTTTCCATTATCGGATCAATAATTCATATTATTTGAATAATATTATTAGATAACATTATTGGCAATGTCTAGAAAGTTTCATCAAGGAGAGGTTTGGTCACCTAATTGCGCCAAGAAGGAGAAATCCTTATTGAAAGCCCCTCTTCCCCGGGAATCACCGTTGTCATTATCATGATTTCGTAATATTATTTGTGAATAATTAGTTATTGATTTATATGATAAGGAAATATTTATTTGATGTGGATATAGATGATGGATTTATTTATGTGGAATTATTGTTGAAGTGTTTTATCAAGATTTTGTCGGATTGGAGGTATTAAAAACTCAAATCGGTGTTCTTAAAGCTTTACGTGTGAGTTATAATTTTAATCAAACCGATTTGGATCCTTGTGATTTTTGGATATGTTATACATATATAAGTAGAGTATATGTCCACAAATTTTGAACCGTTAAAATCGAACGATAATTTGTTATGAATTTTAAAAGGTGTTGAAGCGGTGTTTAAAATCATCCTTTTGTGGATTTGGATAATTTACATTTGGAATTTGGAAAAATTTTCTTCGCAAAGTTGTAGAGAATTGAAATTCCTATAGAAATTGCGAGATTCAATTTTCCGATAAAAGGGCTATTTATTGTGAATTATTGAAGTTTTGAGTTCAAATAATTAATTTTTGAAAGTTTTAATTATTTTATTTAAGAAAAACGTTTTTGTGGTTGTTGGCACATGGGTGGCTGATGTTTTTTTGTTCAAAGATGGTTGATGGCTTTCAAAATTTGTTGGTGAAGGTTGGTGTGGAATAAGAAAAATAAATACTATATTTTATTATTTTAGTCTCCTTTGGCGTTCTAGCATTTTCCTATAAATAGAGGGCTACGTTAGAATTTAAAAACACACCAGAAACTAAAGTTTTCTCTCTATTTCTCTCTCTATATTATCAAGTGTATTCTTGTATCTTGAGTGTTGCTACGGTGCAAGTTCGTTCAGCGTTATTCTAGTCATAAATACTACTCTTTTGAGGTAAGGGATTTTAAGGGTTGTTATATTTTTCATGTTTCGTAACTTTGCAGACCTTCAAAAATTCTGGAAAAAATTGAAATGATAATTTGACGAGTTTTGTTGATTGTGTCCAAAACTGGTGATTTTTGGATGTATAGATTAAGAGTTATGAATTTTACGGGAAAAGACTATTTTAAAAGTAATCGCTTATAACTCCTTGTGATTAACTCCAAAATTGATGAAATTTTTATTGGGAGTACATATATATAACATGAGTATATTCTGTAAATTTCGGAATTTTTGGATAAAAGTACAATTTATGATAAAAGTTTTAATATTCGGAGGTTTTGACCATATGAAAAATAGTAAATGAATTTTAAAAATTCTGATAAAAATATATGTTCAATATAGGACTATATTCTGCTAAATCCCAGAAAAGAAATATTTTTGGAACTGATTTGTTATTTTTCATGAAAATGGACTAATTATGAGTAAATGAATTAAATATGTTATGTGAGATAAGAAAATTAGAAAATAGGATTTTATAGCTTGAGAATCCTACATGAGGTATATGCAGATTTTTGATGAGGATTTTGGTTATTGGTGATGAAATCTTATGAGTTTGGCATTTTAGAATGATTAAATGCATTATTTAGTAAAGTGTAAACAATTAAAATAAATTGTTTATATGCTAAAAAAAAAATATTATTCTTTCAATATCATTATACCGAAATATTGGTATGGATTTTATTGTGGAATTTCTACCTTTTTGAGTTAGGTTTACTATTCATGAGATACTATCACGAGTTACTATTCATGGGTTACTATTCACGAAGTTACTATTCATGACAAAATTGGTTTCTTTTTCTAACCAAACTATAGTTGATTTATGAATATTACTCTGGAGATTAAAGCTATATATTAATTATATTGATTTTATTATCATATATAACATTTTTATAACCCTGATGTTGAAATTCTCTTTCACTGGAGTGTAAAGATGGGTAGATTATTGGTATGATCATGACTAGGGTTCTCTTTGGCCAGTAGTGAAAAGTTGAATTGTGACTGGTATGATCATGACCATTGAATTTATAATTGAATATCTTTAGCTTAAGTGCAAAGGTGAATTGATCAACATGGTTATAATTATTGTTATACAACTTCTGAAATGATTATGTATTTCTTTAAGATAAAGATGAACAGGTGTTGAGGTGAACATGACTTGTTGATGAATATCTTTAGCCTGTAGTGCAAAGATGAATTATTGATGAATATCTTAGCCTGTAGTGCAAAGATGAATTATTGATGAATATCTTTAGCCTGTAGTGCAAAGATGAATTATTGATGAATATCTTAGCCTGTAGTACATGACTTGTTGATGAATATCTTTAGCCTGTAGTGCAAAGATGAATTATTGATGAATATCTTTAGCCTGTAGTGCAAAGATGAATTATTGATGAATATCTTAGCCTGTAGTACAATGATGAATTATTGATGAATATCTTAGCCTGTAGTGCAAAGATGAGTTATTGATGAATATCTTTGGTCTGTAGTGCAAAGATGACCTGTTGTTGAATATCTTTGGCCCGTAGTGCAAAGATGACTTGTTGTTGAATATCTTTGGCATGTGGTACAAAGATGAACTGTTGATGAATATCTTTGGTCGTGGTGCAAAGATGAATTTATAAGTATAATTATGAACAAGAACTGTGATTTGGTATAACCATGATCTTTGATGTTTCAGGTAAAGACAGGTGATGAAAATTATTTTCGTCTTGGATGCGAAGAGGAATTTAGAATCTCAATTACGATTATAAGTTATACATGTGATTGTGGACAGGAATTGTTGATTGATGTTACAGGGATAAAACATTGTTGGTGGACTTTTAACATGGAGAAGATAATAGACTTTATAGTTTATTTGACTCTTCTAATGGATTGCTCGTTCCGCTGCAACTATGGTTGAAAGTTTTATCATCTACCATATGTTCTAAATCTCTGATTTATTACTGATGAAGACTATTGATAATTTATTTATCTTTAGTCATAATATTCTTTACTGAGCTAGTTGTGCTTACCCTTTTGCTTCACAATTCCTTTCAGGTAATAAAAGTGTAGCTAGGACAAGAGAGGAATAACAGGGGAATAGAACGGTGGTCTATAGATGTTTAGGGTGAGGCAAACCCAACGTTGGAAGGGTGTTTTGTCACTATCATACAAGATGTCTAATGACATACAAACTCGTATCATCATAAGACAGGGATGTGCTCATCCACTTGCTGAGTATATCTACCAGCACTATCTATATGATCTTGGAGTTTATTTGAAATATAACTCTCAATTAGAGACAGTAGAGATAATGATATGTCAAGAGAAGACTCACCATTGGGAAGAATATGATAGTAATCTTCTAATTTTTCTTTGGGGTCTATTGGGTCAACCAAGGATAATTCTCTGGACATATGATATCTATCATAACCTAGACGCATGGCCTCTCATGTATACGAAGGTTTCTTGAGCACTTCCCAAAGATTTTAGTTTCTAAAACAGGTCTTTGACTATACCTTTATGTAAGGTGTCCTTTGTGAGGAGGTGTTGTCCATGGTTGGGACATGTGTCACATTTGGTATATATTTGTATCCAAACTCACAGTATATGTGTTGTTGTATTTTGCACAACAATTGTTGTAATAAAGTTGTAGTTGTATTCTGTACCATGTATTTGGCGACTCAGAATGGGTTGGATTGAATGGACCTATTTTGGGGTCGTTACATCATCTATTCTTGGCAACGGATACTTATTCTTAATAGTGACTTTGTTTAACTCCCTATAATCAATGCAAAGACGCATTGATCCATCCTTCTTCTTTACGAACAACACCAGTGCTCCCCAAGGCGATACACTCGACTGAATATATTTCTTATCTAGCAGCTCTTGCAGTTGTACCATCAATTCCTTTATCTTTATTGGAGCCATCATATATGGGGCCTTCGATATCGGATTAGTCTTTGGTGCTAAATCAATAATGAACTCAATCTCTCTGTCAGGCAAAAGTCTTGGAAAATCATCCAAAAATACATCCACAAAATCCCAAACAACTAGTATCTCATCTAGTTTTACACTCTTCTTCTGAATATCGACTATGTAAGTTAAATATCCTACACAACCTTGCCTCAATAACTTCTTGGCTTACATAATCGTCAGACAACTCACTTGTCTAGGCGATTTGTTACCATAGAAAACTACATTTGACGGAGTCATAAGGTTTACACATTTCTTTTGGTAATCAATTATCGCTCCATAATTGAATAGCCAATCCATCCTCAATATAACATCAAATTCCCCAAGTTTAATCGGGATTAAATCTACTATCATTATGTTTCCCTTAATATTCAGCCTACAATTCCTATATAAGAATCTAACATGAATCACCTCCCTATTCGTAATTTCTATATTCAGTGGGAAATTTAAATCTTCACTAGGCAACCCCAAACTCTTAACAAATTCATCATATATAAATGAGCAAGTGTTGCCTATCTTCTTAATAAAATTTTAACACGCAAGCATACGTGTTCAATTGTAATATTCAACAAGCAAGGATATCGTTCCCACAAGGAAATAGACTAATATTTATCAATTACTAATTCTAATGCAATTAATCCTATTTTAAACTACGAAATATTGTTTGTGATTTGAAAATTAAACTCAACAAAACTAATAATGAAAATTAGAATTTCACAAGAGTAACTACAGATTTAACAGGTTAAGATTACAACTTCCCTTAGTATTTCATTTAAATCAATTTACTTCCCATTTAAATCAATTAATTAATATGAATTATTATCCAAGAATGCTTTATAAAATTCACGCACTTCTTCCAAAGACACGTAAACAAATCCTCCTAAATCCGATCTTTAAGACGCATAATTACAAGGAACACCCCAGTTAATCAACTCACTATATTCCTATGTGAATCCAATTAATTAGGGTTTTACGCACAAATTCTTTCAATAGATACAAAAGGCACATAGGTATATTCCTATCCTTCATGCTAATCATATTAACCCTAATCAGATTATATGAACAAATGTTATCATATCCAGATCTCAATCTATATTCCATCTTCCAATTTTATATAGATTATCATAGTAATTGTTGGCCAAACAATTAATCAATAAACATAAGATATGATAAACAATTCAATAAAAACCAACTTTCATTCAATGGGAAGGTTCAATTTAAACTACATACCAAGTTCCGTTGCAATCCTAATGAAAATTTAGTCCATGATAATAATAAAGAAAAACATCATCCAGATTAATAATCCAAACATCCTAGATAATTACAAAAGATAAAACTAGAGAAGAGAAGAAGAAACTCTAAATTTTCTCAAATACTCTCTCTTTGATCTTCAGCCTTTGCAATCCTCCTTCGTGTTTTTCTTCGTTCTTCTCTCTACAAATCTCTTGAAAAATTAAGTGATCCCCTTTTCTAAATTCTTCCCCTATTTGTATTAGTCTCAGCCCTCTTTTAGATTCCTTCTTGGCTTCAAAAACGCACTTAGCAAAGAAGAAAAATCCTTCTTTAGTAAGCACATGATGGCGCCTAGCGCTCAACCCCAAAACCATTTCAAGCGCTCAGCTCTTGACCAGATCGTGTAATTACAAAAATGCCACTCAGCTCTAATTTTAATGATTTTTGAGCTTTTTCTTCTCCCAAATAACCAATTTATCCCTCCAGCTCTAACCTACAAGAAATAAACACAAAACACATAAAAAGATACTAAAAACAATTAAAGATAGCAATAATTAAGTTTAATAATATCGGATTCATAGGTATAAAACCTACTCATCAGCAAGTAGCACCCGAATTAAATAATACATAAGCATCTATATCATTGATTGGAATGATAACTGACACCACATCTTTTGATTGCACAACATCATGTACGATCATATTGAAGGTTCTGGTCATGGGTCTATTTGTCGACGTTGGTCCAGTAATAGCCAATGTACCTCCACTACCACCTCCCTTGCTTCTAGTTACACTTACAGCTGTCTTCTTAGGACACTCGTGAGCTAGATGATCCTTTGACCCGCATGTGTAACAAGCATTCTTCTTTGGTTAAGAGAAATTCGAAGCAGTGTGACCCTCTTGACCACAGTTATAGCACACCCGCTTCACAAGCACGCGTCAGTGTGATTTCTTCCATAGGTAGCACATGCTTCAAATTTCCTCTTCTGCTGCCTACTCTTCTTACTTCCAGCACCTGCACCCTCATTCCACTTCCTATTTGGGTTATTATTTCCACCACTGCTACCACCAGTTTTTGCTTCATTCTCATTCTTCTTCTTTCTCTGTTCTTGATTATATTTTGTTAAGGCATCGCTTTCACCCTCCGCGATAATCGCCTTCTTGAGTACTGCCGCAAATGTCTTCAACTGAAACATAGAGACTCTATTGTACAATCAGGCATTGCGCTCGTCTTTGTTAACCTGATACGGTGAAAACCTCGCTAACTCATTGAATTTTGCTGCATATTTCGACACCGTCATCGCACTCTGCTTCAGCTCTAAAAATTGTTCTTCCATCTGATTTTTTGATCATTCTGGAAAATAGGTTTTGAAAAATATTTCCTTAAACCTATTCCATGCCTCACCCCCAGACCTCCTCGGGTTTCTTTTTCTTGCCACCAATAGCTGGCTTCTGCTTTCCACATGAACGTTGCAAAAGCAGTCTTCTGGTCTTCACTGACCCTAACAACATTAAAAACCTTTTCTATTTCCATGATCCAGGTATGTGCCTCAACTGGATTTATGGACCCACGAAACTCTGGTGGTCTTACTGCCTTAAAATCTTTAAAAGTTGCTACTTGGTTCTGCGGCTGATTCTGTAGTGCTCTGGCGCTGCGACGCGAGATTAAGACTTGAAACCGGCAGCGCTTCTGTTTACTCACAGAACCAATGTTGCAGCGCCTGTACTCGTCAACAGGCACTGAGTGGCGTTGCAGTGCCTTGTTTCTTCACAGGACTGGCTCTCCTCCTTTCTTGGCTCTCAAAATCAATAAAATTTCTTCTTTCTTCTCTCTTTTCTCTCTGCAAACCCTCTTTTTTCTCTTCTCTAACTATACGTAATATAACTGATATAACGCATAATACTTATTATTACGTAATATAAAACTGACAAGCATATAATACCCCCACTTAATATTATATCAGTTATATTTTTTTAAAACCCCAAGAAAGTAATTTATGATGCAAATGGTCAACCTGTTGGGGAAGAGGCCAATAAGTTAACAACCTTTCTCAGGTGTCTTGCTCGTAATGGAGAATTTTTTCCAATAAGTACTCCAACATGGTCCAATATGATAGAGGCTAACATAACAAGGACTTGGGATGAAATTCAGGTTATTAATCATAGCATTTTATAGAATTTGACATTAAGCACTTTGAAGGTAATTTAATATATGTGTAAATTTATTTGTTGTAGAAACGATTTACCACAGATCACCCCAATGCTAAAAGAAAATTGATGGCTATCATGAATAATAGGTGGAGAGATTGGAAGTCTAACTTAAAGAGTAATAATTTTGTGCATGGTGACCATACCAAATCTATAGCGAATATTATCAACAATGATCGACTAAATCCTAATCAATGGGATGCGTTAGTTGATTATTGGCTAACTGATGATGCACAGGTTATGTTTATTCTAATTTTATGTATTATCAATCCTTACTTATTGTTATATATTATTATTAATTTATAAATACATGCAATGCACGATATAGCAACAAAAAATTGGGAAAATCAGAAAAAAATTGTTGGTAGGTCATACGTTGGGCACTAAATCAATTCTAAAAAAGAAGCATGAATTGGTAATATCTGATGATATTTCAATATTTTTTGTCGTTAATCATGTATTACACTTCTATGAATAGAGTATTTCTTGAATTATGTACTATTTTTTGTTTTATTTGTAGTACCAGATAAATAAAAAAGCGATTGATCGAGCGGATATGTATATACAGTCCCACACTCGAAGGGATAATTCAATTTTACCTGGAGCATCCTCGAATGTGGTACGTATTTATCAATCCTCATATTTGGTATCTCAATTCCAAGCTTTGGAAATGACATTTTTAATTCTATATAATTGAAATTGAAAGTAGAATAAATATCAATCCTCGAATGTATTTTGATATATTCAAAACATATATGATAGTACTTTCATAGTAAACTGGTATATGGTTGATTATGTTTAAATTCATTGCCTATACACAATCTACTAGCTTAATGTAAAATAAGACTTGACTGTGAATGTACTTACATAGTGATTACCTATAAACAAGACTTGTAAGTTGTCATGTTAATATCATTTCCTCACCTTCAATAGCATTTATGCAATGCTTAACACGAACTGTGTTTAACAACTAGCCTCTTGGCATTTTAAAGCACCTGCATCACTTAGTTTACCTACTCAAAATAAAAAACTTGAGAATGGTCTTGCTGCTAATAAGAGGTTCCTTGTTCAGTCTAGTAAATTATTGTTGGAATCATACACCTCAATCTCTTTGCCATCGTACTCTTTCCACCTTTCAAGCATAGTCTCAACACTAGTGATCATTGCTGGAATCTTACACTGCATACATAGAGATAGTAAATTATTACTAAATGCCAAGACATTTAACAAACTTGTGGAGAATTCTCTCTTTTTATTTTCAAGTTTTATGAGGTTGTCAAATATAAAGTTACTGTATCGTCTAGTTGGTGAATATAAAAAATCAATACATTTGAGTATGTTTGTATTTGTGACTCTTATGGGTATATATCAAGATATAAGAGCTATATTGATGCTTATAGACCTGAAAGATGAGAGACTGTCCAACTTATCTGTAAAAATTTTTAAGTAAATGAAAATTCTAGTTTTCTACTTTCTCTTAGTTAACAATATAACCTGCTCCTGGAGGATCTGGACATTTATTGATTTATGTACTCAAGGATAATATAAGTATATACATTAAATGAGCTGCGATTAGTATGGGAGTTGTTCTTTACACCATGTTCTGAACTGAACTAGAAGTCTTCTTTAAGCAGTTGTACAATTCCCGTTCAAGGCACTTATCCCAACTAGAACTACCGCCTTGCCCAATTTTTGTTCTGCATTGCATATGATTTCTACAAATGCCATGGAGTTTGCTTTGTTTATTATACATGTGTCAAGCTGGTTGACCAAGTTTTAGAGTGAACCCCATACTTCTGCTTTTGCTTAGGAACTTCAGAGGTAGCATATCTCATGGTCTGTGAAGAAAAAATAAAGAGAGAATAGAGTTAAACTAAAGTTGGATCAACAGAATTCAGTACCAAATTAGCATTCTAACTAACACTAGAAAATCTCCTTGTGTATAGCAACGACAACATTGTGCATGATGATAAGACTTCGGAGTGATGGTATATGTTAAAGCAATAATTCATAATTGAGGGTGAAAAACATGATAACTAATAAAAACATACATGATGTTGGTAAACCCAACCCTTGGTAGTGCTGGTCCCTTGCAATTGTCTTGTCCAAAACTGCAAAACATTTCCCAATTACAATGTTTCATAATGGAAACCTTCCCATATTCTGAGAACTTACCCCAGAGGATATCCTCTATAACATCTTCGTCAAGATTTTTCACATACAAATTTGAAAATTTTGAACCTCTCTTTTTTGTTCCACTGAACCTTTTCCTGATGATGATTAATGCTTATGTTATAAAATTATAATATATATATATATATATATATGGATGTCTAGATTCATTGCTCCCGATATAACAAGATTAGAACTCCAGTGACATTGCTACTCTTCTTTAAGTTATGTTGAACTGCCTTGTATATTTAAGCTATGTATATTTTGCCTTGTATATTTTCACAGGAAAAAATTATTGAGTTAAAGAAGACTCAGGAATCGGCTGGTGAAAGCAGTACAGGACGGAATTATATACTTGCACAAGTGCTTGGACCAAAGCGACATGGTAGACTACGATAAGGTGGAGTTGGTGCCACAGCTACAAACACTTGGGGGCCTCGCAACACAAATAATGAGATACAACGTGAGAATCAAGAATTAAAAGCTGAGTTGAAAAAGGTGTGGGAAAAAGGAGACGATACTGCAAGGAAAATGGATGACATATTATCAATCATGACAGAATTTACGAAGAAATCGTCAGTTCCAAATGCTCATTCCAACAATCAGGTGTTGCTCTCTCACTCCACTTATACTTAAAATTATTGCTCTATCACTTTGTTTGTATGGATTAACAAGTTCACTTGATAATTAATTTATAGGATCGATCCACAGAAGGAGATAATGGTGATATTAGTGGATCAAATAATCATATAGAGGACCTGTGACATATCTCGTGCTGCTAGAGATATGTTAGATCGATGTAACACTATTTTGGATTAAAATATGTTAGATGTCCTATTAACAATATGTGCTACTGGTTATGTACTTTTTTGACAATATTTTGGATGGTTATGTATATTTAGATGATATTATACATTAATTTGTAATTTTGAATACTATACTTTATTTGTTTTGTTCTTTTAGTTTTAAATGTTATATTCAAATTGGATGGTATGGTTTGAATGTAATTATACTTGTTAACAGGTAAAATAATTAAGAAATATTGTGTAATAATAGCAATTATTTTTAAAAATCTAGAACACATATACCGACGGTCGGGACCGTCACTATAGACAATCAATTATTGGCGCCAAAACATCTATAGCGACGGTCACGACCATCGCCATAGACCCAAACCTTTCGCGCCAAAAGCATCTATTGCGACGGTCGCTATATCTATTGCCTGACTGTTGGTAAAAAAATTCATTCGCGTTTTTGGGATGTTTTTTGGCGACGGTCTGACCGTCGCTATAGGAGAAAAGATCGTCACTATATGTTTCAACGACGGCTTATATGGCGACGGTATCCGATCGTCGCTATAGGATATAGCGACGGTCGTTTCATCTATAGTGACGGTCGGCGACCGTCGCTATAGGCTGATTTTCTAGTAGTGGCATAATTAAATTAGAAAGGAGTTTCTAATTTGTATTATTTGGAGTTGTGCATTTAAGAGTCGAAATACATATAATTAAATAAAATAAGACTTGACAGTAATTCCATGTCTTATATTTAATTGGGACATTGTATGGTGGAATGGTTGATTTGTACGGTAACTACTTACTCAAAAGTTCTTTTATGATTAATGTTAAAATCTATATTATCTGAAAAGTCGTTAATCGCTAGGGAGGCTTATCCCTATTGTAGAATAAATATTATTTATTTAAATAAATTAATAGTTTAATTTATTTAGATAAGATTAGAATTGTTCTAATTAATTTATTCACAACCGGTTTAATATGGAGAACCTAAAGGGTCACACCATAAAAGGAAGAATATTTATTTAAGAAGCAAATGGCATAATCGTAATAATAAGTTAAGTATATTTAATTTAATCTATGGTGATAGAATAATTTAAATAGCTTAATATTTATTATTTAATATTTTGGAAATATTAAATATAAATTAATAAGAGGAGTCTTATTATTTTTATTACTATTATTATTATTTAATTCCTAAAGGAGTTTGGGAATTAATTAATAAAAGTACTCTCATATATCCTAATAAGATTAGGAAGCTAATTAATTAAAAGAGTTTAATTAATTATTCCTAATAAGATTGGGAGCCTAATTAATTAAAGGAGTTTAATTAATTAAAATAAAACCTAATTCCTTAATTGTTAAGGAGGGTTGCCTACATCTATAAATTAGAGGAGTCTTATTATAGGTGTGGGTTGTTGACGTTTTCACAACAGACGTAATTTCAAGAGTTGGAAGAGTACACCTTTTTCTAAGAGAGATAGAAAAATAAGGGTTTTGCCAAACACCCATCTTCTTGAATCTTTCTTCTTCCTTGGTGGATCCCTTTAGAGGCCAAACACTTGGGTGGCTAACGTTGATCACAGAAAGGAATCAAACCCGGTGGATTTAAGTTGAACGCGAAAGAATTGGAGATAAACTCGTACCTAAGGAAGCTAGTTTCTACAAGGGTATGAATCTGTTCTCCATCTCTTTTTTATTGATTAATAATTATGTACATAGTATGATCTTGGTGATGGGTTTGTATGAAAAATTTTAAATTCTTATTTTATCCCGCTTTCACACCTTTTGTGTAATTTGATTGTATGATCGCACTATATACAAACCCAACAGTAGTATCACCTAACTTTGTGCTAATTATCGATCTTGATGATTCCATGTATGTATGATATGCAATTTGATCGAATTTTCTGGGCTAAATATTTTTTTTGTGTTCGTGCTGCAAGAACGGTAGCAATTGCCTCCGTCTCAGCTCATTCGATGGAGCGCAAATTGAGCCATAACTTGGAAAAAGATTTCTAGGTTAGCCATGTAGCTGTGCCGTTTTCAATGTATTCTTAAGCGCAACTGCGTCATAACATGGAAAGTGTATTCTGGGCGCAGCTGCGACCGACACCAGATTCTGAATTTTTTTAATTTTAATATTTATTTCAATTAAGATAAATTGTTTATTTTGAATTGGAATATGATTAAAATAAAAGTTTTATATTAACTTGGAATTGGGTTCCACGTCCGTTTGAATAAAAGAGTTTATTCAAAGGTTTTATATTAACTTGGAATTGAATTCCACGTTCGTTTAAATAAAAGATTTTATTCAAGAGTTTTATATTAATTTGGAATGGATTCCACGTTCACTAAAATAAAAGAGTTTATTCACATATGGAATAGGATTCTATGTTTTCTAGAATAAAGGAGTTTATTCACATATGAAATATGATTCCATATTTCCTAAAATTAAAGATGTTTAATTTTGATAATGAATATGATTCAACATATTTTATTTTTTCAACAATTTTAAGTTAAAATAAAGGAGTTTATTTTGTACTTAAAATTGGATTCCTTATTAATTAAAATAAAGGAGTTTATTTTGATTTGGAATTTGCTTAAAAATAAAGGAATTTATTTTATTCAAAAATTGGATAAAATAAAATAAAGAAATTTATTATGATTTAAATTTTATTAAAATAAAAGAATTTATTTTATTTCAAAATTGGATTTTAATAAATTTGAAATTGACCATTAAATTGATATTGATGCATATATGGAATAGATTTAGTATTCATGAGATGAATTTATTTATTGATGCATATGTTGATGTGTATGATTATAAATGGGATTGATTATGGACTATTAACCAATGTGATTGGATTTTATTTTAGTTGGATGCATGAATGTATGAGTTTTATTAAATGGGGTATGCGTACCTCGTCTTCTCTAATTTTTCTTAATGTAAATTTTATTTCCTTCCTATGTACTTCCTCTTGACTGCTGATCAAGCTTTCTACTTAATTTAAATAGTTTTGTAATAGGAATAGTTACAATTAATTTTGAAGAATTAGATATCAAGGAGCAAAGAGCGCTTGAAGACCCGTTTGTAATGGAGCCCGGGTTTAAATATAATAGTTATATTTAAATTTAATTCTTGTACCCTAGGTTTGACCTTTTGGTTCACTTGGTGGCTCTAGTGAACCAAACTAGAATAAAGTCCATAATCAATCCAGGTAGAATATAGTATTCTATATGTGCATGCCCATACTATATATATATATATATATATATATATATATATATATATATATATATATATATATATATATATTCATTCGTGCTAAACAAGATGAGACAAATTAATAACATGAAAATCCCTCAAAAAAAAAATTATTAAGTCCTAAGCGTTCAAAGATATTTGAAATATCGAACATCGCCTTCTAGCATAATAAAATTAATAGTGTTAAATATTTAATATGAGTTTGTTGTGTCACCACAAGGCAAGTATTAAGTATTTAAGATGTTAATTTATCACATTTGATGCTTATAAAGAAAATTGAACAATATTGTTTTGTTGTGTCACCACAAGGACAATATTTTTCTTTTTTGAATATATGGAAGTGCTAGGTTGTACTCAACTTAGATAATTTTGAATCGGATGTGCCACCACTTGATCGAAATAATCTAAGAGGCAAAATTAAAGGAGTTACATGATGATGTAATTGACAAGAGTTGTCTACCTATTTATTTATATATAGTTTGTTGTGTCACCACAAGTCTATATACATTTGAAATGGGATCCTTATTCTCACTAGCATATCTTTAATTAGATATTATCGAACTATATATATTGAGGGTAATATAGTTTGATGAAAATAGTGAGAGATGCCAATTTAAAACAAGACCTAAATTATTTTGGTAATTAATAAAAGAATGTATGCTAAAATGTTGTTAATTAAAAATTCAGTTACAAAATTTTACAATGTCTAAGTTACTATCACTGCGAAGCATATTAGATGCAAATTAATCAAACCAAATTTAATGGATTGGTTAAGGAATTTAAGAATAGTTCTCACGGCTGAAAAGCTATCTTATGTCCTTAATACGCTTATCCCTGCAATGGTTGCAGACAATGCCTTTAAGTAAGAGATTGGTACTTTTAGAAAGTGGCAAGATGATTCACAGTTGGCTCAATGCATTATGCTCGCATCCATGTAACGAGCTTCAGCGTCAGTATGAAACTATGGATGATCCTATTATATTTCTACACATCAAGTAGTTGATGATGAGAAAAGTAGAACATATAGATATTAGATATCTAAGGAGCTCTTCCAATCTATAATGACCAATGGCACTATAGTACAGACAAAAGTCCTAAATATGATCAATTTGATTGAACAATTAGGACAACAGATTTTCTAAGACCCCAAATTTTATGAATACCGATTTAATTTTCTCAAAATATTTTTTTTAATATTAAGGTGGGGATTTGATATAATTTCATAGTTATGGATAATATTTATAAATTTTGCAAATTATGCAAGTTGTTATAAAATATTCGATTGGTCGGGAAATATTCGTTTTATTAGGGAATATTCGTACGATGGCACAATCATTGGTGGACCCCACAACGGAAGTATTATCGTAGTTAGAAAACGACATAAATATCTTTTTATAAAAATAACGGCGAAAGTTTTACCGTTAAACTGTTGAACTACCCAATAGTAAAAGTACAGTAATACGCGTGGTTGCATAGTAGCATACGGTATTATACAATATTTTTGATTATTGATGCTTACGTGAGAAGTCACACAATTTTATTCAATTATTGCCATAGTAATTGTTGCATAGTATCTCTCATATTATTGATTCAATTATTGTCACAGTATTATCTACATAATATTTACTATTATTAAATCAATAATTGAGAGGACAAAGTTATTCATATTATTTGCAATATTGACGATGTCTAGAAAGTTCTATCGAGGAGAGGTTTGGTCACCTAATTGCGCGCCAATAGGGAGAAATCCTTATCGAAAAGCCCCCTCTTTCTTAGGAAGGATCTGGTTGTTAAATATTGTGAGTTATAATATTAATGATGAATAAGTTCGTGTTGATTAAAGATGAAATTGATATTTCCATTGTGTTGGGATTATTAGAGTTAATGGAATCGACATTTATTTCGATAATAATTGATTTCTAGAGGTTAATTGACCAATCGAGTAATTAATCGGATAAATGAGCAATTAATTGCTAATAATTCACATGCTTATAACTATTTGTTCACATGTATGTACTATTGATTCACATACATGTACAATTAGGGGAGGTGGTGCAAGATTGATAATAATTGCATGACTAAATTAAAAATAGAGGTATAGATGAAGGTACTATACTGTAACTATTTTTTTCACATGTATAGAACTATTGATTCACATGAATGAAATATTTATTCACATGATGTACTATTAGGGGAGGTGGTGCAAGTTTGATAATACGTATAGGACTAAATTAAAAATGAAGGAAAAGATGAAGGTACTATATTGTAATATTTTGAGCCTCAAACGTGCAATTATCGAAACTATATTTTCATATAAATAGAGGCTCATTCTTCTTTCATTCTCACCAATTCACTAAGAATCACAAGAGCAATTATAGAGAGAGAAGCTATAGAGAGAAAGAAGAAGAGTATTCTGCTACTTCACTATTCCAGTATCCAGTCTTCTTCTAAAGTAAGGGGTATTATTTATTTTATATTCGCTTACGATATTATTTTTCGTATTCGAAAGAAATTTTATTTCTTTCAATATTCGTAAAAAATAATATTTTCTTCCATACTCTGTAGTATGTAAGTAATATTATTTCATTTTAGATTCCGAATTCTATACTCATTTTGTTAAAGTATTGCTTCTATACTCTGTGAAATTAGTAAAATATTCTTGAAATTTGTGATTCATCTAGTATCGTTTCACAATGATATTTTTTTGAACATTCTTGTTAAATTTTAAGCTTTTCATGCCAGAGTACTATTCATGGATACTATTCATATATACGACACTATTCATATGTACGGTACTATTCATAGATTACTATTCGTGGGTACTATTCATAAATACGGTACTATTCATAAGTACGGTACTATTCAAAAAATAATATTCACAAAGTACTATTCAAAAAATACTATTCATAAAGTACTATTTATGAAGTACTATTTTCGAAATACTACTCACGGGGTACTATTCACCCGGAGTACTATTCATGACAAAAATTGATTTATTTTCGGTCCAAATCATTTTTGATACAATATTATTCTTGAATTTTACTACACAAAAGTGACGCCCCCAAAATAGGTATACATCTCCCATTCTGAGTAGCCAAATACATGGTACATAAATAACTACAACCTCATTAATACAATTGTCGTGCAAAATACGACAACATAAACTGTGAATTTAAATACAAATATTTTTTTCTAAACAATATCCACACTCAGATAAAGTCCTCATTAGATTTATTAATGCACTATTTTACAAAATAGTGAGGACTGCAAAAACAACTATCTTGAAATATCACTCTATACCCCGACTGGTTCCCGCTATATTCCGCTTCCTAAGAAGAAAAATGGAACAAAAAGGAAAAGGGTGAGCTCAACTAGCCCAGTAAAGAATATTATGACTAAGATAATTTAGAACAAATTATCGTTAGCCTTCAATAAATCAGATAAATATAATGGACAATCAGTTTTAGATCAATATTCGCAGCGAAAATAACAATTTATTAGAAGAGTTAAGTAGAGAATGAAATCTACTATCATATATGAATTTAAAAGTCCATCATCAATATTTTATCCCTGTAACATCAATCAATATACATCTTGAATCAAATATTCATCTTTGCACTACGGGCCAAAGATATTCATCCATATCACAAGTTGGTCATGTTCATATCAACACCTATTCATCTTTGCACTACGGGCCAAGGATATTCATCAGGTAATCATTCATCTGTGCACTACAGGCCAAAGCTATTCATCAAGTATCACCATTAAGGACTGAGGATGATGAAAAATATTTTAAAGAACGAATTCAGTGAGATAAAAGGACAAAGATTAGCGATTCGTACTGTAGATAATCTACGTTAAAAAATACTCCATAATAAATCATAGTGGAGTAAAATTCAAGAATGACGATCAAAACATGGATACAATCAAAGATAGTAACCATAATAGACATCTGGGACAAAGAAGAGAAAATTTTATTTTTTGGTGAAAAGTGTCGTATTTGTGAATAGTTTTGTATACGTGAATAGTGATGTATACGTGAATAGTAACCCCAACATAAAAAGGTAGAAATTCTATAAGAAAAATCATACTTCGTGAACAGTACTCTTGAATAGTACCGTATTCATGAATAGTATCGTATACGTGAATAGTGTTATAGACGTGATAGTAACCTCAACATGAAAAGGTAAAAATTTCACAATAAAATTCATACCAATATTTCGGTATAATGATATTGAAGAAATAACATCATTTACGAAGAAAATAACATCTCTTACCTCAAAAGAACAGTACTTCTGACTGGAATATCGGATGTAATTTCAAGAAAACTCAGACCTTTGAATAGAACTCTCAAAGTATCTAAATACTCACAAGAATACGCTCGATAATATTGAGAGAGAAAACTTATGTTTCTGGTGTGATTTTCAATTCTAACTAAGCACCCTATTTATAGGAAAATGCTAGAATGCCAAAGGAGACTAAATTAATAAAATAATAATAAAATTTTTCTACGCACATTTATTTGACCAAATTATCAGCCATCACCCATGTTTTTAATAAAAAATAATTATTTCTAAAACTTCAATAATTCATAATAAATAGCCCTTTATCAGAAAAATATGAATTTTATGTCCATTCTATAGGAAATTAAATTCTCTACAACTTTGTAGAAGAAAGGTTTTCCAAATTCCAAACAGAAAATGTCCGAAATCCAAATACGGACGGTTTTTAATACCTTCATTCTGACAAAATACTAATAAAACACCTCAACATTAATTCCTTCATTTATATCCACACAAAATAAATATTTTCCTATTCATCATTTATATCCACATAAAATAAATATTTTCTTATCATATAAATCAAAAATTAATTATTCACAAATAATATTACAGAATCACAATTATGACAACCAGGTCGTTCCCAAGAAAGAGGGGCTTTCCGATAAGGATTTCTCATTACTGACGCGCAATTAGGTGACCAAACCTCTTTTCTAGACAGAACTTCTTTAGACATTGCCAATAATGCTATCTAATAATATTATTCAAATAATATGAATTATTGACCTGATAATGGAAATATTGTGCAGTGACAATTATTGAAATAACAATAATATAAAATATCAACGTAGCAATTATTGAATCAATAAAATAAAATATTGAATAAATAATTCCGTAATAATTATTGAGTAGTGCCTTCTTACGTAAGAATCAATAATTCAAAAATATCTTGTGCAATACCGTGTGCTCGCTTGTGCAACCACGCCAGACATAAGATTTTTTTTGACGCCCCAAAATAGGTCCATTCCACCCAACCCATTCTCGAGTCGCCAAATACATGGTATAGAAATAACTACAACTTTATTAATACATTTGTCGTGCAAAATACGACAACATATATCTTGTGAGTTTAAATACAATTATTGTCTTCTAGACAATATACATACCCAAATAAATCCCCATCATAATTATTGATACATCATTTTACAAAATGGTGAGGACTACTAAACAACTCTCCCTAGAACTTTCATTCCATACCCCGACTGCACTCAAGTTATATTCTCGCCTCCCGAGAAGAAAAATGGAACAAAAAGGAAAAGGGTGAGCTCGACTAGCCCAAGAAAGAATATTATGACTAAGATAATATACAACAAAATTATCGTTAGTCTTCAACAGGAAAAATATAATAGAATACAATAGACAACAAGTTTTAAATCAATATTCAGCAATGAAATAATAATTCATTAGAAGAGTTAAGTAGAGAATGCAAACTACTATCTTCTATGTATGAATTTTAAAGTTCATCGCCTATTTTATCCCCGTAACATCAATCAATATATATCTCGAGATCAAATATTCATCCTCGCACTATGTGCCGAGGACATTCACCGATTGGGTCATGTTCATCTAAACACTGTTCATCTTTGTACTACGGCCAAAGATATTCATCGAAATCATTCATCTTTGCACTACATGCCAAAGATATTCATCGAAATCATTCATCTTTGCACTACTGGTCAAAGATATTCATCGAAATCATTCATCTTTTGCACTACTGGGCCAAAAGATATTCCATAATATCATCATTTAAGACCGAGGATGATGAAAATATTTTTAAAGAAACGAATCCGTTGAATAATGACAAGGATTAAGGATTAAGGATTCATACTTTGTTTTATCCACGTCCAAAAATACCTCAAAAATAATCATAGTGGTGTAAAATTCAAGAATGATCAAAACATGGATACAATCAAAGCTAGTATCCACAATAGATATTTTGGACGAAAAGAAGAAATTTCATTTTTAAATTGAATAGTGTAAATGATTCGTGAATAGTGCAGATACGTGAATAGTCTTGATATCGTGAATAGTAATTCCGACACCAAAAGATAGAAATTTCACAAAAACATCATCACGCTTCATGAATAGTACTCGTGAATAGTAACTCGTGAATAGTAACTCGTGAATAGTAACTCATGAATAGTAACCTCGACATGAAAAAGTTCCAAAATAAAAAGTTCCAACCAATATTTCAGCATAATGATATTGAAGAAATAATATCATTTGAGAAGAAAATAACATCTCTTACCTCGAAAGACAAAGATACTTCTAGTTGAAACAGGATATAGGCTATGACTTGAACTTTCACAGTATAGCAATACTCAAAGTATACTCAAAATACTCACAAGAATACGCCGATAATATAGAGAGAGAAAACTTGATTTCGGTGTGATTTTCAATTCTAACCTAAGCACCTATTTATAGGAAATTGCTTAGAACACCAAAGCGTAAAATTTAATATAATAATAATATATATAATAAATCTTCTACTTTTACTTGAAATCTGATTTCAGATTCAATAACCACATGCCACCTTCTATAAAAAGTAATAAAAACGTTTTTCTAATTTAAAATAATTTAAACTTCCAAAAATCAATTATTTTGAGCTTTGAACTTCAATAATTCACAATAAATAGCCCTTTTGCGAGAAAAATTGAATCTTGCGAGTTTTTATAGGAAATTCAATTCTCTACAACTTGCGCGTAAGAAAGTTTTTCCAAATTCCAAACAAAAATTGACCAAAATCCAAGCAGGCGATTTTACAATTTATAATCAAATTTTCAAATAATAAATGGGGTCCAATGAGCATGTTTAACATGTTTTAAACATTTTGGTAACAACAATACTCCTCCTCCACATATACTCATATATCCCACATTCATCGTAAAAATATCATCGTTAATATATTATTAAAATAATATATTTAAATGAATTATTTTATCAAAAAAAAAGATAAAATATTAATTTTCAACAATTGTTACTATAAAAATTTTCTCCATCTATATCCACATAAAATCAATATTTTCCTCATCATATGAATCAATAATTAATTGTTCACAAATAATATTACAGTAATCACAATATTGACAACCGTGCAGCGGTTCAGGAAAGAGGGGCTTTCAATAAGAATTTCTCCTTATTGGCCAAGCAATTAGGTGACCAAACCTCTCCTTAGGACGAACTTTCTAGACATTGCCAATAATGTTATCTAATAATATTATTGAGATAATATGAATTATTGCTTCGATAATGAAAAAATCTTGTGTAATGACAATTATTGAAACAACAAAGAATATAAAATATCAACGCAAGCAATTATTGAATCAATAAAATAAAATAATCGAATAATTAATTATCGTAACCATTATTGAGTAGTGCCTTTTACGTAAGAATCAATAATTGGTGCAATCTGTAAAGCATCTTCTTGTGCAATAACGCCAGACATCGTGTTTTAACCACGGGTATTCCAACGAAGGTAAATCAGTAATAACTACGCCGTTATTTTTAAACAACTTATTTTTTGTCGTTTTCTTCCTCCAATCGCTTTTAGTTATGGGGCCCACACATGGTCGCTTGTGTCGCATTACGAATATTCTGACGCAGCATTGAATATTCCACGACCAAACGAATATTCTCCGACAATAATGAATATTACATCACCACTTGCTTATTTAAAATATTTGCGCATTTTACCCATAACTAACCACATTAATCAAATCCACCCTTACTATTTCAAAATAATAAATAAAGGAAATTCCTTTTTACTTAAAAAAATTTCGGGGTCTTACAACTTTAACCACCGGGTATTCCAACAGTGTTAACGGTAATAATTACGCCGTTATTTATATAAGCTCAAACTTGTCATTTTCTTCATCTAACCGTTTTCCGTTATGGGACCCACAAATGGCTGCGCCGTCATACGAATATTCCCCGACAATAAGAATATTCCACAACCAAACGAATATTCCTCAACAACAATGAATATTTTATAACCACTTGCTTAATTTGTAAAATTTGCACATTTCACCCATAACCAAAGCATTATATCAAATTAACACCTTATTATTTCAAGATAATGAATAGAGGAAATTTAATTTTATTTATTAAAAAGTTGGGGTCTTACAACCTCCCCTCCTTATAAAATTTTATCCTCGAAATTGATGTATGTACCTGGTGTTTTGAAAAGGTAAGGGTACCTCGCTTTCATTTCCGATTCCAACTCTCAGGTCATTTTCTCAATAGCATGGTTCCTCCACAAAATCTTGACTTGTGGTATAACCTTTGTGCGTAGGACATGCTCCTTCCTATCCAAGATCTTGACAGGTACCTCCTTGTACGTTAAATCTTCGGCTATCTCGTTTGGTTCTAACTCAATAATGTAGTTCGGGTCATCCACATATTTACGTAACATCGATACGTTATGAACACGCGACATACTTAGCGATAATGTGAGTCTATAGGCCACAGTTCCTATTCGATCAAGAATCTCAAATGGACCAATAAATCGAGGGTTGAGATTTTCTCTCTTCATCGACTCTTGCTTCTGGAATAACGCATTATTGTACCTTCTTCTTCATATTCATTAGTTCTGGGTCTGTGGCTTGAGCAGCCTTAACTTTATTGATTAAAGTCGGTTTTACGCGTATATTTGACATCATCACATGGGTCCCTAGAGTCTTTAACTCTATCTCCATCCTTTGTAAGTCGTATAAAATGGGTTTTTATGTTAACAACATCGCACTCGTACCCACATATGATCTTTTACTCAATGCGTCAGCTACCACATTTGCTTTTCCAGGATGATATTGAATGGTATGGTCATAATCTTTCAACAGCTCGACCCAACGTCGTTGCCGCATGTTGAGTTCCTTTTGGGTGAAGAAATATTTGAGGCTTTTATGATCCGTATAAATCTCCACTTTCTCCCCATACAGGTAGTATCTCTAGATTTTCAATGCAAAAACGACTACTGCCAACTCCAGATCATGAGTAGGATAATTCCTCTCATATTCTTTGAGTTGTCGTGAGGCATAGGCTATGACTTTCCCATGTTGCATGAGAACACATCCTAACCCTTTGCCTGAAGCATCGATGCAGATAACAAATCCATCCGAACCGGATGGTATTGTCAGAATAGGTGTCAAAATGAGTCTCCTCTTGAGCTCTTGGAAACTCTTCTCGCATTCCTCGCTCCATACGATTTTGTATCTTTTCGAGTAAGCTGAGTTAATGGAGTAGCGATTCGAGAAAATCCTTCCACGAATCTCCGATAATAATCAGCTAAGTCCAGAAAGCTACATACTTCAGTTACCGACTTCGGTTGCTCCCAACTTTGTATTTCTTCAATCTTCGTCGGGTCAATAGATACTCCATGTTTTGACACCACGTGCCCAAGGAATGCTACTTCCTCAAGCCAGAACTCGCATTTCTTCAACTTGGCATATAGCTTGTTATCACGAAGCCTTTGAAGTACCAGCTTCAAATGGCGCTCATGATCTTCACGACTTTTGGAATAAATGAGGATGTCATCAATAAAGACAACAACGAACTGATCCAAATATTCGTTGAACACACGATTCATCATATCCATGAAAGCAGCAGGAGAATTAGTCAATCCAAAAGACATGACTAAGAATTCATAATGCCCGTACCGAGTTCTAAAGGCTGTCTTCGAAATATCCTCAGTTTTAATCTTCAGCTGATGATATCTGGAACAAAGATCGATCTTTGAAAAGAATTTTGCTCCTTACAACTGGTCGAACAGGTCATCAATGCGAGGTAGCGGATACCTATTCGTAATGGTGACATGGTTCAATTCTCAGTAGTTAATACAAAGTCGCATACTCCCGTATTTCTTCTTTACGAATAAAATAGGAGCACCCCAAGGAGATGTACTAAGACGAATGAAACCAATGTCTAACAACTCATATAGTTGGACCTTTAACTCCTGAAGTTCAATAGGAGCCATTCGATATGGGTTTTAGAAATGGGTTTTGTACCAGGTTCAAGGTTAATAAAGAATTCAACTTCACGTTCTGGGGGTAGGCCAGGAAGTTCTTCAGGAAATACGTCAGGAAATTCACTAAAACATAAATATTATTCAAATCTGACGTATTTTTTGTTCAAGTCCATGACATGGGCTAAGAAAGCTTGACATCTATTTTTCAATAAACGAATGACTTTATGGCTTGATATGAAAGTGTTTGACTTTAGTGGTTTGGTTGCTTGAATTCTCATAATAGGTTGGTTAGGAATATGAAAACTAATAACCTTACAAAAAAAAAATCAATTTTACCATAATGAGTAGTTAACCAATCAATCCCTAAAATCACAACAAATGCAAGTATCTTTAAAGAGATAAGATCAACAGGTAATGTGATGGTGCCAACTTGAATCAAGAAAGATTTATAAACAGTGGATATAATGAAAGTTTCTCCTAACGGAGTCTCAACAGATAAGTCAAAGTCTAATTTCTCTGGAGTTAAGTTCAAACATTGAGTACAAGCAGGAGAGATAAAAAAATGGGTAGAACCGATATCTAGTAAGGTATAAACTTCACAAGAATTTATGATTAACTAACCCATGATAACTTCATTCGGTTCCTCACTTTTTGGGAAGTTACAAAAAGCGCTTTCACTTGAACCACCGATTTTGACTTATCTGGGACAGTCTTTGGTGTCATCATTACCTCTAGAATTGACTTTCGTTATAGGGCATAATCCACCCTCAACTGCTTCGTCGTACTCCTGTATCATGATTTGAATCATTAATCTTCGATCCATATCGAATTGGGGTTGACCGTAATGTACAGGGTAATTCAAAACTCGATGTTGGGTTCTCTCAATTGTTATCCAAAAAGAGAAATACATATCATCTATTTTAGCCTTCTTGGATCGGACTTCTCTTTCCACAATATCAACGCGTCGTGCAGCTTTTACCCATGCATCCTTCATTCTCACTTGTTCAGTTGTTTCTTCTTTCAGTTCATCCTTGACATTTGAATTCTCAAATTCTAGCTTTATCATCTTATACTCTGCCAAAGAGTGCTACTGTTCAAACATCACATATCGGGTAACACAAGCTTGAATTGTTGCATCTTTTTGCTCCACGACCGACTGCCGTTCTTCAGCTTGCTCTTCTAATTCATGAATACGATTTTGCAATTCTACATTTCGATCATAAAATTCTCCTTATAAATCCTCCTCAAGTTCCTCTTCTTCCTCACTCTCAGCTACTACCTCTGCGACTAGCTCGGGTATAACTATTAATTCTTCACTCACCACATGGATATCTCTAATTTCTTCCTCGCTTGGCATCACATTATCCTGGTTGGTGATTAGAGGTGTCTCCACGGTCTCATTCACTCCATTGTTAACATTTCAGTTGTCATTCTCAAATATTGTCATAAAACAAAGGTTAATTAAAGAAAATGACATACTATATAATACCCCCATATTCTGAGCGACCAACAAATAAGCTTAGGTAGGACACACTAGCGAATGATTTACTCGTCACTCCCCTCCTAGTTTTATTCCCCGATCTCCACCAGAGACCATATCCCTAAGCTCTAATACCAACTGTGACACCCCCAAAATAGGTATACATCACCCATTCTGAGTCGCCAAATACATGGTACAGAAATAACTACAACCTCATTAATACAATTGTCGCGCAAAATACGACAACATATAAACTGTGAGTTTAAATATAAATATTATCTTCTAGACAATATCCACACTCAGATAAAGTGCTCATTACAATTATTGATGCACTATTTTACAAAATAGTGAGGACTGCTAAAACAACTATCTTGAAACATCACTCTATACCCTGACTGGTTCTCGCTATATTCCGCTTCTTGAGAAGAAAAATGGAATAAAAAGGAAAAGGGTGAGCTCAACTAGCCCAGTAAAGAATATTATGACTAAGATAATGTAGAACAAATTATCGTTAGCCTTCAATAAATCAGATAAAATATAATGAACAATCAGTTTTAGATCAATATTCGCAGCGAAAATAACAATTCATTAGAAGAGTTAAGTAGAGAATGAAATCTACTATCATATATGAATTTAAAAGTCCATCATCAATATTTTATCCATGTAACATCAATCAATATATATCTTGAATCAAATATTTATCTTTGCACTACAAGCCAAAGATATTCATCTATATCACCAGTTGGTCATGTTTATCTCAACACCTGTTCATCCTTGCACTACGGGCCAAAGATATTCATCAGGTAATCATTCATCTTTGCACTACAGGCCAAAGATATTCATCAAGTATCACCATTAAGGACTTAGGATGATGAAAAATATTTTAAAGAACGAATTTAGTGAGATAAAAGGACAAAGATTAGCGATTCGTACTTTAGATAATCCAAGTTCAAAAATACTCCATAATAAACCATAGTGGAGTAAAATTCAATAATGATGATCAAAACATGGATACAATCAAAGATCGTAACCGTAATAGACATCTGGGACAAAGAAGAGAAAATTTTATTTTTCGGTAAATAATGTCGTATTTCGAAGAATAAGTGTCGATTACACGTGAATAGTAACCCCAACACTAAAAAGATAGAAATTCCACAAGAAAAATCATACTGCCGTGAGCGAGACTTCGTGAATAAAGTATCGTATTCATGAATAGTGTCGTATACGTAAATAGTGTCATATACGTGAATAGTAACCTCGACATGAAAAGGTAAAAATTTCACAATAAAATTCATACTAATATTTCGGTATAATGATATTAAAGAAATAACATCATTTACGAAAAAAATAACATCCCTTACCTCAAAAGAACAGTACTTCTGACTAGAATATCGGATGTAATGCTGAAGAAAACTTGCACTGAATAGCAACTCTCAAAGTATCTAAATACTCAAAGAATATGCTCGATAATATTGAGAGAGAAAACTTATGTTTCTGGTGTGCTTTTCAATTCTAACTAAGCACCCTAGTTATAGGAAAGTGCTAGAACGCCAAAAGAGACTCAATTAATAAAATAATAATTAAATTTTTCTACGCACATTTATTTTACCAAATTATCAGCCATCACAAGTGGGGTCCACCAAAATTCAAAATTTCCATCCACACCAACCAAAAGTGGGGCCCACCCATGTTTTTAATAAAAAACATTTATTTTTGAAACATCAATAATTCATAATAAATATCGCTTTTATCAAAAAAATACGAATTTTATGTCCATTCCATAGGAAATTAAATTCTCTACATCTTTGTAGAAGAAAGTTTTTCCAAATTCCGAACAGAAAATGTCTGAAATCTACATACGGATGATTTTTAATACCTTCATTCCGACAAAATACTGATAAAACGCATCAGCATTAATTCCTTCATTTATATCCACACAAAATAAATATTTCCCTATCCATCATTTATATCCACATAAAATAAATATTTTCTTATCATATAAATTAATAATTAATTATTCATAAATAATATTACAGAATCACAATTATGACAACTGTGTCGTTCCGGAAAGAGGGGCTTTTCGATAAGGATTTCTTCTTCTTTGGCGGCGCAATTAGGTGACCAAACCCCTTTCCTGAGCAGAACTTCCTTAGACATTGCCAATAATGCTATCTAATAATATTATTCAAATAATATGAATTATTGATCTGATAATGGAAATACTGTGCAGTGACAATTCTTGAAACAACAATAATATAAAATATCAACGTAGCAATTATTGAATCAATAAAATAAAATATTGAATAGTAATTAATGTAACAATTATTAAGTAGTGTCTTCTTACGTAAGAATTAAAAATTCAAAAATATTGTGCAATACCGTGTGCTACTGTGCAACCATGCATATTACAGTATTTTAACCACTGGGTATTCCAAAGTGTTAAGGGTAACAATTACGTCGTTATTTATAAAAACTCAAACTTGTCGTTTTCTTCATCCGACCATTTTCCGTTATGAGACCCACAAATGGCTATGTCGTCGTACGAATATTCCACGACAACAAGAATATTCTACAACCAAACGAATATTCTCCGACAACAATGAATATTTTATAACCACTTGCTTAATTTACAAAATTTGCACATTTCACCCATAACCAAAGCATTATATCAAATTAACACCTTATTATTTCAAGATAATGAATAGAGAAAATTCAATTTTATTTATTAAAAAGTTGGGGTCTTACAACAAAGCAGTATCATATTGATAATTTGGACATTATTGAATTCTGGATAAATTAAATTATAGATCTTTAAAATTTATCCTTGCTTTTATTTAATTAAATTCTTATATCATTGTCATCATCCTCATGCTTATATTGTGATGAAAGTCATCTTTGGCCATAGTGCATAGATGGACTGTTGATTGGTATGATTATGACCAGAGATTATTCGGTATAATCATGACCTGTAATGTTATAAGTGATGTGGATTATTTATTAAGCTGAGTCTCAGCGACAGTTATTGGTATGATCATGACCATGCATTCTCTTCGACCTAAAAGTTGTATGAACACAAGCTAATCATGTTTGATGATAAAGCATATACTTTGTAGCAATCTTATTCATTTATTAATAAAAATTATTTATTTATTAAAGACTTTTAATTATCTACATGATGCTGTTTTATAATATGTGATAAACCCATAGTTTTAAGCAATGCTTTTATAATAATGATGATGATCATTCTAATGATATCTAAATTCTTAGAAAGCTTAAAACTAAAATAGTTTCCAATCGTTGGATTACTGTTGATCGATTTACATAATCAATGAATACGATGCAAGTATACACGGTCAACAAGTAATAAAGTGAAAAAGAGAGTATCGTTCCCACGAGGAATTATTTAATAAAATTACCAATTACTAACTCTTAACCAAATCAATTTTATTTAAACAATAGCAAATTGTGAATTTTCTAATTAAGAAAACTAAATTAACTAATTAAAACTAGGTTACTTTATAAATGAATTCAAATAAATAAAGGCTAAGACTCCAATATCCCCAATTATGAACTATAAACCAATTATCCAATTATCCCAATTATTATGTCTCTTTGAATTGTTAATGAAATTCTCAAATGCCAAAAGCCCTCTCTCGAGTGATCAATTGCCTTCTATTTAACCCATATTAATTTTGCTATATCTCTATGCAAAACAATTGAATTAAACTCGTTACAATGCCAATTCCTTATGTGTTACATGCGGCAAATAGATATTCTCATTCTATTCACAAACCTAATTATTCACTGTGCAAATAACTAAGTCACATGTCACCATGCCCAGTTCTAACCCTAGAATTCCTTTCTCAATTCCTTCTAGAGTAACAAGGTAATTACTGATCAGATAATTAATCAATAAGCATAAGGCAAGATGAACAATTCACTTCAACATAAATAATTGGAATATAATGAATAACTAATTCATAATCATAAAAAGTTCAATTGAAATCTTAATGAAAGAGTTAGTTCATAATTAATGAATTAAAATCAAGAATCCACAATTGAATAGACATTAAAAGATAAAAGTAAGAGAAGAGAAGAGAATATAATCTATTGTCAGTAGCCTTGAGACTCCTCTTTCGCTCCTGCTTTGAATCTTCAATGGTCTCCAAGTTGCTTCAATCTCCAAAACTAATAAGAACTAGGGTTAAGTTCCAATCTAAAGGAGTGTTTTTTCTAGGCTAAGCTATGTAATCTCCCTTTATTTTATTCCTTACATCAAGTATTTATAGATTACAAGTCTAATTTTGAGCTTAGGAACAAACCCAATCTAATTTGGAGTAAAAAAGGTGTCAAAATTCGTCAAAAAGCAGCGCCCGGAAGCTTTTGACCTCTTCCCGGTGCTTGTTATTTGGGAGCGACCTTCAGAACATCGCCTTATAAGCGCCCATTACTGGAATTAAGCCTAAAATTAGCGCCCCGGCGCTACCACTTTTTCTGACATTTTCTGCTCCGACGTCCTTTTGGAAAATGGCCATAACGTCTTCGTCCGAACTTCGATTTTGATGATTCAAGATGTTCAGGAAAGAGGAGACGTAGATCTACAACTTTCATTCTTTGAGTGTTTCGAAATAAGGTCTATAACAATACTCAAATTGGCTCTGAAGTGATCTCTTTGTGTAAATGGCAAGCCAAAAGCGAATCTAGCCACTTAACGTCGATCCATGTAATTTTGTCCCAATTCCTACAAAACAACATAAAACATGCTTGAATAGACATAAACACTTAAAAACTAATCTAAAAGACTTGAGAACAACAATAAATTAAGCCTGAATGTATCCAATTCATGTATATAAAACTCACTCATCAAATACCCCCAAACTTAAACCTTTGCTTATCCTCAAGCAAAAAATTTTAATAATTTTATAATTAAAATAAAATGTTTATTTTAATCTTAAAATAAAAAAAATTTAATCTTAAAATTGGATTTTATGCTAACTAATTAGAGTTGGAATTGGATTCCATGATAACTAATTGGAGTTGAAATTGGATTCCATGTTTCCTTAAATAAAGGAGTTTATTTAGATGTGAAATAAGATTTCATATTATTCAAAATAAAGTAGTTTATTTGTAAATAGGAAAGAGACTCTGTATTTCCTTAAATAAAGGATTTTATTTAGATATGAAATAAGATTTCATATTATTCAAAATAAAAGAGTTTATTTGTGAATAGAAAAGAGAATCTGTATTTACTTAAATAAAGTTTTTTTTTTGGAATTGGATTCCATAATTAATTAAAATAAAAGAAGTTTATTTTGATTAAAGATTTTGATTAAAATAAAATAGTTTATTTTATTCAAAATAGGATAAATTAAAATAAAAGAGGTTTATTTTGATTTAAATTTGGATTAAAATAATGGAGTTTATTTTGGTTTAAAAATAGATTTTATGCTAACTAAATTTGCCCATTAAATGATATCAATATATATATTGAATGTTTATTATTCATGAGATGAATGTTATTTATTGATACATACGGTGATGTGTATGATAATAAATGGGATTGATTATGGACTATTGACCAATGTGATTGGATTTTATTTTAGTTGGATGCATGAATGTATGGGTTTTATTAAATGGGGTCTACGTACCTCGTCTTCTCTAATTTTTTCTAAATGTAAATTCTAACTCCCTCCTATGTACTTTTCCTTGACTGCAGATCAAGGTTTCTATTTATTTTAAATAGTTTTGTAATAAGAATAGTTAGAATTAATTTTTGAAGAATTGGAGATCAAGGAGTAAGGAGCGCTTGAAGACCCGTTTCTAATGGAGCCCAGGTTTAAATGTAATAGTTATATTTAAATATTAATTCTTTCACCCCTAGGGTTTGACCTTTTGGTTCACTTGGTGGCTCTAGTGAACCAAACTAGAATAAAAGTCCATAATCAATCCGGGTAGAATATAGTATTCTATATGTGCATGCTTATACTATATATATATATATATATATATATATATATATATATATATATATATTATATATTATACAAACATGCTTCTCATGTTAATTAATATGACGCGTATTTTATATATATATGTGCATGCGCGCTAAACAAGATGAGACAAATTAATAACAAACCCCTCAAATATTTTATATTAAGTTGTAACGTTCAAAGATATTTGGAATATCGAACGTCGCCTTCTAGCAGGATAGAAACAATAGAGTATTGAATATTTAATATGAGTTTTTTGTGCACACACAAGACAAGTATTAAATATTTAAGATGTTGTTTTTATTACATATGATGTTTATAAGGAATTGAACAGTACTGCTTTGTTGTGCACACACAAGGGCTGTAATTTTCTCTTCACTTATATGGAAATGCTGGGTCTGGCTTAACTTAAATGATTTTAGTTTAGATGTGTACACACTTGACCATTATGATTTAAGAGGCAAAATACAAAGAGTTTCATAGTTGATGTAATTGATAAGAGTTGTCTACCTATTTATTTATATATAGTTTGTTGTGCACACACAAGGCTATATACATTTGAAATGGCATCCTTATTCTCACTAGCATATCTTTAATTAGATATTGTCGAACTATATAAATTGAGGGTAATATAGTTTGATGAAAATAGTGGGAGATACCAATTGAAAACAAGACCTAAATTTTTGGTAATTAATAAAAGAATGTATGCTAAAATGTTGTTAATTATAAATTCATTTACAGAATTTTACAATGTCTAAAATTATTATCACTACGTAGCATATTAGATGCTAATTAACCGGACCGAATTATTAAGATTGGTTAAGGAATTTGAGAATAGTTCTCATGGCTGAAAAGCTATCTTATGTCCTTAATACGCCTATCCCTACAATGGTTGTAGACAATGCCTCTGAGGAAGAGATTCCTACTTTTAGAAAGTGACAAGATGATGCATAGTTGGCTCAATGCATCATTCTCGCATCCATGAGCAACGTGCTTCAGCGTTAGCATGAAACTATGGATGTTCCTACTATACTCCTTCACATCAAGTAGTTGATGGTGAGGAAAGTAGGACTAATAGATATCAGATATCTAAGGAGCTCTTCTGATCTAGAATGACCGATGACACTATGGTACAGATAAAAGTCCTTAACATTATCATCAATTTGATTGATCAATTAAGACAACAGGTTTTGTCATGGATGGAGAGTTAAGCCAAGATTTTATCTTGCACTCACTTTCAAACTCCTTCTCACAATTATTATGAATTTTTCATATGAACAAGCTAGATATCAGATTCGCTGATTTGATTAATATGTTGAAAAATATTGAGTCACTTTCCAACCAAGAAAAGCCAAGTCTTATTGGTAGGGGTCAAAGATCTTCTAAAAAGAAGAACGATTCTAAGAAGGTAATTTGAAAAGTAAAAACAAAGGATAATAAGAACAAAACTGATACGGATAGCAAAGGAGTTTGCTTCCACTACAATAAGCCTGGACTCTGGAAAGAAACTGCAAGAAGCATCTTGCAGAGGCTAACCAGAAGAAGCTTAGTGAAGTTTCGGTTACAAATATAGTTTTCGTTCATGATTGAAATAAATTTTTCTTTAAGTCAAGGTTCTACTTGGGTATTGGAAACCGACTTTGGTTATCATAAATATAGATTTATGAAGGGACCAAGCAGAAGTAGAAAGCTAAACAAAGATAAGTAATCCTATGTACGGGAAATGAAGCAAAGGTTGTTACATTAGCCATAGAAACGTATAGTTTAGTATTGCCTACGGGCAATAAATCAATAAGTTGTTATTGTATTCCAGTTCTCATTAGAAACATTATTTCTATTTTGTTGTTAGACAATGAAATCTTTGGTATTATATTTATGAACAATTGTTGTTCTATTTATAATAATAATGTTTTGTATAGAACTAAAATATTACTTAATGGATTTTGTGTACTTAACTTATGTGGAAAAAATTATTTTGCAAATTGAACAAACTAGTATAAGAAAAGGAGATGATCATTCAAAAAGTTGAATGTGTGTATTTGCTTAAATACAAGTGTGAATTATTTGAAAGGTTCAAAGAATTTAGAAGTGAAACAAATTGGCAAAGTATTAGGATTCTTTGATCGGATCAAGGAAGGAATACTTATGCAATGAGTTTCTAAATCATCTCAAATGGTTTTCTCACAATGGACGCCTCCTGATACGCAATACTTGTCCATAATGATTTTACCGACATTCCAGTATCCTTCTGGGGTCATGCCCTAGAAATGGCTGCATATCTACGAAAAAGGTAACCTCAAAATCCGGCCCAAAGACTCCATAAAAGTTATAGGCAGGGAGGATTCCTAATCTTAAGTATGTTAAGATAAGGGGTTGTCCAACTTATATGAAAAGGTTTCAATGGGTAAGCTTGAGACAAGATTTGACAAGTACAGATTTGTGGGACATCCTAAAGTAAGTTTAGGGTATATGTTCTATCATACTTAGCAAAAGGTGTTTGTTGCAAAACATACTGCCTTCTAAGATAAAGATGTTTATCATTGAAGGGGAAAGTGGGAGGATAATAGATCTTGAAGAGTTCAAGAACTACAAAACACTATAAGTCAAATAAGAGGAACCTGTAGATAGACCTATTGTACCACAACCGAATTGTAAATCTGGAATAGTACCGAAGATACCTAGGAGGTAGGGATTAATCATAGATGATGATGATGAGGTACACATCATAGAAGATGGTGATCCAGTTACATATGATGAGGTAAGAGTTGTAGACACTCAAAGAATTGGATTAAAGCAAGCTTCTCAAATATGGAATATTCGTTTTGATGAAATAATTAAAAGAGTTTGATTTTTTAAAAAAAACAAGAATGAACCTAGTGTGTACAAAAGGTCAGTGGGAGCGCCATGACATTCCTAATATTATATGTTGATATACTATGGATAATGAATGACATACTAATGCTACAATCAGTAAAGATAAAGTTGTCTAAACATTCCTCCACCAATGATTTGGAAAGAGTATCGTTATTAGGTATACAAATCTATATAGATAGATTTAATAGGATGCTCGACTTAACCCAAGGAGTGTATATTCATTTGATGCTAATGTCGTTTAGTATGACAAACTCCAAAAGATATCTTATGTTGATGAGCCATGGAGTGTATCTCTCTTAATAGTCCCCATAGACTCATAAAAGAGAGATCGCATGAGTAACTATCATGTATGCAATGAAATGTACGAAACCTGATGTTGATCAATCATATTCTGGAGAAGTTCACTATGAGTCAGTGAAAAACATCTTAAAGTACTTAACTGGCACTAAGGATGTGATCATATTCATGGTGGGTCTGAATTAAAACTAGAGGGATTAACACACTAGAGTTTTTTGAAACAGACCAAGACGACAGAAAATACACTTTAAGGTAAAGAGTTACCTTGAACGGTGGTGCAGTGAATTGGAAAGGTTCCAAACAGCAAAGAGTTGCTGCTTTAGTGATAAAGACAAAGTATATAGCTGTAAATGAAGCTTCAAGTTGATTGTTTGGATGAAAATTTCATTACAGAACTAAGAATAGTTCCTAATTCCCATCTTGGATCTAAACATGTGTTGTGGCACTTTCATTTGATTAAAAAAATTATTAAAATATGGGAAATCATGATATAGATAGTGGATTCTCAAGAACAACATTACATATCCATTAACTAAAGATTATCCAATAGCAGGATAATTGTCACTT
Organism: Panax ginseng; assembly: GCA_020205605.1. Classification (NCBI taxonomy): domain Eukaryota; kingdom Viridiplantae; phylum Streptophyta; class Magnoliopsida; order Apiales; family Araliaceae; genus Panax; species Panax ginseng. The sequence continues at coordinate 51,257,639 of CM035133.1, forward strand.
AGAGAAGAAGGGTATGAGATACCATGACGATTGACTTTAGTGCAAGTGGGAGATTTAAAGTTGTATGCACACAAGCCAATCATGTTTGATGATAAAGCATATACTTTGTAACAATCTTATTCATTTATTAATAAAAATTATTAATTTATTAAAGGCTTTTAATTATCTACATGATGTTGTTTTATAATATGTGATAAACCCATAGTTTTAAGCAATGCTTTTACAATAATGATGATGATCATTCTAATGAGATATAAATTCTTAGAAAGCTTAAAACTAAAATAGTTCTCAATCGTTGGATTACTAAATTGGGGATTAGTGAATCCGGATAGATTGGTACATACGTTGCTTGCTCATTGGATGGGGATGATTGATCTCATGATCATTTGTGAGGAAACACTAAAGCAAGTATGTAGGTGCTTATTAGAGAATAAGTTCACAGAACGTGGCTCGCTAAGGAATACCTAATGGAGTTTTACTTGCTTGTCAATAGGAATTTCTGTAGTGATAGTAGTACAAGTGATCCTTGGACTTGAGATCATCATAGTATCTTCTGTATGATGAGTTATACTTTGACTTATTCCTTAAGACCCTTAGGGTATATCAAAGGGTATGCTTGGGTATAATAAGCTGTACATGGAGATAATGTATGATCAATAAAGAATCTACCACTTCTAGCAAAAGAAGAGAAATATCCTATGTGATTCGATAAATGACAACCCAGTAGTCCTTGGCCAAGGCATAATGAAATTAGAAAGGAGTTTCTAATTTGTATTATTTAGAGTTCTGCATTTAAGGATCGAAATACATATAATTAAATGAAATAAGACTTGACAGTAATTCCATGTCTTATATATAATTGGGACATTGTATGGTGGAAGGATTGAATTATACGGTAACTATTTACTCAAAGGTTCTTTTATGATTAATATTGAAATCTATAGTATCTGGAAAGTCGTTAATCGCTAGGGAGGCTTATCCCTATTGTAGAATAAATATTATTTATTTAAATAAATTAATAATTTAATTTATTTATTTAAATAAGATTAGAATTATTCTAATTGATTTATTCACCTAGGTTTAATATGGAGAACCTAAAGGGTCACACCATAAAAGGAAGAATAATTATTTAATAAGTTAATGGCATAATTATAATAATATGTTAAGTGTATTTAATTTAATCTATGGTGATAGAATAAATTAAATAGCTTAATATTTATTATTTAATATTTTAAAAATATTAAATATTAATTAATAAGAGGATTTTTATTAATATTATTACAATTATTATTATTTTAATTTCTAATGGAGTTTGGGAATTAATTTAATAAAAGTACTCTTATATTCCTAATAAGATTAGGAGACAAGTTAATTAAAAGAGTTTAATTAATTATTTCTAATAAGATTAGAAACATAATTAATTAAAGGAGTTTAATTAATTAAAAGAAAACAGTATTCCTTAATTGTTAAGAATGGTTACCTAAATCTATAAATAAGAGGAGTCTTATTATGGGTGATGTGGTTGTTGATTTTTTCACAACAGATATAATTTCAATAGTTGGGAGAGTACACCATTTTTTATGAGAGATAGAAAAACTAGGGTTTTGCCAAATACCCATCTTCTTGAATTTTTGTTCTTCCTTGGTGGATCACCTCTAGAGGCCAAACACTTGGGTGGCTAACGTTGATCAAAGGAAGGAACCAAACCCGGTGGATTCAAGTTGAACGCGAAAAGGATTTGGAGGTGCACTTGTACCTGAGGAAGCTTGAATCTTCAAGGGTATGATTCTTGTTCTTTATCTTTTCGTTTAATTAATAATTGCGTATAAAGGATGATCCGGGTATATGGTTTGTAAAATTTTAAAACTCTATTTTTCCACGTTTCCGCTAATTTTGTTCAATTTGATTGCGTTCATGAATATTACAAATCTAACAGTGGTATCAGAGCCAAACCTTTATGCGAATTATTAATTGTTTTAATTTGATATGTATATTGATATATGTTTAGAACAATTTAATTGAGCATAATTTTGTTGTATAAAAAAAACTGAAATCAAATTCATGAACTGTTGTGGAATCACATATTTTTTCAAAAGCTACAGATTTAGGATTGCTTCGGTTATATATATATATATATATATATATATATATATTACTTAACAGTTTAGGAAGATTCATGTATGATATATATACATATTAGTTAACGGGGATTCTTCCCTCGTGACAGGTTAGTATATTATAATTTTTTTTTATTTTAAGATTAAAATAAAATAAAATTATTTTAATCTTAAAATTGGATTTCATGCTAACTAATTAGAGTTGAATTTGGATTCCATGATAACTAATTGGAGTTGAAATTGGATTTCATGTTTCCTTAAATAAAGGAGTTTATTTAGATATGAAATAAGATTTCATATTATTCAAAATAAAGAAGTTTATTTGTGAATAGGAAAGAGAATTCGTATTTCCTTAAATAAATGAGTTTATGTAGATATGAAATAAGATTTCATATTATTCAAAATAAAAGAGTTTACTTGTGAATAGGAAAGAGAATCTGTATTTCCTTAAATAAAGTTTTTTTTCTTGGAATTGGATTGCATAATTAATTAAAATAAAAGAAGTTTATATTGATTAAAGATTTTGATTAAAATAAAATAGTTTATTTTATTCTATTCAAAATATGATAAATTAAAATAAAAGAGGTTTATTTTGATTCAAATTTGGATTAAAATAAAAGAGTTTATTTTGGTTTAAAATTAGATTTTATGCTAACTAAATTTGCCCATTAAATGATATCAATATATATATATATTGAATGTTTATTATTTATGAGATGAATGTTATTTATTGTTGCATATGGTGATGTGTATGATAATAAATGGGATTGATTATGGACTATTGACCAATGTGATTGGATTTTATTTTAGTTGGATGCATGAATGTATGTGTTTTATTAAATGGGGTCTCCGTACCTCGTCTTCTCTAATTTTTTCTTAATATAAATTCTAACTCCCTCCTATGTACTTTTCCTTGACTGCAGATCAAGGTTTCTATTTATTTTAAATAGTTTTGTAATAGGAATAGTTAGAATTAATTTTTGAAGAATTGGAGATCAAGGAGTAAGGAGCGATTGAAGACCCGTTTGTAATGGAACCCGGGTTTAAATGTAACAGTTATATTTAAATATTAATTCTTGCACCCCTAGGGTTTGACCTTTTGGTTCACTTTGTGGCTCTAGTGAACCAAACTAGAATAAAAGTCCATAATCAATCCGGATAGAATATAGTATTCTATATGTGCATGCTTATACTATATATATTATATATTATGCAAATATGCTTCGTATGTTAATTAATATGACGCATTATATATATATATATATATATATATATATATATATATATATATATATATATGTGTGTGTGTGTGTGTGTGTGTGTGTGTGTGTGCGCTAAACAAGATGAGACAAATTAATAATAAACCCCTTAAATAATTTATATTAAGTTGTAACGTTTAAAGATATTTGGAATATCGAACGTTGCCTTCTAGCATGATAGAAACAATAGAGTATTGAATATTTAATATGAGTTTATTGTGCACACACAAGGCAAGTATTAAATATTTAAGATGTTGTTTTTATTACATATGATGTTTATAAGGAATTGAACAGTACTGTTTTATTGTGATCACACAAGGGCTGTAGTTTTCTCTTCACTTATATGGAAATGCTGGGTCTGACTTAACTTAAATCATTTTAGTTCAGATGTGTACACACTTGACCATTATGATTTAAGAGGCAAAATACAAGGAGTTGCATAGTTGATGTAAAATACAAGAGTTGTCTACCTATTTATTTATATATAGTTTGTTGTGCACACACAAGGCTATATACATTTGAAATGGGATCCTTATTCTCACTAGCATATCTTTAATTAGATATTGTCGAACTATATAAATTGAGGGTAATATAGTTTGATGAAAATAGTGGGAGATACCAATTTAAAACAAGACCTAAATTATTTTAGTAATTAATAAAAGAATGTATGCTAAATGTTGTTAATTATAAATTTATTTACAGAATTTTACAATGCCTAAAATTACTATCACTGTGTAGCATATTAGATGCTATTTAACCGAACCGAATTATTCAAATTGGTTAAGGAATTTGAGAATAGTTCTCATGGCTGAAAAGCTATCTTATGTCCTTAATACACCTATCCCTGCAATGGTTACAGACAATGCCTCTGAGGAAGAGATTCCTACTTTTAGAAAGTGACAAGATGATGCATAGTTGGCTCAATGCATCATTCTCGCATCCATGAGTAACGTGCTTCAGCGTTAGCATGAAACTATGGATGCTCCTACTATACTCCTACACGTCAAGTAGTTGATGGTGAGGAAAGTAGGATTAATAGATATTAGATATCTAAGGAGCTTTTCTGATCTAGAATGACCGATGACACTATTGTACAGATAAATGTCTGTCATTATCATCAATTTGATTGATCAATTACGACAACATGTTTTGTCATGGATGGAGAGTTGAGCCAAGATTTTTTTTTTGCATTCACTCCCGGACTCCTTCTCACAATTATTATGAATTTTTCATATGAACAAGCTAGATATCAGCTTCGTTGATTTGCTTAATATGTTGAAAAATATTGAGAGTCACTTTCCAACCAAGAAAAACCAAGTCTTACTGGTAGGGGTCAAAGATCTTCTAAAAAGAAGAACGATTCTAAGAAGGTAATTTGAAAAGCAAAAACAAAGGATAATAAGAACAAAACTGATACGGATAGCAAAGGAGTTTGCTTCCACTGCAATAAGCCTAGACACTGGAAAGAAACTGCAAGAAGCATCTTGCAGAGGCTAACCAGAAGAAGCTTAGTGAAGTTTCAGTTATAAATATAGTTTTCGTTCATGATTGAAATAATTTTTTCTTTAAGTCAAGGTTCTACTTGGGTATTGGAAACCGACTTTGGTTATCATAAATATAGATTTATGAAGGGACCAAGCAGAAGTAAAAAGCTAAACAAAGATAAGTAATCCTATGTGCGGGAAATGAAGCAAAGGTTGTTACATTAGCCATAGAAACGTATAGTTTAGTATTGCCTACGGGCAATAAATCAATAAGTTGTTATTGTATTCCAGTTCTCATTAGAAACATTATTTCTATTTTGTTGTTAGACAATGAAATCTTTGGTATTATATTTATGAACAATTGTTGTTCTATTTATAATAATAATGTTTTGTATAGAACTACAATATTACTTAATGGATTTTGTGTACTTAACTTATGTGGAAAAAATTATTTTGTAAATTGAACAAACTAGTATAAGAAAAGGAGATGATCATTCAAAGAGTTGAATGTGTGTATTTGTTGAAATACAAGTGTGAATTATTTGAAAGGTTCAAAGAATTCAGAAGTGAAACAAATTGGCAAAGTATTAGGATTCTTTGATCGGATCAAGGAAGGAATACTTATGCAATGAGTTTCTAAATCATCTCAAATAGTTTTCTCACAATGGACGCCTCCTAATACGCAATACTTGTCCATAATGATTTTACTGACATTTCAGTATCCTTCTGGGGTCATGCCCTAGAAATGGTTGCATATCTACGAAAAAGGTAACCTCAAAATCCGGCCCAAAGACTCCATAAAAGTTATAGGCAGGGAGGATTCCTAATCTTAAGTATATTAAGATAAGGGGTTGTCCAACTTATGTGAAAACGTTTCAATGGATAAGCTTGAGACAAGATTTGACAAGTACAGATTTGTGGGACATCCTAAAGTAAGTTTAGGGTATATGTTCTATAATCCAACTTAGCAAAAGGTGTTTGTTGCAAAACATACTGCCTTCTAAGATAAAGATGTTTATCATTGAAGGGGCAAGTGGGAGGATAATAGATCTTGAAGAGTTCAAGAACCACAAAACACTATAAGTCAAATAAGAGGAACCTGTAGATAGACCTATTGTACCACAACCGAATCATAAATCTGGAATAGTACCGAAGATACCTAGGAGGTATGGATTAATCATAGATGATGATGTGAGGTACACATCATAGAAGATGATGATCCAGTTACATATGATGAGGTAAGAGTTGTAGACACTCAGAGAAATGGATTAAAGCAAGCTTCTCAAATATGGAACATTTGTTTTGATGAAATAATCAAAAGAGTTTGATTTTTTAAAAAAACAAGAATGAACCTAGTGTGTACAAAAGGTCAGTGGGAGCGCCGTGACATTCCTAATATTATATGTTGATATACTATGGATAAGGAATGACATACTAATGCTACAACCAGTAAAGATAAAGTTGTCTAAACATTCCTCCACGAATGATTTGGGAAGAGTATCATTATTAGGGATACAAATCTTTATAGATAGATTTAATAGGATGCTCGACTTAACCCAAGGAGTGTATATTCATTTGATGCTAAAGTCGTTTAGCATGGCAAAATCCAAGAGATATCTCATGTTGATGAGCCATGGAGTGTATCTCTCTTAATAGTCCCCATAGACTCATAAAAGAGAGATCGCATGAGTAACTATCATGTATGCAATGAAATGTACAAAACCTGATGTTGATCAGTCATATTCTGGAGAAGTTCAATATGAGTCAGTGAAAAACATCTTAAAGTACTTAACTGGCACTAAGGATGTGATCATATTCATGGTGGGTCTGAATTAAAACTAGAGGGATTAACAGACTCGAGTTTTTTCAAATAGACCAAGACGACAGAAAATACACTTTAAGGTAAAGAGTTACCTTGAACGGTGGTGCAGTGAATTGGAAAGGTTCCAAACAGCAAAGAGTTGTTGCTTTAGTGATAAAGACAAAGTATATAGCTGTAAATGAAGCTGGAAGTTGATTGTTTGGATGAAAAGTTCATTACAGAACTAGGAATAGTTCCTAAGTCTCATCTTGGATCTAAACATGTGTTGTGGCACTTTCATTTAATTAAAGAAATCATTGAAAGATGGGAAATCACTATAGAGATAGTGGATTCTCAAGAACAACATTACATATCCATCAATTAAAGCTTATCCAACAGCAGGATAATCGTCACTTAGAAAAGAAAGGTATGAGATACCATGACGATTGACTTTAGTGCAAGTGGAAGATTGAAAGTTGTATGCACACAAGCCAATCATGTTTGATGATAAAGTATATACTTTATAACAATCTTATTCATTTATTAATAAAAATTATTAATTTATTAAAGGCTTTTAATTATCTACATGATGCTATTTTATAATATGTGATAAACCCATAGTTTTAAGCAATGCTTTTAAAATAATGATGATTATCATTCTAGTGAGATCTACATTCTTAGAAAGCTTAAAACTAAAATAGTTCTCAATCGTTGGATTACAAAATTGGGGATTAGTGAATCCGGATAGATTGGTACATAAGTTGCTTGCTCTTTGGATGAGGATGATTCATCTCATGATCATTTGTGTGGAGACACTAAAGCAAGTATGTAGGTGCTTATTAGAGAATAAGTTCACTGAACGTGGCTCGTTAAGGAATACCTAATGGAGTTTTACTTGCTTGTCAATAGGAATTCCTGTAGTGATAGTAGTAAAAGTGTTCTTTGGACTTGAGATCATCAAAGTATCTTGCGTATGATGAGTTATACTTTGACTTATTCCTTAAGACCCTTAGGGTATATCAAAGGGTATGCTTGGGTACAATAAGTTGTACATGGAGATAATGTATGATCAATAAAGAATCTACCACTTCTAGTAAAAGAGGAAAAATTTCCTATGTGATTCGATAAATGACAACCCAGTAGTCCTTGTCCAAGGCAGAATAAAATTAGAAAGGAGTTTCTAATTTGTATTATTTGGAGTTGTGCATTTAAGGATCGAAATACATATAATTAAATAAAATAAAACTTGACAGTAATTCCATGTCTTATATATAATTGGGACATTGTATGGTGGAAGGATTGAATTGTACGGTAACTATTTACTTAAAGGTTCTTTTATGATTAATGTCGAAATATATATTATCTGGAAAGTCGTTAATCGCTAGGGAGGCTTATCCCTATTGTAGAATAAATATTATTTATTTAAATAAATTAATAGTTTAATTTATTTATTTAAATAAGATTAGAATTGTTCTAACTGATTTATTCACAACCGGTTTAATATGGAGAACCTAAAGGGTCACACCATAAAAGGAAGAATAATTATTTAAGAAGTTAATGACATAATTATAATAATATGTTAAGTGTATTTAATTTAATATATGGTGATAGAATAAATTAAATAGCTTAATATTTATTATTTAGTATTTTAAAATATTAAATATTAATTAATAAGAGAGTCTTATTAATATTATTATAATTATTATTATTTTAATTTCTAAAGGAGTTTGGGAATTAATTTAATAAAAGTACTCTTATATTCCTAATAAGATTAGGAGATAATTAAAAATTAATTAAAAGAGTTTAATTAATTATTCCTAATAAGATTAGGAGCATAATTAAGTAAAGGAGTTTAATTAATTAAAATAAAACCTTATTCCATAATTATTAAGGAGGGTTACCTACATCTATAAATAAGAGTCTTTTCACAACAGACGTAATTCCAATAGTTGGGAGAGTACACCATTTTCTATGAGAGATAGAAAAAATAGGGTTTTGCCAAATACCCATCTTCTTGAATTTTTATTCTTCCTTGGTGGATAACCTCTAGAGGCCAAACACTTGGGTGGCTAACGTTGATCAGAGGAAGGAACTAAACCCGGTGGATTCAAGTTGAACGCGAAAAGGATTTGGAGGTGAACTTGTACCTGAAGAAGCTCGAATCTTCAAGGGTATGATTCTTGTTCTTTATCTTTTCGTTTAATTAATAATTACGCATAAAGGATGATCCGGGTTTATGGTTTGTAAAATTTTAAAACTCTATTTTTCCACATTTCAGCTAATTTTCTGCAATTTGATTGCGTTCATGAATATTACAAACCTAACACGGCCAAGGGTGCAAAGATGAATTGTTGTTTGGCATGTTCATGACCCTTGGTAAAAACACAAATATCCTTGGTTCGTAGTGCATGGATAATTCGTGGTCGTGATACTAATTAATATCCTTGGCCTGTAGTGCATCGATAATTCAGTGATGTGTATTATTTATTAAGCTGAGTCTTAGCGATAAAATTGATGGTAAACTTTTAAATCATAGAAGATAGTAGATATCATGCTCTACTGTACTCTTCTAATGGATTGTTTATTCCGCTGCAGTTGTTGCTTTAAAACTTGTTGTCTATTGTATTCTATCAGTTGTTATACTGTTTAAGGCTAAGGATAATTTATTCTGCAATAACTTAGTCATAATATTTCTTACTGGGCTAGTTGAGCTCACCCTTTTCTTTCACTGTTCTCTTCAGGAAATGAGAATATAGCTGGGACTAGTCGGGAAATGGATTGACGATCCAGATAGTTATTTTAGTAGTCCTCACTATTCTATGAAATAGTGTGATAATAATTGTAATGAGATTGAATTTGAGTTTGGATATTATCTAAAAGACAATATTCGTGTTAAAATCTCAGCTATGTTTTGTCGTGTATTACACGACAGTTGTATAATTAAGTTGTATTTGTATTCTATACCATATATTTTGTGACTCAGAATAGGTGATGTATACCTATTTTGGGGGCGACATAGGTTTTGTCATGGATGGAGAGTTAAACCAAAATTTGATCTTGCAATCACTCTGGACTCTTTCTCACAATTGTTGTGAATTTTTTATATGAACAAGTAGATATCAGCTTCGCTGATTTGCTTAACATGTTGAAAAATGTTGAGAGTGACTTTCCAACCAAGAAAGATCAAGTCTTACTGGTAGGGGCCAAAAGATCTTCTAAAAAAAAGAACAATTCAAAGAAGGTAAATAGAAAGGCAAAAAAAAAGGATAATAAGAACAAAACTGATACGGATAGAAAAAGAGTTTGCTTCCACTGCAATAAGTATAGACACTGGAAAAGAAACAGCGAGAAGTATTGTAGACACTCAAAATTTTTTTTTCCTGTTACTAACTATGTAGGAGGGCAAAAGTGTCTTTTTCACACTTCAGAGGTAAACCTGGAGGACCACAACCCAAAGATCGCCCAGGGAGATCCAGTTTTCAACCCCAGAGATAACCCCGAAAAAGTTAGTTCCAACCCCAAAAATAACCCCGGGAGATCAAGTTCAATACCCGAAGTCAACCCCGCATGGGAAAGCCAACCTCATAGATAACCCTGAGGACATTTAAAGTCAACAAAATGACAATCTCAGAGATAACCCTGGGAAAAAACCGCTACAACTGTGCAAAGACCGGAGATCACCACGGGAAGGGCAAAATGGTAATTTTGCCAACTCAACTTCACTTAAAATAAAATACACTCATTTCAACTCAAATTGCTTCAAAATAAGTCCCACAAGAATCATATCTTAACTTCGGAGTGCAAACTACGCAAAACAGCTTACTGGATTGCCTGACAGAGACCTGAAAATGCTATTTCGGTCATAGACCCATCTTCCCAAAATCCAAAAAGGACAAATCCTACGTCATTACATATCTCTTGGAAAGAGCTTTCCAGAATGGTATGGCACGCTTCCATCAGACTCCCGGATTGAAAGTTATGAAGGTTCGAACGAACAGTGCGTTGTCCGAATGCACGTACTTCGAGACAATGGGACCCACACTGCCCGGGGCACCTCGGGCAACCGCGCTGCTACCTCGGGTACACCTGCGGCACCCCCTCTATAAATAAAGGGCTTGGGGTGGCCATATTTGCAAGAAAAAAAGGCGAGGAAGCCCTGTCCAATTTGTTTTGTACACACTATAAACTGAGTTCTTTCTTATTTTAAACACTTGTGAGCTTATATATTGATACTTTTTTACCGGCAAGAGCCGAGTGTTCATCCACTTAAAGCTATTAAAGTCTTCTTTGGCAGTCCACTGTAAGCATTTATTGCTTTTATATATATATATATAAACTGTTGTCAAACTTTGTTCGATGAGCCTGGGTTTTATATCTGGTGCATTTACTGATCGGTTATGTATATATATATATATATATATATATATATACAGAATCGATCAGGTGAGGGCTCCCTTACTTTGTTAAAATGCGGACTTTTTTTTTTTGCTTTTTTTTAAAACAACTAAAAAAAAATTTAATATTTTATGGAACTAGAATTTTTCCATAATACAATGTTTTGGGCGTGATTTGGATACCTATACCAAAAAATATATGTATAGTCTGCACAGACTGTACAGACTTGTTTTGTTATACGTATCCAAATCACATCCAAAACACTGTATTATGAAAAAAATTCAGTTCCATAAAATATTAAACTTTTTTTTTTAGTTGTTTTAAAAAAAACAAAAAAATCGGAAAAAAGTCCGCATTTTAACAAAAAGGAGCCCTTACAGAACCGGACCCTATATATATATATATATATATATATATATATATATATATATATATATATATATTTACATTTCTGTCAGGCCTGGAGTTTACTTTGAGGCCTTTTACTGCTTTATTTACATTTAGTCCCACTGGAGTTTACTTCGTGGCGGTTGATCGTATTTACTACTTTCTTTACATTTAGTACCGCCTGGAGTTTACTTCGTGGCGGTTGATCATCTTTTACAGCTTTATTTACTTTTTTGATCCCCCATGGAGGTGCTTTATGGTGGTTGATCATGTCTATATATATATATATATATATATATATATATATATATATATATATATATATATATATATATATATATATATATACCGCTTATATATATTTACATTTTCGATCCCCATGGAGGTGCTTCGTGGTGGTTGATCATGTCTATATATATATATTTACAGCTTTTATATATATAACTGTTTACTGCTTTTCATATAAACTACGACATCATGTGAGCCTAGGAATCATGTGATCACAGATTCAGTCTACTGAATCTAGATTCGGTTCCCGTGATGGACTTTTTCAACTATAAACAGCTTGTACATTATTTACAGTGTTTGAATTTCCTTAGATGGTTGTCATGCCCATGAAGAGTTCGGCACTGCTGTATATTATTTTCTACAAATTCAAACCCTTTGTATATAGGTGCGAACGAGGCCTCGCATTACTTCCAAATAAATTTCACATTAATCCACACACACACACATTCATATAACAGTTTCTTGAAAAGTGGCGGTCACCGTGGCAACACGGATGTCGGGGGGTGCCTAACACCTTTCCTCCGCATAGTCAAGCCCCCGAACCCAAATGAATCTCGGTTTCACAGACCCGTTTAGCAGTGTCACATCACTTGGTTAATGTGCAAACCTTTTCTCGGTTGTGTTGGTGCAACCAATTAAAAAACACCAACTGGCGACTCTTACAGTCAAATCGTCGGCATTACACATGTCGGACCTTTTTCACTTGTTTTTTCAAACAAATCTCACATAACATGAGAACACCAAAGAACAAGTAACAAAAAGGGACAAATAAAAATCCCGACGTCGACAGGTGGCAACTCTGCTTGGGACACCAGTAAGAGGCTTAAGACGCTATTACAAACTTTTCAAAACTGTTATATGCTTGTATGTGGATATTGCATTTACCTTTTTGATGAATGTGTATGAATGCATGTATTTACTGCGCTTAATGCTTTACACTATATCTGCTTGTGATATTAGTGCTTCGCACATGTCATCATTTTCATAAACAGTGAGACACGTTGTATGTGGATGTATGTTGTGTGCTTCCTCCACCAGGAGGCTATCCTGTCGGTGTTTGATTACTGGACTCATAGGGAGACTAATTCCAACGAGGCTCAGGAAAGGCACCACCCAGATTCGCTCCAGTTGAAAGACCGGATTAACTTCCCGTCAAGTAAATTGCAATGATCTGGGAACCTTCATGCCAAAAAGCCGTGAGAGTAAACCTAAGATAGGTCAGCCTCTAATAAACCAAATGTGAAGGAAAGTCTCTTCATACTTTCCATTTTCAATTACTTGTAATATCATTTCATGTCAATCTCATTTTAATGGGAAATATGAAGAAATATGTGCACATGCATATTTAGATTAACATACTATCATGTATTGCAAACAGTTTAACATCCATTTTGCAGGATAATATTCCTAAAACGGATACATCACATAGCATGTAACATTTATACATTCCCTAAGACTAAACTACGTAAGTCTTTTTGTAGGGAAGCAATTGATCTTGTTTCCCGTTCAAAGTCCAAAAGGGCATTAACCCCACAGTTAGACATGGATAAAAGTGCCCAGCCTGATCGTACTCCTGTATGTCGCGAAGAGTTCGAAAGATTAAGCTATCAAATTACGGAGTTGGCTGTTATGTTCAAAGAACTACACCAATCGACTTAGGGTCCACAAATACCCCTCCACACAGAATACTCTGCACATGGAGGAATCCAGGGCCAAACAATGCCTATTCAACTAGAGTCATCCACACCAGGGGGCAATCAGGGTATTGGCAAAAAGATAAAAACCCAGATACCTAAACCTCATTCCAATAAAGAAATCACAAATCTCAAGGATGATCGAGAAACTAGGGATATAAGAAAGAAAGTCCAACAAATGGAGGAAACCATCTGGTCAATCAAAGGGAATGGAAACTATGGGAGTGTCGCCTATTGAGATCTCTGCATATTCCCAAGGGCTCGATATTCTGCCAAATTCAAAGTCCCAGAGTTTGAAAAGTACAATGGGGGTAGGCGATCCCTATACGCATCCAAAAGTGTACATTGGCGAACTGGGGTCTTATGCTGAAGATGAAAGCCTCAGAATGCAACTTTTTCAAAATAGTCTCACTGGAGAGGCTAAAGCCTGGTATGCCCGACTTGACAATGCCAAAATCCACAACTGGGAAGAATTGGCCCATGCCTTTCTAAATCAGTACAGATTTCAGTCACAAATGGCACCGGATCGATACCAAGTGACTAAAGTCAAAAAGCAAAGTACTGAATCTTTCTGAGAATATGCCCAAAGGTGGAGACATCTCGCAGCTCAAGTCATTCCAGGAATGATGAAAACTGAGATGGTAATGGCATTTATTGACATTCAAGAGGCGCCTTACTATGAGAGAATCCTAGCAGGCATAAGAAAGCCATTCTCAGAAATGATCAAACACAGCAAAATGGCAGAAATGGGCCTAAAGGCGGGCAAGATTAAAGACTTCACTGCCTTAGAAGTAGTTGCCAAGCATATACAGATTGGCAAATATGCGAGTGATCCCAAGGGTGTACCCAATAAAGGCATTGAAGATGTATCCCTTGTTATTCAGGGGCAAGCTAGGAGACCAACCTACAGTCCCCCCATTTGGAAAATGCAAGATAATCTGCCATCTCAACAACAGGCTGCATTCAACCAATGCCCAGACAGGAAATTTTTTTTTGAAAGAACGGAAAATCGGGTGTTCACTCCGTTGGGCGATTCCCTCGATATTAATGAATCACAAGAAAATTACCGAATTGGCCCCACCTTTGGAACCAGGGAGCAAAAGATACAATCCAAGCCAAAGATGTGCTTACCACTCGGGGTCTCCAGGACACGATACACAAGATTATTGGTCTTTAAAGCATAAAATTCAAAATCTGATCGAAGTGGCAGTATTGTGGTCCAACAACCTGATCAACAAAATGTCAACACCAACCTTCCGTTGTAGCATGATACGGGGAAATAAACATGATCGAATTAGAGAAATTACTGAAATATATCCAATTAAGTAAGTGCATCTGAAGGATAGAGGACTACCCCCAAAGGCACAGAACAAATGTCCTAAAGTGGGAAAACTCGGAGGAGGGTATCATAGTAATGAAAAAATTAGAGATGATCCAGAATCAAGTAAATCTGCTAGCTAAGCTGATAGTGCGACAACATCAGGATACGAGGCAGCTTTTCACTCAACTATCAGAAGGCCAAGAAAAGGGAGATGATAAAATTGCTAGAAGATCTCGCCAACAGAAAAATCGCTCGGGGGAATGTGCATTCTCAAAGAAGAAAGATCAAACAACCTCCACAAGAGTCCAAAAATTCACCCCTCTAAGCAAATAAAATAAAGAACTGCTACACTTTCTGATAAGCGAAGGAAGGATTACTGAGTTGCTGCCTCTTATAAATCCCAAGATAAAGAGTTATGATTCCACCAAGATATGTCTCTACCATTCTAACTCACTTGGACATACGACTGAGGAATGTTGGTCTTTGCGACATAAAATACAGGATCTCATTGAAAATGGAGAGCTGGAGATAGAATTCCCCAGGACCAAAAAAGGCGAAAAAGAAATAAAAAGCTTAAGATGTCCACTCGAGACAGACAATTCAGATGATGTGAAGGCTATGAGCGATAATCCTAGCAGAACACAAGATGGAGTGATCCTAATGTAGGAAATGACAGAGGAGACAAGGGAATCCCCAAAGGAGATTCCTCCACCAACATCCAACATCCTGTGGTCCAAAGATAGCAACCACATTCCAGATCTTATAACCTTGATGATGCGGAGGAAATACTAATCCTTACCAAGGAAGAAAAAGCAAAAAAAGAAAGTTCCTTGCAAGAAATACGACAACAGTTTGATGGAGATTTCATGGTTGAATCCTCTCAAGCCCAAGAAAAAGGTGAAGGAATAGATGAAGGAAAAGGTGATGAGGTTATCTGGGAAACCAACCCATCAAAGAATCCATATTTCATCCCTTTTTGCGAAGGGTTCAGTATGAGCATCCCCGAGGGAAGTGTTGAATCAGGAAGCGATCTAGTTATGGCTATAAGTGAAGACATTCAGAATCAAGAAGTAACCTCTATCGCGAGACTTAAAGGCAACATAACCACTGACAACTGGACTATTAGGCCTCAACCAGCCAAGAAGATGTAGATCCAGGGGATAAAGTTGCAAGTTCCAGAAGATGTTGGGACGGTATCACTTTTTTCATAGTATGCCTTTTATTTTCCATGCGTGTAAATATTAGAAAAAAAAAAAAAAAAAAAAAAAAAAAAAAGAAAAAAAGAAAAAAAAGAAAAAAAAAGAAAAAAAAGAAGAAATCAAAATCAAAAATCAAATCGATCAGTTTCACTCAATTTCAATGACCTAAACTACGAAAGACACGATCTCCTCTTCAATGGAGAATGCGTGGCGACCATTTATGGTGCGATTAACCCAAAACAAAACCCAAAAACCCAAACAAACACTTCTCAAATCGTTTATCTTATTAAGCAGGAACTACGCAAACCTGATCTCCTCACATACAGGAGTACGTAGGCAACCATCAGTGGTGCGGTCTGACCCTCAAAAGAAACATCCAAACCCAAACATCAATCCCAAGTCTATGCCCAAGAACAACCCTCTAAGTCAGTGACCCATGTGAAGAAGACCCAACAACACTTCAATATTATTCCATCAAATCTGGCACAAATCCGAGAAAGGAAGAAACAGCGATACACCAAGACAACCAGCCGCGAGGACCTTCAAAGAGCCGATACCCTCAATCATAAGTCTTCATCAAATCAGAAGAAAATCATCAAAGTCGATTGCACAAACAAGTCGGGAACAATGATTGAAGGCATCAAAGCCCAAGTCCTATAATTGTTCACCATCTGGTACAGAGGTAAAAGTCTCTTGCGATCTTGGTATCTTATCAGCCTAACTGTCAAAGAAGCTAACCCAGACCACAAGCAATACTGGGGAAATTTCAAAATTGGCGACAACTCGATATTGGAAACCTTACAACAAGATTGGGGCAATCTCAGAAACAGCGACAACTCAACACTGCAGCATTTATCAACCATCATAAAGAGGAAAATAAACTAGTCAGCACCATCAGCATGGTACATCATCATCAGAGCTTCCATCACATCTTCTTATTGGCGATTCGAATTGGGGCATTTTTCTATTCCAGGAAAGCGGAGGATTTTAAGGCGGGATCAAGCCTCTCATCAAAAGAAGGAGAACTCCTGAAAGAAATCATGGCGACATTAGCTTGCCCCTACAAAAGAAATGGAAAATTCTTAAGAAAGTTCTTAACTTAAGAGCATAAGCCCAACGACAAAGGGTCTGGCGAATGAAATCTACACCATCAAACATGTTAATCTGCGTCAAAATCCTCATAAGTTGAGGCCTCTACACTGAAGTTTAAATCTGGACAGCGAAAGAACAAGCTGCACCCTCCAGGGATGTCAGCAGTATTCAGGTCATTAGTTCAGCCGGGTTGCAAATCAAACGCTCAAGGAAAGGGGGCACAAGCACCCAACAGCGAAAGGAAACTCCAAATCACCTCAAAAAGGGTGAGGTAAAATTCTATTCCAGCCAATTTACAACGTGCATCAACTTAGGACAATAGACTCCTAAGGATAAATCTAGATCATCACATCATGCCTGATCTGCCCATGTGAAAATAAGCTACATCAACGTACATCTCTGTCAAGGTTTAGCATGCATCTCCAGTAGATTTAAATATGCGTGCAAGTTAAATGCCTAGATTAGGAAAAAAAATCGTCGAAGACATCTGGTGGTTGTCATCAATCCATCATAACATCGGGCAGAGTCTGGTGAAACAAACCTTTAAATATTATGTTAGTTCCTGGAGGCACGATAGATATCTAGAAGGGGGGTTGAATAGATATTTAAAACTTTTTCTTTTAACTAATTTAGATTGATGATAATCAATGCACAGCGGAATGAGTATTTAATAAACCTTCTGTTAGATATCTTGAGTTAATGAGAGTGAGACAGTTATGACAGTTATAGCAGGTATAGTAGTTATAATGAACACAACAATTTTAAGTGGTTCGGAGCACTTAAAGCTCCTAATCTTCTCTTCTACTCCTTGAGTAGGAAATCCACTAAGGATGTCTGTTACACTTCTTGAATCTCACAGATTCCTTCTAGACCAGCAGTCTAGGTACTTCTTAGTTCACTCTTGAACTCTTCAAGTCCAGCAGACTTGGTTTCCCACAGTTCACTTAGAACTCTTCAAGTCCTGCAGACTTAGTTCTCTTATTTCAGTTGATTGAAATGTTGTTTAGATCATGATTGATGCTACTCAGTTGCTATTAAGCACTTGTTTGAAAGAACTGATTAGCTGAACAAACTTCCCTTTTTCTCAGATTGTAGAGTTTAGCGTTGAGTGTTCTTGTGCATTTTTTCAATGCTTGTCTCTCTTTCTCATCTGTCTTTGATCTGTATATATGTGATCTTGAAATCTATCCGTTGAAGTCATCTGATGAGCCATTAAATGTGTTTGACATTTCTGAGCTTTGATGGAGACTTTTCTGCACATCTTCTGAATTTCACTCGCCCAATGACACACGTTAGATCGCTTTCTCACCTAACACCTCAAAAGGTGTTTTCCTCTGCCCAATGGTCCTTTCTTAGCTTCTTGAATACGTTTCTTTTGATCAATACTAAGGATATCTTTTGTACGTTGGGACTGGTGAGAGCTTCAACGTTCAAAACCCATTCCATATTTGTTGGAGTCTATCTTCAAATGAACGATAGGGCTTGATGTTTCTGACACAAGGCAGATGACACTATACTATCCATATCGTAGTGTCTTGTCATATTGGTGCTTGTTCTTAAGAGAACACTACGATTTCTCGCAAAGATTTGCACACTACGATCTTTTAACACTACGATCTTTGAGTTAGCTTCGGCAAACGTCTGGACCACTCTACGATTCCTAGAGAGGCCCTTCAAGGCAGATACACTACGATCATCCCAGCACTACGATCCTGCCTTAGCTTCTGTATTTTGTTGATCAACCGGATAGACTACGAGCCTATCTATTTCTTTCTAGCCATAGATCAACCTAACAATTTTGATCTATCACTAAGTCCTTGTACATATATTCTTTGAAGGACTTTACATAATCATGAGTATTTTCATAAAACATCAAATCACAATATGCATTCTTCCAACATATTACTTTAGCGAAAGTATCGAAAGATCCAGTATTCAAAACCATTGGCATCAATTCAGCGCAACATCAAGACAGTTCAGTGATGAAATCTTTGTATACCACCGTTCGAGTGGGAACCAAAACAGTTGGGGGATGTCAGCATATTCAACTACCAGCAGGTTAGGATCCATTATCAAACTACCATCAGGGTAGGCACCATTGTAAACTTCCCAGCGTGTGCATCGGGAAGGTCCGATGATTTCAAAACGTCATCCCCAGTAGAGATGTAAAAAAAATCTCAATTTCTCTTCATCAAATAGGCATCAACTATGACGCCCCCAAAATAGGTATACATCACCCATCTTGAGTCGCCAAATACATGGTACAGAATACAAATACAATCTTAAATATACAACAAGAGCTGTGAGTTTTAATACAAATATTGTCTTCTAGACAATATCCACTCTCAGAATAAGTCCTTATTATAATTATTATCACACTATTTCATAGAATAGTGAGGACTACTAATGCTATCATCTGACCATCACTCTGGTTCCCGACTAGTCCTCGCCACGTTCTCATTTCACGAAGAGAACGGTGAAAGAAAGGGTGAGCTCAACTAGCCCGAAGAAGAAATATTATGACTAAGATAATGCAGGATAAATTATCATTAGCCTTCAACAATGTTAAACCGATAAAATACAATAGACAACAAGTTTTAAGCTGCGTGAATAAGCAATCCATTAAAAGAGTCAAGTAGAGAATAAAATCTACTATCTTTTATGATTTAAAAGTTTTTCATCACTTTTGTCATGCCGAGACTCGATTTTAATAAATAATCCACATCATCCCCACTTTTCGACCAAGGATATTCATTAGTATCACGACCACAAATTATCCATGCACTGTGGGCCAAGGATATTCGTATTCATCAATGGTCATGATCATGCCAACAATCGTCCATCAATGCACTACGGGCCAATGAGGACTTTTACCACATCATTTGTAACATTACTTACGGCCATGATTATACCGAATAATCCACGGTCATAATTATATCAAGTCCATCTATGCACCTGTGCCACGAGATGACTTTCAATAAAATATAAACATGAGGATGATGACAATGATATAAGAATTCAATAAAACAAGTTCAAGAATTAATTTATCCAGGAACTAATAACGTCCAAATTGTCAACATGATACTTCTTTGTAGAGTAAAATTCAAGAATGCTCAGAAGAATATTTCCATGAAAAGATACTAGATGAAGCACAAATATCAAGGATATTCCACTAATTTCATGGAGTATAGAAGTCAAAACTTTAACCAACTAAGTATAATAAAGAATGGAATAACAAAAGAAATCACCAGGCATGTGATAGATCGCACGCAAAAGTTATTCCAATGTAAGAATAATAAATCTGAAACCAGTCCGGCGTAAAAACGCATGCACGAGGATATTCCAATGAATAATAAAAAGCGGAACCGGTCGGCATAAAATGCATGACAGGATATTCCAACAAAATAATAAAGAGCGGAACGAAGTCCAGAAACGCATGCATGTGAGAGGATATTCCAACGAATAATAATAAAGAGCGGAACAGTGTCAAAGATAAAATGCACAGACAAGATGTAGCGCCCCAAAATAGGTATACATCACCCATTCGAGTCTTCAATAACATGGTACGAAACAACTACAACTTTATTAATACAACCCATAAAGCTGTGAGTTTAAATATAAATATTGTCATCTAGACAATATACATACCCAACTAAGTCCTCATTACAATTATTGATACAATACTTTACAAAATGGTGAGGACTACTAAAACAACTTCCTAGAACCTTCATTCCAGTACTTTACCAAGACTAGTACTCGCTACATTCTCGCCTCCCGAGAAGAAAAATGGAACAAAAGGAAAAGGGTGAGCTCAACTAGCCCAATAAAGAATATTATGACTAAGATAATATAGAACAAATTATCGTTAGTCTTCAACAGGGAAAAATCTGATAAAATACAATAGACAACAAGTTTAAGATCAATATTCGCAGTGGAAATAATAATTCATAGAAGAGTTACGTAGAGAATGAAATATACTACTATCTATGAATTTAAAAGTCCATCATCAATATTTTATCCCTGTAACATCAATCAATATACATCTTGAATCAAATATTCATCTTTGCACTACAGGCCAAAGATATTCATCAGTCAGTCATGTTCATCTCAACACCTGTTCATCTTTGCACTACGGGCCAAAGGTATTCATTATAAAATTATTTATCTTTGCTCTACAGGCCAAAGATATTCAATAATATCATCATTTAGGACTGAGGATGATGAAAAATATTTTAAAGAAAACGAATCCAATGAAACAAAAGAATAAATATCAAGGATTCGTATTTCAGCTATTTCATGTCCAAAAATACCTCATAAATAATCATAGTGAAGTAAAATTCAAGAATGATCAAAATATGGATACAATCAAAGCTAGTATCCATAATAGATATTTTAGACGAAAAGGAAAAAATTTCATTTTTGATGAATAGTGTCGATTCGTGAATAAAGGTCGATATCGTGAATAGTAACCCGTCACAAAAAGTTCCAAATTTGATTAAAAGTTCAAACCAATATTTCGGCATAATGATATTGAAGAAAATAATATCATTTAAAAAGAAAATAACATCCCTTACCTCAAAAAGATGGTACTCCTGACTGGAATACTAGATATAGTGCTGAAGGGAACTTGCACCGTATAGCAACACTCAAGGTATCAAAATACTCACAAGAATACGCTCAATATATTGAGAGAGAAATAGAGAAAACTTGGGTTTACGGTGTGATTTTCAATTCTAACCTAAGCACCCTATTTATAGGAAAATGCTTAGAACACCAAAGCGTAAAATTTAATATAATATTAATATATTTATCAAATTTTCCTTAGCCCACCTCTAGACATCCGATTTCAAAGCACTTTTCACATGTTAATGATGTCCACAAAATACAAAAAACGTTTTTTATCAAAAAAAAAATAAAACTTCCAAAAATCAATTATTTCGGAACATCGGAACTTCAATAATTCATAATAAATAGCCCTTTTATCAGAAAAATTCGAACCACATGTTTTTACCATAGGAAATTTCATTCTCTACAACTTTACAGAAGAAAGGTTTTCCAAATTCCAAACAGAAATTGACCAAAATCCATAAACGGGCAATTTTACAGGCTATAATCAAATTTCGGTCAAGAATTGGGGTCTACCGACACACAAAACATGTGTTAATTATTTAATGCAACAAAATACTCTTTCTCCTTATATACTCATATATCCCACATTTATTGTAAAAATATCATCATTATTATATTATTAAAATAATATAGTTAATTGAATTATTTTATCAGAAAAAGATAAAATATTAATTTTTAACAATTGTCACATTAAAAATTTTCTCCATCTATATCCACATAAAATCAATATTTTCCTCATCATATAAATCAATAATTAATTATTCATAAATAATATTACGAGAATCACAATACTAAACAGTAGCGGTTCAGGAGAGAGGCTTTCCAATAAGGATCTCTCATCGGGCATGCAATTAGATGACCAAACCTCTCCTTGGATGCAGAACTTTCTAGACATTGCCAATAATATTATCTAATAATATTATTCAGGATAATATGAATTATTGTCTCAGATAATAGAAAAAACGTGTAATGACAATTATTAAAACAACAATAATATAAAATATCAACGCAATGAATTATTGAATCAATAAAATAAAATCTTGAACAATAATTATCGTAATAATTATCGAGTAGTGCCTTTTACGTAAGAATCAATAATTGGTGTAATCTGTCAGTGTCTTCTTGTGTTTTAACCAAGGGTATTCCAACAAGATTAATTGGTAACAACTACGTCATTATTTATAACCAACTTATTCTTGCTGCGTTTTCTTCATCCAACCACTTTCCGTTATGGGGCCCACACAAGGTTTGCTACCGTCGCATACGAATATTCCCAACAAAGAAAAAATATTCCACGACCAAACGAATATTCCCCGTCAACAATGAATATTTTAAAACCACTTGCTTGTTTGAAATAATTGCGCATTTTACCCATAACTTACCACATTAATCAAATCAACCCTTACTATTTCAAGATAATAAATAGAGGAAATTTAATTTCATTAAATAATAAGTTGGGGTCTTACATAGGATATTCCAACAGAATAATAAAGAATGGAATAACAGAAGAATTTCACCAAGTATAGGGTAGCCCGCGTATATAGGTTATTCCAACAGAATAATAAATAATGGAATAACAGAAGAATTTCACCAAGTATAGGGTAGCCCGCGTATACAGGTTATTCCAACAGAATAATAAAGAATGGAATAATAGAAGGATTTCACCAAGTATATGGTAGACCGCGTATACAGGTTATTCCAACAGAATAATAACTAAGTGATTTCTCACGTAAGCATCAATGATCAATATCGTGTGCTATTATGCAACTACGTGTATTACTGTACTTTTACTACCGAGTAGTTTAACAGTATTAATGGTAAAACTTCCGCCGTTATTTTCATAAAAATATTTTTGTCATTTTCTCAATCCGACAACAATTCTGTTGTGGGGTCCACCAATGATTGCACCATTGTACGAATATTCCCTGCTAAAATGAATATTTCCCGACCAATCGAATATAATACAACAACTTGCATACTTTGTAAAATTTATAAATATTACCCACAATTATAACATTATCTCAAATCCACACCATAATATTAAAAAAAATATTTTGAGAAAATTAAATCTTTATTCGTAAAATTTAGGAGTTTACATCAACGACACCGACAAAAAGCCAAACCGTTGTAGTCAACACCAGCATAGGCATCATTAATCCCCATTAAAGGTAAAGCGATTTGCGAAAACATTTTAAACATGCATCATAACATTCATTACATTGCGATTTACGATATGCGAAATGCAAAATGCGATGTGCAATTTACGAAGTGCGATTGGCCAAAAGCGAAGTGCGAAGTACAAAATACGATGGTGCGATTTGCGAACTGCGATTTGCGAAAACATTTTAACATTCATTACATTATGATTTGCATTATTAAAAATACCAAGTCATATTTCAAGTGTCTACTAATCTTTATCATGTCCATTCCATTGCATTGCATGAACATAATAAAGAGGGGCATCTATAGACACTCAAAATTTTCTTTTCCTGTTACTAACTATGCAGGAGGGCAAAAGCGTCTTTTTCACACTTCAGAGGTAAACCTGGAAGAACATAAAATCAATTCCAACCCCGAAGATTGCCCCAGGAGATCCATTTTCCAACCTTAGAGATAACCCCAGGAAATCAGTTTCCAACCTTGGAGATAACCCTGGGAAAGTTAGTTCCAACCCCGGAGATAACCTCGGGAGATCAAGTTCAATGCTCAGAGTCAACCCCGGATGGGCAAGCCAACCATCAGAGATAACCCTGAGGACATTTAGAGTTAACAAAATGACAATCTCAGAAATACCTGTGTGAAAACCGGAGATAACCCTGGGAAGGGAAAAATGGTTATTTTGCCAACTCAGCTTCACTTCAAATCAAATACACTCATTTCAACTCAAATTGCTTCAAAAGAAGTCCCACAAGAATCATATCTTAACTTCGGAGTGCAAACTACGCAAAACAGCTTACCGGATTGCCTGACGGAGACCCGGAAATGCTATTTTGGTCATGGACTCATCTTCCCAAAATCAAAAAAGAACAAATCCTATGTCATTACATAGCTCTTGGAAAGAGCTTTCCGAAATGGTATGGCACGCTTCCATCGAACTCTTGGATTGAAAGTTACGAAGGTTCGAGCGAATAACGCGTTGTTCGAATGCATGTACTTCGAGACAGCGAGACCCACACTACCCGGGGCACCCCGGGCAGCCACAGTTGCACCTCCTGCTACTGCAGGTACACCTGTAGCACCCCCCTCTATAAATAGAGGGCTTGGGGTGGCCATATTTGCAAGAAAAAAGGCGAGGAAGCCCTGTCCAATTTGTTCTGTACACACTATAAACTGAGTCCTTTCTTATTTTAAACACTTGTGAGCTTATATATTGATACTTTTTTACCGGCAAGAGCCGAGTGTTCATCCTCTTAAAGTTATTAAAGTCTTCTTTGGCAGTCCACTGTAAGCCTTCTTACACACTATAAAGCCTTTCTCTTCATCTTTACACATACTCTTCTTCACATTGAGAGTCGTGTTGTGTATGTATGCCCGGACTTCGGTCTATGGTTTTTATTTCTATCTTTATATATATACTTATATATGTATATATTTATATATGGACTAACATTATGGAGTTATGCCTCGATTAAGCCTAGACTTATGTCTGGAGCGTTTACTTGCTTTTATATATATATATATATATATATATAAATTGTTGTCAGACTTTATCTCGATGCTTTGGATTTTACATAGGAGCGTTTACTTGCTTTTATATATATATACTTATATATATAAAAGCATTGTCGACTACATCGATGAGCACGGATTTTACATCCAGAGCGTTTATTGCTTATATATATATATATATATACTTATATATATGAACTGTTGTCGAACTTTGTTCGATGAGCCTGGGTTTTATAACCAGTCGTTCTTCGCTTTTATATAAGTATATATATATATATATATATATATATATATATATATATTTACATTTTCATCAGCACGGAGTTTACTTGAGGCCTTTTCGCTTTTATTTGCATTTAGTCCCGCTTGAGTTTACTTAAATCATGATTGATCGCCTCTTCTGACTTTATTTACTTTTCGATCCCCATGGAGGTGCTTCGTGGTGGTTGATCATGTCTATATATATATATATATATATATATATTTACCGCTTTTATATATTCACATTTTTGATCCCCCATGGAGGTGCTTCGTGGTGGTTGATCATGTCTCGTATATATATATTTCTGACTTTTATATATATAATCGCTTCTTTTTCATATAAAAATGCGGCATCATGTGAGCCTAGGAATCATGTGATCACAGATTGATCATTGAATCTAGATTCGATTCGTGATGGACTTTTTCAAATTGTGGCGGCTTGTACATTATTTATAGTGTTTGAATTTCCTTAGATGGTTGTCATGCCCATGAGGAGTTCTAAGATTACTATATATTATTTTCTTGAAGACGCCTCGCATCTCGAAAATAAAAGCAAACAAGCCGAACATTTAATAATAAAATGGAAGTATGAAAAGGTCTCAATTACTATTGAGCACAGGGTTTGAAAAACCTCTTTTACAAAACTTCATTGCTATATCCTGTTTAAAACTCAATTTTTTTACAAATTCAAACCCTTTGTATATAGGTGCGAACGAGGCCTCGCACTACTTCCAAATAAATTGCACATTGATCCACACACACACATACATATTCATATAACAGTTTCTTGAAAAGTGGCGGTCACCATGGCAACACGGATGTTGGGGGGTGCCTAATACCTTCCCTTCGCATAATCAAGCCCCCAAACCCAAATGAATCTCGGTTTCACAGACCCGTTTAGCAGTGTTACATCACTGGGTTAATGTGCAAACTTTTTCTCGGATGTGTTGGTGCAACTAGTTAAAAAACACCAATTAGCGACTCTTACAGTCAAATCGTCGACATTACACATATCGTACCTTTTTCACTTGTTTTTTCAAACAAATCTTGTGACGCCCCCAAAATAGGTCCAATCTACCCAACCTATTCTGAGTCGTCAAATACATGGTACAGAAATAACTACAACTTCATTATTACAATTGTCGTGCAAAATACGACAACACATACTATGAGTTTAAATACAAATATTATCTTCTAGACAATATCAACACTCAAATGAAGTCCTCATTACAATTATTGATACACTATTTTACAGAATAGTGAGGACTACTAAAACAACTATCTTGAACCATCACTCCATACCCCTATTAGTTCCTGCTATATTCTCGCCTCCTGAGAAGAAAAATGGAACAAAAAGGAAAAGGGTGAGCTCAACTAGCCCCCAAGAAAGAATATTATGACTAAGATAATGTACAACAAATTATCCTTAGTCTTCAATGAGGAAAAATCGATAGAATACAATAGACAACAAGTTTTAGATCAACAACTACAGCGGAAACAACAATTCATTAGAAGAGTTAAGTAGAGAATGAAATCTACTATCATCTATGAATTTAAAAGTCCATCATCGATATTTTGTCCCTGTAACATCAATCAATATACATCTTGAATCAATTATTCATCTTTGCACTACGGGCCAAAGATATTCATCTGTTGGTCATGTTCATCTCAACACCTGTTCATCTTTGCACTACGGGCCAAAGATATTCATCAAGAAATCATTCATCTTTGCATTACAGGCCAAAGATATTCAGTAATATCATCATTTAGGACTGAGGATGATGAAAAATATATTTTAAAGAAAATGAATCCAGTGAGACAAAAGAACAAATATTAAGGATTTGTACTTCAGTTTATCCATGTTCTAAAATACTCCATAATAAACTATTGTGGAGCAGAATTCAAAAATGAAGATCAAAACATAGATCTAATCAAAGATAGGAACCATAACAGACAATTTTGAACACAGAAAAGAAAATTTAATTTTTTTGTGAATAGTGTCGTATTTGTGAATAGTGTCGTATACGTGAATAGTAACTCCAACACTAAAAGGTAGAAATTCCACAAGAAAAATCCTCATGCTTCGTGAATAGTACTCGTGAGTAGTAACTCGTGAATAGTAACTCATGAATAGTAACTCGTGAATAGTAACTCATAAATAGTAACTCGTGAATAGTAACCCCGACATGAAAAGATAAGAATTTCACAAGAAAAATCTTAACAATGTTCCAACATAATGATATTGAAAGAAATAATATTATTTATAAAAAAAATAACATCCCTTACCTCGAAAAGACAGTACTTCTGACTGGAATACTGGATATAGTATTAAAGGAAGCTTGCATCGTATAGCAACACTCAAGATATCTAAATACTCACAAAAATATGCTCGATAATATAGAGAGGGAAAACTTCAGTTTCTGGTGTGATTTTCAATTCTAACCTAAGCACCCTATTTATAGGAAAATGCTTAGAACACTAATGCAGAAAATTTAATAAAATAATATATTTATAATCAAAATTTCCTTAGCCCACCACATCAAAAACACATTTACCACACAAAAAAATGAAAAACATGTTAAAACAATTTTTGTAACAAAATCAATTCAGACTCAATATTCCGGAACTTCAATATTTCATAATAAATAGCCCTTTTATCAGAAAAATTCAAATCTTATGTCCATTCTATAGGAAATTTAATTCTCTACAACTTTGCAGAAGAAAGTTTTTCCAAATTCCAAACAGAATTTAACTGAAATCCACATACGGACGATTTTGCAGGCTATAATCAAATTTTAGTCAAAAACAGGGTCCACCAACACACAAAACATGTGTTAAACATTTTTTATAACTAAAATACTCTTTCTCCTCATTTATTAATATATCATGTGACGCCCCCAAAATAGGTATACATCACCCATTTTAGGTTGTCAATAACATGGTGCAGAAACAACTTCAACTTTATTAATACATCATAAAAACTGTGAGTTTAAATACAAATATTATCTTCTAGACAATATCTATACCCAAATAAATCCTCATCATAATTATTGATACATTACTATACAAAAATGGTGAGGACTACTAAACAACTTCTAGAATCATCGTTCCATACCCCGATTAGTACTCGCGACATTCTCGCATCCTGAGAAGAAAAATGAAACAACAAGGAAAAGGGTGAGCTCAACTAGCCCAGTAAAGAATATTATTACTAAGATAATATAGAACAAATTATCGTTAGTCTTCAACAGGGAAAAATCTGATAAAATACAATAGACAACAAGTTTCAGATCAATATTCGCAGCGGAAATAATAATCCATAGAAGAGTTACGTAGAGAATGAAATCTACTACTATCTATGAATTTAAAAGTCCTTCATCAATATTTTATCCCTGTAACATCAATCAATATACATCTTGAATCAAATATTCATCTTTGCACTACAGGCCAAAGATATTCATCAGTCGGTCATGTTCATCTCAACACCTATTCATCTTTGCACTACGGGCCAAAGATATTCATTATAAAATCATTTATCTTTGCACTACAGGCCAAAGATATTCAATAATATCATCATTTAGGACTGAGGATGATGAAAAATATTTTAAAGGGAACGAATCCAGTGAAACAAAAGAATAAATATTAAGGATTCGTATTTTAACTATTTCATGTCCAAAAATACCTCATAAATAATCATAGTGGAGTAAAATTCAAGAATGATCAAAACATGGATACAATCAAAGCTAGTATCCATAATAGATATTTTGGACAAAAATGAAAATTTTATTTTTCTGTGAATAGTGTCGTATTCGTGAATAGTGTCGTATACATGAATAGTGTCGTATACCTGAATAGTAACCCCGACACTAAAAGACAAGAACTTCAAAAGAAAAATCTTACCAATATTCCATCATAATGATATTGAAAGAAATAATATCATTTAAAAAAAAATAATATCCCTTACCTCGAAAGAATAGTACTTCTAGTTGAAACATCGGATATAGGCTATGACTTGAACTTGCACCGTATAGCAACAATCAAAGTATTAAAATAATCACAAGAATACGCTCAATATATCGAGAGAGAAAGAGAGAGAAATCTTTAGTTTCTGGTGTGATTTTCAATTCTAACCTAAACACCCTATTTATAGGAAAATGCTTAGAACACCAAAGCAGAAAATTTAATAAATTATTAATATTTTCAAATTATATTCCTGCGCACACCACACCAGACCAAAATCATCAGCCAAAACATGTACCAACATCCCAAAAACGTTTTTGTTACTTCAAATATTTTAAACTTCCAAAAATTAATTATTTCGGAACTCCGAAACTTCAATAATTCATAATAAATAGCCATTTTATCAGAAAAATTCAAACCTCATGTCTTTTTCATAGGAAATTCCATTATCTACAACTTTGCAGAAGAAAGTTTTTCCAAATTCTAAACAAAAATTGACTGAAATCCACAAACGGGCGATTTTACAGGCTATAATCAAATTTCAGTCAAGAAATGGGGTCTACCGACACACAAAACATGTGTTAATTATTTAATGCCACAAAAATACTCTTCCTCCTCATATACTCATATCCCACATTCATTATAAAAATATCACAATCAATATATTATTAAAAAAAAATATTTAATTGAATTATTTTATCAGAAAAAGATAAAATACTAATTTTCAACAATTATCACATTAAAAATTTTCTCCATCTATGTCCACATAAAATCAATATTTTCCTCATCATATAAATCAATAATTAATTAT
The DNA here is from genome assembly GCA_020205605.1 of Panax ginseng. Taxonomy (NCBI): domain Eukaryota; kingdom Viridiplantae; phylum Streptophyta; class Magnoliopsida; order Apiales; family Araliaceae; genus Panax; species Panax ginseng. The sequence continues at coordinate 51,288,006 of CM035133.1, forward strand.
TCACGAATAATATTCTGAGAATCACAATCACGACAACCGTGCAGTTCCCGAGGATAGAGGGGGCTTTCCAATAAGGATCTCTCCTTACTGGCGCGCAATTAGATGACCTAACCTCTCCTTAGACATAACTTTCTAGACATTGCCAATAATTTTATCCAATAATATTATTCAGATAATATGAATTATTGCTCCGATAATAGAAAATACTATGTAGTGACAATTATTGAAACAACAATAATATAAAATATCAACGCAACAATTATTGAATCAATAAAATAAAATCTTGAACGAATAATTAATTGTAACAATTATTGAGTAGTGCCTTCTTACGTAAGAATCAATAATTGGTGTAATACCGTGTGCTACTGTGTTTTAACCACCGGGTATTCCAATAGTATTAACGGTAACAACTACGCCGTTATTTATAACCAACTTATTCTTGTCATTTTCTTCATCCAATCGCTTTCCGTTATGGGGCCCACACAAAATTTGCTTGCTAGTAAGTACAAATATTCCCGACAAAGCAAGAATATTCCACGACCAAACAAATATTTTATAACCACTTGCTTATTTGAAATATTTGCGTATTTTACCCATAACTATCCACATTAATCAAATCAACCCTTACTATTTCAAAATAATAAATGGAGGAAATTCAATTTTATTTATAATAAGTTGGGGTCTTACAACCTCCCCTCCTTATGAAATTTCATCCTCGAAATTGACATACGTACCTGGTGTTTTGAAAAGGTGAGGATACCTCGCTTTCATTTCCGTTTCTAACTCCCATGTCATTTCTTCTATAGCATAGTTCCTCCATAAAACTTTGACTTGTGGTATGATCTTTGTGCGTAGGACATGCTACTTCCTATCCAAGATCTTAACAGGTACCTCCTCATACGTTAAATCTTCGGCTATCTCATCCGGTTCTAACTCAATAACGTGGTTCGGGTCTTTCACATATTTACGAAGCACAGATATATGAAAAACATTATGAACACGAGACATACTTGGAGGTAACAGCGAGTCTATAGGCTACATTTCCTACTCGATCAAGAATGCGAAATGGACGATAAATCGTGGATTGAGCTTTCTCTCTTCCCAAATCTTGTAACTCCCTTCCATGGAGCAACTCGCAACAATACATGATCCCCAATACTAAATTCCACGTCCTTTCGATGAAGATCGCATAACTCTTTTTGTCGATCATGTGCCGTTTGTATCGTTGTCGAATCATTTGGATCTTTTACGTAGTCATACGTACCAACTCGGGTCCCAACAATGTTGCTTCACCCACCTCATCCCAACATATTGGAGAGCGACACTTTTGTCCATATAATGCTTCAAATGGAGCCACACCTATACTTGCCTGATACTGTTGTTGTATAAGAATTCCACCAATGGTAAATACTTATCCCAAGCGCCCTTGAAGTCTAGGACACGAGTCTTAATAGATCTTCAAGAGTTTGAATAGTCCTCTCGATTGTTCGTCTGGTTTGAGGATGGTATGCCGGGCCCGAATCATAAATCCGTACCCATAGCTTTTTGCAAGCTAACCCAAAATCTTGAAGTGAACCTTGGGTCACGATCTGAAACTATGGATACTGGCATGCCATGCAACCTCACAATCTCATTTACATATATATCAGCAAGACATTCAAGGGAATAAGTCTCCCGTATCGGCAAGAAATGAGCAGACTTGGTTAATCCATCAACAATAACCCAAACAGCATTTATGACTTGAGAAACCGTGGGAAGACCCGTAACGAAATCCATAGTAATGTGTTCCCACTTCCATTTAGGAATCTCAAGTGGTTGTAACGGACCCTTAGGTACTTGATGCTCCGCCTTTACACGTTGACAAGTTAAACACATCGAGATAAACTTTGCAATCTCTCTCTTCATATTGTTCCACCAAAATGTATGTCTAAGATCACGATACATTTTAGTACCTCCAGGATGGATCGTAAATGGTGTATTGTGTGCCTCCATCATGATCTTATACTTCAAATCAGAATCGTTAGGAACACAAAGCCTGGAGTGAACTCGAAGTATTCCTTCTTCATCGATTCTTGCTTCTGGAATAACACCTTCTTGGACTTTCTTCTTCATCTGCATCAGCTCCGGATTTGTTGATTGAGCAACTTTAACTTTTTCAATTAAAGTTAGTTCTATGCGTATACTTGACATTATTGCATGGGTCCCCGGAGTCTTGAATTCTATCTTCATCTTTTGTAAATCACACAAAATGGGCATTTGTTTTAACAACATTGCACTCATTCCCGCGTATGATCTTCTACTCAATGTGTCAGCTACCACGTTCGCTTTTCCAGGATGGTATTGAATGGTGTGGTCATAGTCTTTCAACAGATCGAGCCAACGTCATTGCCGCATGTTGAGTTCCTTTTGGGTGAAGAAATATTTGAGGCTTTTATGGTCTGAATATATCTCCACTTTCTCCCCGTATAGATAGTGCCACCATATCTTTTAGCGAAAACAATGCTACTTGACTCTAGATCATGAGTAGGATAATTCCTCTCATATTCTTTAAGTTGTCATGAGGCATAGGCTATGACTTTCCCGCGTTGCATGAGAACACATCCTAACCCTTTGCTGAAGCATCATTTGTAGATAACAAATCCATTCGTTGCGGATGGTATTGTTAGAAACAGTGCGAAATGAGTCTCCTCTTGAGCTCTTGGAAACTCTTCTCGCATTCCTCACTCCACGTGAATTTTGTATCCTTCCGAGTCAGATGAGTTAATGGAGTAGCGATTCGAGAAAACCCTTCCACGAATCTCCGATAATAACCAGCTAAGCCCAAAAAGCTACGTACTTCGGTCACCGTCTTCGATTGCTCCCAACTTTGTATTGCTTCAATCTTCGCCGGGTCAACAGATACTCCATGTTTTGACACCACGTGCCCAAGTAATGCTACTTCCTCAAGCCAGAACTCGCATTTCTTCAACTTGGCATAAAGCTTGTTTTCACGAAGCCTTTGGAGTACCAGCTTCAAATGGTGCTCATGATCTTCACGGCTTTTGGAATATATGAGGATGTCATCAATAAAGACAACAATGAACTAATCCAAATAATCCTTGAATACTCGGTTCATCATATCCATGAAAGCTGCAGGAGCATTAGTCAATCCAAAAGACATGACTAAGAATTCATAATGCCCGTACCGAGTTCTGAAGGCAGTCTTTGGAATATCCTCAGTTCTAATCTTCAGCTGATGATATCCAGAACGAAGATCAATCTTTGAAAAGAATTGTGCTCCTTGTAATTGGTCAAACAAGTCATCAATACGAGGTAGAGGATACCTATTCTTGATGGTGACATGGTTCAATTCCCGATAGTCAATACAAAGTCGCATACTCCTGTCTTTCTTCTTTACAAATAAAACAGGAGCACCCCAAGGAGATGTATTAGGACGAATGAAACCGATGTCCAATAACTCCTGTAGTTGGACCTTTAACTCTTGAAGTTCAATAGGAGCCATTCAATATGGGGTTTTAGAAATGGGCTTTGTACCCGGTTCAAGATCAATAAAGAATTCAACTTCACGTTAGGGGTAGGCAGGAAGTTCTTTGAAATCGTCGGGAAAGTCGATAACAATAGGAATATTATTCAAATTTGACGTGTCTTTATTCAAATCCATAACATGGGCTAAGAAAGCTTGACATCCGTTTTTCAATAAACGAATAGCCTTATGACTTGATATGACAGTGAATGATTTTAATGGTTTAGTTGCTTGAATTCGAACAACAGGTTGATTAGGAATATGAAAACTAACAACTTTACGAAAATAATCAATTTTGGCATGATGAGTAGTTAACCAATCAATCCCTAAAATCACGTCAAATGCAAGTATCTTTAAAGAGATAAGGTCAATAGATAATGTGATGGTGCCAACTTGGATCAAACAAGATTTATAAGCGAGTGGATGTGATGAAAGTTTCTCTAGCGGAGTTTCCACGAGATAAATCAAAGTCTAATTTCTCAGGAGTTAAGTTTAAGCGTTGAGCACAAACAGGAGAAATAAATGAATGGGTAGCACCGGTATCTAGTAAGGTATAAACTTCACAAGAATTTATGATTAGCTTACCCGTGATCACCTCGTTTGGGTTCCTCGCATTTTGACCAGTCACAACAAATGCTCTTCCAGGAACCGTTGACTTTGACTTTTTACGGGATGACCTTTTGAGTCACCGTCCTCATTGAACTAGGTTTTGCTATCATACAATCTCGGCGATATGTCCTTCCTTTCCACAATTATAGCATACCTTGAAGCTATTGTGTGGGCGGTTTGAGGTTGATATGTCCCTCTTTCCGCATTTGTAGCATCTGACCGGTGGTCGTTCTCCTCCATAGAACGATTCTTCTTTGGTCTTTGACGTCTTCGCATTGTCATTGTTGAATCTCCTCTTTTTAAAATCTCCCACTCGCTTCTTCTATTTTCATTGCCATGATTACCACCGAGTGGTTGCCATTTTGTTTCGTCTTTTTCTTTCTCCATTTGGTTATCGTTGTTACATTAACTACTATCTCTCGGTATGATCTGGGTTGTCGTCCCTCGGTTAAGCGTACTCGTTATCTCGCTCTAATAATTGAGCCACATTGACAACATCTCGAATAGAGAGAAAATTTATGAAAAATGAGATCTTGACGTATCTTGGGGTTTCAAACCTCTCGAAAACATCCGCGTCATCATCGTTCCTCATTCTCCACCAAATGAGGTGCAAACTGGATAACTCGCAAACTTTGCCTCGTCTTTGGGACACCATCATGTTATTTTGTTCGGTCTAATGAACTCCACTTCCTTCATATGACGAATACTTTCAGGAAAGTACTTATAATTGAAAAGTTTCTGAAATGTCTCCCAAGACATGCTGAGTGCGGCTGGATGGATACGCTTCACAGATTCCCACCAGTAATTTGCCTCATTACGGAACATAAAGGTGGCGAATGGAACCTTCTGTTCCTCCGTGCATCCCAAGACATCGAATATCTTGGTGATTTGTTTGACCCACATCTCTGCCTTAATTGGATCTGGCTTTCCCCAGAATTCTGGTGGTCCCAACTCTTTAAACTGCTTGGTCGTGACAAATCATGCGTTGTTATCATTTCCACCTGTATTTTGTGCACGAGTCTCCCTCGTCCGATTTTGCATGAACTGCAAAAAACTTCTAAACATCCCGTCGTTCATCATCGCTTTCGATTGGCGTTGTTCACGGGAGGAACATTGTCGAGCCTCTTGCGCGTTCTCTTCATTGGTGAGTATGCGGTGTTTCCACGGTCTCATTTACTCCTTTATTAACATTCTCAATTCGACATTTCAAAATCGCCATAAAACAAGGGTTAATTAAAGAAATCAACATATCACATAATATCCCTATATATTGACCAACTAACAAATAAGCTTAGGTAGGACACACTAGCGAAGGATTTACTCGTCTCTCCCCTCCTAGTTTTATTCCCCGATCTCACTTGCCGGAGATCATATCCCTAAGCTTTGATACCAATTTGTGGCGCCCCCAAAATAGGTATACATCACCCATTTTAGGTTGTCAATAACATGAATGCGAAACAACTACAACTTTATTAATACATCATAAAAAGCGTGAGTTTAAATACAAATATTATCTTCTAGACAATATCTATACCCAAATAAATCCTCATCACAATTATTGATACATTATTATACAAAAATGGTGAGGACTACTAAACAACTTCTAGAATCATCATTCCATACCCCGACTAGTACTCGCTACATTCTCGCCTCCTGAGAAGAAAAATGGAACAACAAGGAAAAGGGTGAGCTCAACTAGCCCAGTAAAGAATATTATGACTAAGATAATATAGAACAAATTATTGTTAGTCTTCAACAGGGAAAAATCTAATAAAATACAATAGACAACAAGTTTCAGATCAATATTCGCAGCGGAAATAATAATCCATAGAAGAGTTACGTAGAGAATGAAATCTACTACTATCTATGAATTTAAAAGTCCTTCATCAATATTTTATCCCTGTAACATCAATCAATATACATCTTGAATCAAATATTCATCTTTGCACTCTGGGCCAAAGATATTCATCGATCGGTCATGTTCATCTCAACTTTTTGTTCATCTTTGCACTCGGGCCAAAGATATTCATTATAAAATCATTTATCTTTGCACTACAGGCCAAAGATATTCAATAATATCATCATTTAGGACTAAGGATGATGAAAAATATTTTAAAGGGAACGAATCCAGTGAAACAAAAGAATAAATATTAAGGATTCTTATTTCAGCTATTTCATGTCCAAAAATACCTCATAAATAATCATAGTGGAGTAAAATTCAAGAATGATCAAAACATGGATACAATCAAAGCTAGTATCCATAATAGATATTTTGGACAAAAAATGAAAATTTTATTTTTCTGTGAATAGTGTCGTATTCATGAATAGTGTCGTATACATGAATATTATAGTATACGTGAATAGTAACCCCGACACTTAAAGACAAGAATTTCACAAGAAAAATCTTACCAATATTCCAGCATAATGATATTGAAAGAAATAATATCATTTTAAAAAAAATAATATCCCTTACCTCGAAAGAATAGTACTTCTAGTTGAAACACCGGATATAGGATATGACTTGAACTTGCACCGTATAGCAATACTCAAAGTATTAAAATACTCACAAGAATACGCTCAATATATCGAGAGAGAAAGAGAGAGAAATCTTTAGTTTCTGGTGTGATTTTCAATTCTAACCTAAGCACCCTATTTATAGGAAAATGCTTAGAACACCAAAGCAGAAAATTTAATAATTATTAATATTTTCAAATTATATTCCTACGCACACCACACCAGACCAAAATCATCAGCCAAAACATGTGCCAACATCCCAAAAACATTTTTGTTACTTCAAATATTTTAAACTTCCAAAAATTAATTATTTCAGAACTCCGAAACTTCAATAATTCACAATAAATAGCCCTTTTATCAGAAAAATTTGAACCTCATGCCTTTTCCATAGGAAATTCCATTATCTACAACTTTATAGAAGAAAGTTTTTCCAAATTCCAAACAGAAATTGACCGAAATCCACAAACGGGCGATTTTACAAGCTATAATCAAATTTTAGTCAAGAAATGAGGTCTACCGACACACAAAACATGTGTTAATTATTTAATGCCACAAAAATACTCTTCCTCCTCATATACTCATATATCCCACATTCATTGTAAAAATATCACCATCAATATATTATTAAAATAATATATTTAATTGAATTATTTTATCAGAAAAAGATAAAATACTAATTTTCAACAATTATCACATTAAAAATTTTCTCCATCTATATCCACATAAAATCAATATTTTCCTCATCATATAAATCAATAATTAATTATTCACGAATAATATTACGAGAATCACAATCTTGACAACTAGTGGGTTCCGAGGATAGAGGGGCTTTCCAATAAGGATCTCTCTTCTTGGCGGCTTGATTAGATGACCTAACCTCTCCTTAGACATAACTTTCTAGACATTGCCAATAATTTTATCCAATAATATTATTAGGATAATATGAATTATTGCTAGATAATAGAAAATACTATGTAGTGACAATTATTGAAACAACAATAATATAAAATATCAATATGATAATTATTGAATCAATAAAATAAAATCTTTGAGCGATAATTCTTTGTAACAATTATTGAGTAGTGCCTTCTTACGTAAGAATCAATAATTGGTGTAATATCGTGTGCTACTGTGTTTTAACCACCGGGTATTCCAACAGTATTAATGGTAACAACTACGTCGTTATTTATAACCAACTTATTCTTGTCGTTTTCTTCATCCAATCGCTTTTCCGTTATTGGGGGCCCACACGAATATTCCCCAACGTAGAAGAATATTCCCACGACCAAACAAATATTAACCACTTGCTTATTTGAAATATTTGCGATTTTACCCATAACTAGAATTAATCAAATCAACCCTTACTATTTCAAAATAATAAATGGAGGAAATTCAATTTTATTTATAATAAGTTGGGGAATATTTTTATAACCACTTGCTTATTTGAAATATTTGCGAATTATTTTATCGTAAAAGATAACTATCAATTTTCAACAATTAATCAAATCATATCCCCTTATCATATAAATTAATTATCAAAATAATATATCGAATCACAACATCATGACAAATTCTAGGAAAGATTTCAATAAGGATTTCTCCTTTTAAAATAATAAAACCTCTCCTGAGGAAATTCAATAATGCTTTAATAATATTATTCAAATAATATGAATTATTGGAAAATGGAAAATCTGGTGACAATTATTGAAACAACAATAATATAAAATATCAAAGCAACAATTATTGAATCAATAAAATAAAATATTGAATAAAGAATTACCGTAATAATTATTGAGTATTGTCTTCTTATGTAAGAATCAATAATTGGTGCAATACCGTGTGCTACTGTTCAACAATGCGTATTACATTATTTTAACCACCAGTGTAAGACCCCAACTTATTATAAATAAAATTGAATTTCCTCAATTTATTATTTTAAAATAGTAAGGGTTGATTTGATTAATGTGGATAGTTATGGGTAAAATACGCAAATATTTCAAATAAGCAAGTGGTTATAAAATATTCGTTTGGTCGTGGAATATTCTCATTTGTTGGGAATATTCGTGCATTACTACAAGCACTTTGTGTGGGCCCCATAACCGAAAGTGATGGATGAAGAAACGACAAGAATAAGTTGGTTATAAATAACTACAGTAGTTATATCAAGTAATACCGGTTGGAATACCAGTGGTTAAAACACAAGAAGCACTGTATTACACCAATTATTGATTCTTACATAAGAAGACACTACTCAATAATAATTACAAAGAATTAATGCTCAATATTTTATTTTATGGTTCAATAATTGTTGCGTTGATATTTTATATTATTGTTGTTTCAATAATTGTCACTACACAAAGATTTTCTATTATCGGAGCAATAATTCATATTATCTGAATAATATTATTGGCAATGTCTAGAAAGTTCTGTCTAAGGAGAGGTTAGGTCATCTAATTGCGCGCCAGTAAGGAGAGATCCTTATTGGAAAGCCCCTCTATCCCGAACCGCCTCGATTGTCAGTATTGTGATTCTGTAATATTATTCGTGAATAATTAATTATTGATTTATATGATGAGGAAAATATTGATTTTATGTGGATATAGATGGAGAAAATTTTTAATGTGATAATTGTTGAAAATTAGTATTTTATCTTTTTTTGATAAAATAATTCAATTAAATATATTATTTTAATAATATATTGATGGTGATATTTTTACAATGAATGTGGGATATATGAGTATATGAGGAGGAAGAGTATTTTGTGGCATTAAATAATTAACACATGTTTTTGTGTTTCAGAGACCCCATTTCTTGACCGAAATTTGATTATAGCTCGTAAAATCGTCTGCTTGTGGATTTTGGCCAATTTCATTGGAATTTGGAAAACTTTTTCTTCAAATTTGTAGATAATGGAATTTCCTATGGAAAAAGACATGAGGTTCGGAATTTTTCGATAAAAGGGCTATTTATTGTGAATTATTGAAGTTTTGAGTTCAAATAATTAATTTTGAAGTTTAAAATATTTTAAGTAACAAAAACGTTTTTGGGATGTTGGCACATGTTTTGGTCGATGATTTTGGTCCGTGTGGTGTGCGAGGAATATAATTTAAAAATATTAATAATTTATTAAATTTTCGCTTTGGTGTTCTAAGCATTTTCCTATAAATAGGTGCTTAGGTTAGAATTGAAAATCACACCGTAAACTAAAGATTTTCTCTCTTCTCTCGATATATTGAGTTTATTCTTGTGAGTATTTTAATACTTTGAGTGTTGCTATATACCTGCAAGTTCAAGTCATAGCCTATATCCGGTGTTTCAACTAGAAGTACTATTCTTTTTCGAGGTAAGAGATATTATTTTTTTAAATGATATTATTTCTTTCAATATCATTATGCCGAATATTGGTAAGATTTTTCTTGTAAAATTTTGTCTTTTAGTGTTTGGTTACTATTCACGATAATGCATAATATTCAAGTATAATACACTATTCACTTAATATTTACACTATTCACGTAAAAATAAATTTTCATTTTTGTCCAAAATATCTATTATGGATACTAGCTTTGATTGTATCCATATTTTAATCATTCTTGAATTTTACTCCACTATGATTATTTATGAGGTATTTTTTATTACGAAATAGTTAAAATACGTAATCCTTAATATTTATTCTTTTGTTTCAATCGATTCGCTCCTTTAAAATATTTTTCATCATCCTCAGTCCTAAATGATGATATTATTGAATATCTTTGGCCTGTAGTGTAAAGATAAATGATTTTATAATGAATATCTTTGGCCCGTAGTGCAAAGATGAATAGGTGTTGAGATGAACATGACCGACTGATGAATATCTTTGGCCTTAGTGCAAAGATGAATATTTGATTCAAGATGTATATGGTTGATGGTTCAGGGATAAAATATTGATGAAGGACTTTTAAATTCATAGATAGTAGTAGATTTCATTCTCTACGTAACTCTTCTATGGATTATTATTTTATTGTAATATTGATCTCGAAAACTTGTTGTCTATTGTATTTTATCGATTTTTCCCTGTTGAAGACTAACAATAATTTGTTCTATATTATCTTAGTCATAATATTCTTTATCGGGCTAGTTGAGCTCACCCTTTTCCTTGTTGTTCCATTTTTTTCTTCCTGGAGGCGAGAATGTAGCATGTAGTACTTAGTCGGGTATGGAATGATGATTCTAGAAGTTGTTTAGTAGTCCTCACCATTTTTGTATAGTAATGTATCAATAATTGTGATGAGAATTTATTTGGGTATAGATATTGTCTAGAAGATAATATTTGTATTTAAACTCACAGTTTTTATGATGTATTAATAAAGTTGTAGTTGTTTCTGTACCATGTTATTGACAACCTAAAATGGATGATGTATACCTATTTTGAGGGCGTCACAACCGGGTATTCCAACAGTATTAACGGTAACAACTACGCCGTTATTTATAAACAACTTATACTTGTCGTTTTCTTCATCCAATTGCTTTGCGTTATGGGGACACACAAGGCTGCACCGTCGTACAAATATTCCCCGACAGAAGAATATTTTATAACCACTTGCTTATTTAAAATATTTGTGCATTTTACCTATAACTAACCACATTAATCCACCCAACCTATTCTGAGTCACCAAATACATGGTACAAAAATAACTACAACTTCATTATTACAATTGTCGTGCAAAATATGACAACACTTATGCTATGAGTTTAAATACAAATATTATCTTCTAGAACCATCACTCCACACCCCGACTAGTTCCCGCTATATTCTCGCCTCCTGAGAAGAAAAATGGAACAAAAAGGAAAAGGGTGAGCTCAACTAGCCCAGTAAAGAATATTCTGACTAAGACAATGTACAACAAATTATCCTTAGTCTTCAACAGGGAAAAATCTGATAGAATACAATAGACAACAAGTTTTAGATCAACAACTGCAGCGGAAATAATAATTCATTAGAAGAGTTAAGTAGAGAATGAAATCTACTATCATCTATGAATTTAAAAGTTCATCATCGATATTTTATCCCTGTAACATCAATCAATATACATCTTGAATCAAATAGTCATCTTTGCACTACGGGCCAAAGATATTCATCAGTCGGTCATGTTCATCTCAACACCTGTTCATCTTTACACTACAGGCCAAAGATATTCATCAGAAAATCATTCATCTTTGCACTATAGGCCAAAGATATTCAGTAATATCATCATTTAGGATTGAGGATGATGAAAAATATTTTTTAAAGAAACGAATCCAGTGAAACAAAAGAACAAATATTAAGGATTTGTACTTCAAACAATCCAAGTTCAAAAATACTTCATAAACAACCATAGTGGAGTAAAATTCAAGAATGAAGATCAAAACATGGATACAATCAAAGCTAGTATCCATACTAGATATCTTGGACACAGAAAAGAAAATTTAATTTTTTTGTGAATAGTGTCGTATTCGTGAATAGTGTCGTATACGTGAATAGTACCGTATACGTGACTAGTAACTCCGACACTAAAAGGTAAAAAATTCATAAGAAAATCATCATGCCTTATGAATAGTAACTCATGAATAATAAATCGTGAATAGTAACTCATGAATAGTAACCCCGACAAGAAAAGATAAGAATTTTACAAGAAAAATCTTACCAATATTCCGGTATAATGATATTGAAAGAAATAATAACATTTTTAAAAAAAATAACATCCCTTACCTCAAAAGAATAGTACTTCTGGCTGGAATATCAGATATAACTTTGAAGAAAACTTGCACCGTATAGCAATACTCAAGATATCTAAATACTCACAAAAATACGCTCGATAATATAGAGAGAAAAAACTTCAGTTTTTAGTGTGATTTTCAATTCTAACCAAAGCACCTATTTATAGGAAAATGCTTAGAACACCAATGCAGAAAATTAAATAAATTAATATTTTTTATAAAATATTATACGCACAATTTGAAATCTGAATTTCAGCATCTTACACATGCTAGTGGGGCCCGCCAACATGAAAAACATGTTTTAAACAATTTTTGTAACAAAATCAATTCAGACCCAATATTTTGGAACTTCAATAATTCATAATAAATAGCCATTTTATCAAAAAAATTCAAATCTTATGTCCATTCCATAGAAAATTTAATTCTCTACAACTTTGCAGAAGAAAGATTTTCCAAATTCCAAACAAAAATTGACCAAAATCCACATACGGACGATTTTGCAGGCTATAATCAAATTTCAGTAAAAATTGGGGTCCATCAACACACAAAACATGTGTTAAACATTTTTTGTAACAAAAATACTCTTCCTCCTCATTTATTCATATATCACACATTCATTGTAAGAATATCACCATTATTATATTATTATAATATAATAATATATTTAAATGAATTATTTTATCAGAAAAGATAAAATACCAATTTTCAACAATTGTCACATTAAAAATTTTCTCCATCTATATCCACATAAAATGAATATTTTTCTTATCATAAAATTAATAATTAATTATTCACAAATAATATTACGAATCACAATATCGATAACTGCACTGCTTTCGAGAAAGAGGAGCTTTCAATAAGGATTTCTCTTTCTTGCGCAAGCGTAATCGGTGAGCAAACCTCTCCTTAGAGCGTAACTTTCTAGACATTTCCAATAATGCTATCTAATAATATTATTCAAAAATATGAATTATTGGATCTGATAATGAAAAATATTGTGTAGTGATAATTATTGAAACAACAATAATATAAAATATCAACGTAGCAATTATTGAATCAATAAAATAAAATATTGAACTGTAATTATTGTAACAATTATTGAGTAGTGCCTTCTTACGTAAGAATCAATAATTGGTGCAATACTGTGTGCTACTGTGCAACATCGCATATTACTGTATTTTAACCACCGGGTATTCTAGCAGTATTAACGGTAACCATTACGACGTTATTTATAAAAACTCAAACTTGTCGTTTTCTTCATCCAATCGCTTTCCGTTATGGGGCCCACACAAAGTTGCGCCGTCGTACGAATATTCCCCGACAGCAAGAATATTCCACGACCAAACGAATATTCCCCGACAACAATGAATATTTTATAACCACTTGCTTATTTAAAATATTTGCGCATTTTACCCATAACTAACCACATTAATCAAATCAACCCCTTTACTATTTCAAAATAATAATTAGAGAAATTAAATCTTTATTTATAAAAAAGTTGGGGTCTTACAACCTCCCCTCCGTATGAAATTTCGTCCTCAAAATTGACGTACGTACCTGGTGTTTCGAAAAGGTGAGGATACCTTGCTTTCATTTCTGATTCCAACTCCCAGGTCATTTCCTCAATAACATGGTTTCTCCACAAAACTTTGACTTGTGGTATGACCTTTGTGCATAGGACACGCTCCTTCCTGTCCAAGATCTTGACTGGTACTTCCTCATATGTTAAATCGTCGGTTATCTCATCTGGTTCTAACTCAATAATGTGGTTCGGGTCATCCACATATTTATGTAACATCGATACGCAAAAAACATTATGAACACGCGACATACTTGGCGGTAAAACGAGTCTATAGGCCACAGTTCCTATTCGATCGAGGATTTCAAATGGATTAATAAATCAAAGGTTTGAGCTTTCCTCATATCGCCGATTCTTGCTTTTGGAATAACAACTTCTTGCATCTTCTTCTTCATATTCATCAGCTCCAGGTCTGTAGCTTGAGCAACTTTAACTTTATCGATTAAGGTCGATTCTACTCGTATATCATCATGTGGGTTCCTAGAGTCTTTAACTCTATCTCTATCATTTGTAAGTTATACGAAATGGGTCTTTGACAATATCGCACTCATACTCGTATACGGTCGTCAGCTACTACGTTCGCTTTTCCAGGATGGTATGGTCAGAACATGTGCCGAAATGAGTTTCCTCTTGAGTTCTTCGAAGCTCTTCCACATTCCTTGCTCCATTCGAATTTTGTATCTCTACGAGTCAGCTTAGTTAATGGAGTAACGATTCGAGAAAATCTTTCCACGAATCTCTGATAAATAACCAACTAAGCCTAGAAAGCTACGTATTTCGATTACTGACTTAGGTTGCTCTCAACTGTAACTCATATCCCAATCGTGGATAGCACGTCACAATGGCACCTATCAGTTTACTACAGTACGAATATGGCATCCCCTACGGAGAGTCTGGCTTCGGTGCATTCCACAAAGGTAGTCACCAGTTAGAGGCTCGGTTATTAACTTCTATAGTTGGGTTTTTAACTCCAGAAGTTCAATAGGAGCCATTTGATATGGGGTTTTAGAAATGAGTTTTGTACCGGGTTCAAAGTCGATACAAAGTTCAATATCACGCTCTGGGAGTAGGCCAGGAAATTATTCAGGAAATACGTCAGGAAATTCACTAACAACAGAAATATCATTCAAATTTGACGTATTTTTGTTCAAGTCCATAACATGGGCTAAGAAAGCTTGACATCCGTTTTTCAATAAACGAATGACTTTATGGCTTGATATGAAAGTGTTTTACTTCAATGGTTTGGTTGCTTGAATTCGAATAACAGGTTGCTTAGGAATATGAAAATTAACAACCTTATGAAAGCAATCAATTTTGGCATGATGAGTAGTTAACCAATTAATCCCTAAAATCACATCAAAAGCAAGTATCTTTAAAGAGATAAGATCAATAGGTAATGTGATGGTGCCAACTTGGATCAAACAGGATTTATAAACAGTGGATGTAATGAAAATTTCTCCTAACGGAGTCTCCACAGATAAGTCAAAGTCTAATTTCTCCGGAGTCAAGTTTAAATGTTGAGCACAAGCAGGAGAGATAAAAGAATGGGTAGAACCGGTATCTAATAAGGTATAGACTTTGCAAGAATTTATAATTAACTAACCCATGATACCTTCGTTCGGGTTCCTCGCGTTTTGGGCAGTCACGACAAACGCTCTTCCAGAAACTGCTGACTTTATTTTGTCCGTATCCGCCTTTGGTGCCACCGTCCCAGTTGGACTTGATTTCGCTACAGGAAAAAATCAAGCTATGTGACCATCTTTTCCACAACTAAAACATACCTTGGAAGACTGTGAACAGTTGGACTTTTATGTCCCTCCTCTCCGCATTAGTAGCATCTAACTGGCGGTCATTCTCCTCCCCTAGAATTTGTTGCTGGTGCTAGTGCTGCTGCCGACGTCTTCCCGTCATCGTTAAATCTTCTCTTCTTGAAATTTCCACTTGAATTATTTCTTCTATTATCTTGGCCATGATTACCACCGAAGTGGTTACCATTTCTCGTTGTAAGACCCCAACTTTTTATAAATAAAGATTTAATTTCCCTAATTATTATTTTGAAATAGTAAAGGGTTTGATTTGATTAATGTGGTTAGTTATGGGTAAAATGCGCAAATATTTTAAATAAGCAAGTGGTTATAAAATATTCATTGTTGTCGGAGAATATTCTTTTGGTAGTGGAATATTCTTCATTGTCGGGAATATTAAATGATATCGGTAGCAGACTTTTGTGTGGGCCCCATAACGTGAAAAGCGATTGGATGAAGAAAACAACAAGTTTGAGTTTTTATTAATAACGGCGTAATGGTTACCGTTAATACTGTTGGAATACCCGGTGGTTAAAATACGATGAATATGCGATGTCGCACAAGAAGACATTTGCAGTATTGCACCAATTATTGATTCTTACGTAAGAAGGCACTACTCAATAATTGTTACAGTAATTATTGTTCAATATTTTATTTTATTGATTCAATAATTACTGCGTTGATATTTTATATTATTGTTGTTTCAATAATTCTCACTACAATCGTATTTTCATTATATCGATCAATAATTCATATTATTTGAATAATATTATTAGATAGCATTATTGGCAATGTCTAAAAAGTTCATCTAAGGAGAGGTTTGGTCACCTAATTCTTGGCCAAGAAGGAGAAATCCTTATTGGAAGCCCCCTCTTTCACCGGAATGGCCCTATTGTGAGATTGAAATTCTGTAATATTATTTTTGTATAATTAATTATTAATTTTTATGATAAGGAAAATATTCATTTTATGTGGATATAGATGGAGAAAATTTTTAATGTGACAACTGTTGAAAATTGATATTTTATCTTTTCTGATAAAATAATTCATTTAAATATATTATTATATTATAATAATATAATAATGGTGATATTTTTACAATGAATGTGTGATATATGAATAAATGAGGAGGAAGAGTATTTTTGTTACAAAAAATGTTTAACACATGTTTTGTGTGTTGATGGACCCTAATTTTTACTGAAATTTGATTATAGCCTGCAAAATCGTCCGTATGTGGATTTCGGTCAATTTTTATTTGGAATTTGGAAAAACTTTCTTCTGTAAAGTTGTAGAGAATTAAATTTTCTATGGAATGGACATACGATTTGAATTTTTCTGATAAAAGGGCTATTTATTATGAATTATTGAAGTTCTGAAATATTGGGTCTGAATTGATTTTGTTACAAAAATTGTTTAAAACATATTTTTCATGTTGGCGGGCCCTACTAGCATGTGTAAGATGCTGAAATTTAGATTTCAAATTGTGCGTATAATATTTTTATAAATATTATTATTTTATTTAATTTTCTGCATTGGTGTTCTAAGCATTTTCATATAAACAGGGTGCTTAAGTTAGAATTAAAAATCACATTTAAATCGAAGTTTTCTCTCTATATTATCGAGCGTATTTTTGTGAGTATTTAGATATCTTGAGTATTGCTATACGGTGCAAGTTTCCTTCAGCTTTATATCTGATATTCCAGCCATAAGTATTATTCTTTTGAGGTAAGGGATGTTATTTTTTAAAAAATGTTATTATTTCTTTTAATATCATTATACAGGAATATTGGTAAGATTTTTCTTGTGAAATTCTTATCTTTTCATGTCGGGGTTACTATTCATGAGTTACTATTCACGAGTTACTATTTACAAGTTACTATTCACGAGTACTATTCACAAAGCATGATAATTTTCTTGTGAAATTTCTACCTTTTAGTGTCGGAGTTACTATTAACGATACTAAGATTATTCACGTGATACTGCAGACTATTCACTTAATATGACACTATTCACAAAAAAATTAAATTTTCTTTTCTGTGTCTAAGATATCTATTATGGATACTAGCTTTGATTGTATCCATGTTTTGATCTTCATTCTTGAATTTTACTCCACTATGGTTGTTTATGAAGTATTTTTGAACTTAGGTTGTTTGAAATACGAATCCTTAATATTTGTTCTTTTGTTTCACTGGATTCGTTTGTTTAAAAAATATTTTTCATCATCCTCAGTCCTAAATGATGATATTACTGAATATCTTTGGCCTGTAGTGCAAAGATAAATGATTTTCTGATAAATATCTTTAGCCCGTAGTGCAAAGATGAACAAGTGTTGAGATGAACATGACCGACTGATGAATATCTTTGGCCCGTAGTGCAAAGATGACTATTTGATTCAAGATGTATATTGATTGATGTTACAGAGATAAAATATCGATGATGACCTTTTAAATTTATAGATGATAGTAGATTTCATTCTCTACTTAACTCTTCTAATGAATTATTGTTTCCGCTGCAGTTGTTGATCTAAAACTTGTTGTCTATTATATTCTATCAGATTTTTCTCTGTTGAAGACTAAGGATAATTTGTTGTATATTGTCTTAGTCATAATATTCTTTACTGGGCTAGTTGAGCTCACCCTTTTTTCTTTTTTGTTCATTTTTTTCTCAAGAGGCGAGAATATATGAACTAGTCTGGGGTGTGGATTGATGGTTCAAGATAGTTGTTTTAGTAGTCCTCAATATTCTATAAAATAGTGTATCAATAATTGTAATGAGGACTTTATTTGGGTGTGGATATTGTCTAGAAGACAATATTTGTATTTAAACTCACAGCATAAGTGTTGTCGTATTTTGCACGACAATTGTAATAATGAAGTTGTAGTTGTTTGTTTCGCATTCATGTATTTGGCTACTCAGAATAGGTTGGGTGGATTGGACCTATTTTGGGGGCGTCACAGTTGGTATCAGAGCTTAGGGATATGGTCTCTGGCGGAGATCGGAGAATAGAACTAGAAGGGGAGAGACGAGTAAATCCTTCGCTAGTGTGTCCTACTTAAGCTTATTTGTTGGTTGGTCAGAGTATATGGTTATTATGTGCATGTTAATTTCTTTAATTAACCCTTCTTTAATATAATTATTTAGGACTGAGGATGATGAAAAATATATTTTAAAGAAAACGAATCCAGTGAGACAAAAGAACAAATATTAAGGATTCGTACTTCAGTTTATCCATGTTCTAAAATACTCCATAATAAACTATTGTGGAGCAGGATTCAAAAGTGAAGATCAAAACATAGATCCAATTAAAGATAGGAACCATAACAGACAATTTTGAACACATAAAAGAAAAATTAATTTTTCTGTGAATAGTGTCGTATTCGTGAATAGTGTCGTATACGTGAATAGTAACTCCGACACTAAAAGGTAGAAATTCCACAAGAAAAATCATCATGCTTCGTGAATAGTAACTCGTGAATAGTAACTCATAAATATTAACTCGTGAATAGTAACTCATGAATAGTAACTCATGAATAGTAACCCCGACATGAAAAGATAACAATTTCACAAGAAAAATCTTACCAATATTCCGGCATAATGATATTGAAAGAAATAATATCATTTATAAAAAAAATAACATCCCTTACCTCGAAAAGACAGTACTTCTGACTGGAATACTAGATATAGTGCTGAAGGAAGCTTGCACCGTATAGCAACACTCAAGATATCTAAATACTCACAAAAATACGCTCGATAATACAGAGAGGGAAAACTTCAGTTTCTGGTATGATTTTCAATTCTAACCTAAGCACCCTATTTGTAGGAAAATGCTTAGAACACCAATGCAGAAAATTTAATAAAATAATATATTTATAATCAAATTTTCCTTAGCCCACCACATCAAAAACACATTTACCACACAAAAAAATGAAAAACATGTTTAAAACAATTTTGTAACAAAATCAATTCAGACTCAATATTTTGGAACTTCAATAATTCATAATAAATTGCCCTTTTATCAGAAAAATTCAAATCTTATGTCCATTCCACAGGAAATTTAATTCACTACAACTTTGCAGAAGAAAGTTTTTCCAAATTCCAAACAGAATTTAACCGAAATCCACATACGGACGATTTTGCAGGCTATAATCAAATTTTAGTCAAAAATAGGGTCCACCAACACACAAAACATGTGTTAAACATTTTTTGTAACAAAAATACTCTTCCTCCTCATTTATTAATATATCACACATTCATTGTAAAAATATCACCATTATTATATTATTTAAATATAATAATATATTTAAATGAATTATTTTATCAGAAAAGATAAAATATCAATTTTCAACAATTATCACTTTAAAAATTTTCTCCATCTATATCCACATAAAATGAATATTTTTCTTATCATATAAATCAATAATTAATTATTCACAAATTATATTACGTAATCACAATATCGACAACCGTGTCGCTCCTCAGAAAGAGGGGCTTTCAATAAGGATTTCTCTCATTGGCGCAGCAATTAGGTGACCAAACCTCTCCTTAGATGTAACTTTCTAGACATTGCCAATAATGTTATCTAATAATATTGTTCAAATAATATGAATTATTGATTTGATAATGGAAAATACTGTGTGGTGATAATTATTGAAACAACAATAATATAAAATATCAACGCAGCAATTATTGAATCAATAAAATAAAAAATTGAACAGTAATTACTGTAACAATTATTGAGTATTGCCTTCTTACGTAAGAATCAATAATTGGTGCAATACTGCAATCATCTTTCAACAACAGTATTATCGTATTTTAACCACCGGGTATTCCAACAAAGATAAATTCAGAATAAATACGCCGTTATTTATAAATAACTTATACTTGTCATTTTTTTCATCCAATCGCTTTTTAGTTATGGGGCCCACACAAGGTCAAGCCATCGCATTTAATATTTCTCGACAAGAAGAATATTTTATAACCACTTGCTTATTTAAAATATTTGCGCATTTTACTCATAACTAACCACATTAATCAAATCAACCCCTTTACTATTTCAAAATAATAAATAGAGGAAATTCTATTTTATTAAAAAAAATAATAATAAAAGTTTGGGGTCTTACAAATCTCACATAACATGAGAATACCAAAGAACAAGTAACTAAAAGGGACAAATAAAATCCCGACGTCGACAAGTATCTTGCAGAGGCTAACCAAAAGAAGCTTAGTGAAGTTTCGGTTATAAATAAAGTTTTGTTCATGATTGAAATAAATTTTTCTTTAAGTCAAGGTTTTACTTAGGTATTGGATACCAGCTTTGGTTCCCATAAATATAGATTTATGAAGAGACCAAATAGAAGTAGAAAACTAAACAAAGGTAAGTAATCCTATGTGTGGGAAATGAAGCAAAGGTTGTTGTATTAGCCATAAGAACTTATAGTTTAGTACAGCCTACGAGCAAGTCTATTAAGTCAATAAGTTGTTATTGTATTTCAGTTCCGTTAAAACATTATTTCTATTTTGTTGTTGGATAACAAAACTTTTTGTATTATATTTAAGAACAATTGTTGTTCTATTTATAATGATAATGTTTTGTATAGAACTGGAATATTACTTAATAGATTTTGTATACTTGACTTATGAGAAAATAATTTTGAAAATTGAACAAATTAGTATAAGAAAAAGAGATGATTATTCAAAGAGTTGAATATTTGTATTTGTTGAAATACAAGTATGAATCATTTGAAAGGTTCAAAGAATTCAGAAGTGAAACTAATTGGCAAAGTATTAGAATTCTTCGATTAGATCAAGGAATAAATACGTGTGCAATAAGTGTCTAGATCATCTCAAATGGTTTTCTCACAATGGAGACCTCCTGATACGCAATAATTGATTGATGTATCTCAAAGAAAAAATTATACCATGTTGGACATGGTGTGGTCCATAATGATTTTATCGATATTCCAGTATTCTTTTTGGGGTCATACCCTAGAAATGGTTACATATCTACGAAAAGGTAACCTTAAAATCCGACCCCAAGACTCTGTAAAGTTATGGACAGGGAGGATTCTTAAAATTAAGTATGTTAAGATAAGGGGTTGTCCAGCTTATGTGTAAAGGTTTCAAAAGGATAAGTTTGGGACAAGATTTGACAAGTGCAGATTTATGGGACATCCTAAAGTAAGTTTAGGGTATATGTTCTATAATCCTATTTATCAAAAGGTGTTTGTTGCGACACAATCTACCTTCTAAGATAAAGGTGCTTATCATTGAAGGGGCTAGTGGAAGGATAATTGATCTTGAAGAGTTCAAGAACTACAACTCACTATAAGTCAAATAAGAGGAACCTGTAGATAGATCTATTGTACCACAACCGAATTATAAATTTGGAGTAGTAACGAAGATACCTAGGAGGTATGGATTCATCATAGATGATGAGGTACACATCATAGAAGATGATGATCCAATTACATACAATGAGGTAAGAGTTGTAGACACTAAGAGAAATGGATTCAAGTAAGCTTCTCAAAATGGAACATTCAATTTGATAAGATAATCAAAAGAGTTTGATTTTATCAAAATCAAGAATGAACCTAGTGTGTACAAAAGGGTCAGTGGGAGCGCCGTGACATTCTTAGTATTATATGTTGATATAGTATAGATATGGAATGGCATACCAATGTTATAATCAGTAAAGATTAAGTTGTCTAAACATTCCTCTATGAATGATTTAGGAAAAGTATCAAAATTGGGAATACAATTCTATATAGGTAGATTTAAAAGGATGCTTGACTTAACCCAAGGAACGTATATTCATTTGATGCTAAAGCTATTTAGCATGGCAAACTCCAAGAGATGTCTCATATTGATGAGCACTGGAGTGTATCTCTCTTAATAGTCCCCATAAACTCCTAAAAGAGAGATTGTATGAGTAACTATCATATATGCAATAAAATATACGAGACCTAATTTTGATCAATCATATTCTAGATAAGATCACTATAAGACAGTGAAAATATCCTAAAGTACTTAACCGGCACTAAGAATGTGATCATATTCATTGTAGGTCTAAATTAAAACTAGAGGGTTTAACCGACTCAAGTTTTTCAGACTGACTAAGACAACAACAAATCCACTTTAAGGTAAAGCGTTACCTTGAACGATGATGTAGTGAATTGGAAAGGTTCCAAATAGCAAAGAGTTGCAGGTTTAGTGATAAAGACAAAGTATATAGCTGTAAATGAAGCTGCAAGTTAATTATTTGGATGAAAACTTTATTACAGAACTAGGAATAGTTCCTATGTCTCATCTTGGATCTAAACATATGTTGCAACACTTTCACTTGATTAAAGAATCATTAAAAAAGGAGAAGTCGCTAAAGAGATAGTGGACTCTCAAGAACAACATTACATATCCATTAACTAAAGCTATCCAACAGCAGGATAATCGTCACTTAGAGAAGAAGGGTATAAGATACTATGGCGATTGGCTTTAGTGCAAATGGGAGATTGAAATTAGTATACACACAAGCCACTCATGTTTGATGATAAAGCATATACTTCGTAACAATCTTATTCATTTATTAATAAAAAGTTTTAATTTATTAAAGGCTTTTAATTATCTACATGATGCTGCTTTATAATATGTAATAAACCTATAGTTTTAAGCAATAATTTTAGAATAATGATGATGATCATTCTAATGACATCTAAACTCTTAGAAAGCTTAAAACTAAAATAGTTCCCAATTGTTGGATTACTAAATTGGGGATTAGTGAATCCGGATAGATTGGTACATACGTTGCTTGCTCATTGGATGAGGATGATTGATCTCATGATCATTTGTATGGAGACACTAAAGCAAGTATGTAGGTTCTTGTTGGAGAATAAGTTCACTAAACGTGGCTCGCTAAGGAATACCTAATGGAGTTTTACTTTCTTGTCAATAGGAATTCCTGTTGTGATAATAGTACAAGTAATCCTTGGAATTGAGATCATCATAGTATCTTGTGCATGATGAGTTACACTTTGACTTGTTCCTTAAGACCATTAGGGTATATCAAAGGGTATGCATGGGTATAATAAGTTGTACATGGACATAATGTATGATCAATAAAGAATCTACCGCTTCTAGTAAAAGAAGAGAAATATCCTATGTGATTCGATAAATGACAACCCAATAGTCCTTGGCCAAGGCAGAATGAAATTAGAAAGGAGTTTCTAATTTGTATTATTTGGAGTTGTGCATTTAAGAGACATATAATTAAATAAAATAAGACTTGACAGTAATTCCATGTCTTATATTTAATTAGGACATTGTATGGTGGAATAATTGAATTGTACGGTAACTATTTACTCAAAGGTTCTTTTATGATTAATATTGAAATCTATATTATCTGGAAAGTCGTTAATCGCTAGGGAGGCTTATCCCTATTGTAGAATAAATATTATTTATTTAAATAAATTAATAGTTTAATTTATTTATTTAGATAAGATTAGAATTGTTCTAATTGATTTATTCACAACCGGTTTAATATGGAGAACCTAAAGGGTCACACCATAAAAGGAGGAATAATTATTTAAGAAGCAAATGGCATAATCGTAATAATAAGTTAAGTATATTTAATTTAATCTACGGTGATAGAATAAATTAAATAGCTTAATATTTATTATTTAATATTTTAGAAATATTAAATATAAATTAATAAGAGGAGTCTTATTATTATTATTATTATTACTATTGTTATTTAATTCCTAAAGAAGTTTGAGACTTAATTAATAAAAGTACTCTCATATATCCTAATAAGATTAGGAGGCTAATTAATTAAAATAGTTTAATTAATTATTCCTAATAAGATTGGGAGCCTAATTAATTAAAAGAGTTTAATTAATTAAAATAAAACCTAAGTCCTTAATTGTTAAGGAGGGTTGCCTACATCTATAAATAAGAGGAGCCTAATTCTAGGTGGGGGTTGTTGACGTTTTCACAACAAACGTAATTAAAAGAGTTGGGAGAATACACCTTTTTTTATGAGAGATAAAAAAACTAGGGTTTTGCCAAATACCCATCTTCTTGAATCTTTCTTCTTCCATGGTGGATCACCTCTAGAGGCCAAACACTTGGGTGGCTAACGTTGATCAAAGGAAGGAATCAAACCAGGTGGATTCAAGTTGAACGCGAAAAGGATTGGAGGTGAACCCGTTCCTAAGGAAGCTAGTTTTTACAAAGGGTATGAATCTATTCTCCATCTATTTTATATTGATTGATAATTATGCACATAGTATGATCTTGGTGATGGGTTTGTATGAAAAATTTTAAATTCTTATTTTATCGCACTTCCGCACCTTTTGTGTAATTTGATTGTATGATCGCGCTATATACAAACCCAACAGTTTAACCATTAATAACTTGAGATGTAGACATGTTATGGACTTGATTCTACTTTCAGTCTACTCTCCTCATGACATACTATATCAATGATACACTTACAAACTCAAACAATTAACAGATTTGGATTTAGAGGCTTTGACATTTGACTGTCAGACCTCATTTTTAGGGTTCTTGATAATTTCTTAAATCTTGATTTTATTGCATTTAAATGTTATAGATCCATGGTTTATCATCATAGATCATCAAATAACATATCATAGCATATAAACATAAAAACACAAAATCTACCTAAGCATACAAGATGTAAATAGGGCTAGGGTTTATACCTTCTTGAGCAATGTTTTGATTTCTGCCCTTTGATCTGATCTAGTGTATGTGTTACAACCCGAAAAATCGAATTGTCCAGAATTTAAGTTTAAAGAATTAGTTATTAATAAAATGAATTTTTACTAATACTATTCTGTGTTATGTGTTTATTAATCGTTCTATAACATAGAATGATTATTAATCGAGAGGATTCTGGCTACGAGCTAGACTGAACGAGTAAGAATTTTCAAGACGAAAATAAAATTTTTCCGGGAACAAAAATATTTTTGGGGAAAAAGACGAAATAGACACTATTCATCAATTTTTGCTCGAAGATTTATTTTGAATTTTCGAGAAACGCGTAATGATAGCATTCTGAGACGAGATGGAATATTCAATAATATTTCAGTTATGGCAAAAACGAAGTTTTCACCTGCGGACTTAAAACCTAAGGGTTAGGAAAAGTGAGTTTCGAGAATTTTATGATTTCGTATAATAATTAAAGTTATTATGCATGAGAAATATGAGTATAATACTAGTTATTATACGAGTATAGTACGAAGATTAGTATGACGTAGAATACGAATATCGTACAAATTATATACGAAGAGAATACGAGAATACGAGAATGGAATGCGTAGAATACGATTAGTCTAAATGGACTTTGCATTCATGGACTTTGTAGAATCCAAGTGGACTTGGATTATATCAAGCCCAATGGAATGTGTAATCAAGCCCAGAGAAGGCCCAGTAAGAATTAATGTACGGCCCAATGTTAGATTTAATTAAGCCCGATCCAAGAAAATTAATCGCGGATCGAACCAATGGGTCACCGGATGGGTAAAACCCATGGGGAAGACCCATGGGCATAAGGGGTGGCCACTTGGTCACCAAGTAAGGGTGGTGACCAAGTAAACTTGGTGGCTAATGTTGGAATAGTAAGGAGGTGGGGGAAATGACTAAAATGCCCCTAACCTTAGTTTTCTATAAATAGAAAGCTTAAGTTCATTATTTTGAGCTTTTGAAAATCCTACACTATGAGAAATAAAGAGAGTTCAGATGGGAGAAGAAGAGGGAGAGAATGAGGAAAAGCTTGCCCGAGTGCACGCTTTGTCCGACGGAAAGAGATTAAAGAAGAACGGTAATCTAAACCCTAGTTTTTTCTAATTTTCTTTAAGTTTAATATGTTCAAAAGCATAACTTAATGAAGATAAGAAGTAAATGAAGTTAAGAATGAATTCATATGGTTGAAATCATGAGAAAAATGAAGAAATAAGAATTTGGAATTTAGTTTATAAATTTCATAAGGAAGTATAAGATTCGTAAGGATTTTGAGCAATCCGAATGAATCTTATGAATGAGTAGCTCAAATAAGTAAGGAATGATGTTCTATAACATCAAATTCCAAGAAAAAGTAGAATCGTAATCCAAAATATCGATTAATATGAAGAACGAACGAAGAACGCGAAGAACACGCGAAGAACGTTGTTGATGGACAAATTTAAAACCATCATAGGATAATTGTTGTTGATGGACAAGTTTAAAACCATCGCGTATAAGTTAGTTGCTTATTGCTTGGTTAGGAACGTTAGAAACGGTCTTGAAGAACGGATTAAAACTGAGCTATAACGAAGTGTTGGCAAAATTTTTGTAAAAGATAAATGAGAATTAGAAAGTTAGTAAATGAACCTGAACATGTAGGGTTTTATAAGAATGTAAGAGAACGTAGAAAACATGAGTCATGGACTCAAGAACGAACGAATTCTGAGTTCGGATGACCGAATTACGGACGAACAAACGAAGAACGTTAAAAATGTAAAACGAACGAAGGGCGAAGATTAAGCCAATTGAATGGCATGTTAACGGATTCAGAATGAAGATATGTCCAAGGGTAATCGAAGTAGGTAAGATAAGGGAGAGAATGGCTTTGGAACGTCCTCGTTCTGAGTTATAACGAAGAAGTTATGAGATTTCGAAATCAGCATCTCAAGCTTGTAAAAGACTTAGAAAATTTTTCTAGGTTTCATGCTCGGCACCGCAGCGAGAGTCGTGCCTTGGGGGTGCAACTGCACGCAGTCATGAGCTCAAAGCCATTAGCTATCGCTAATTGGCTGCTGCAATCTGAAAAGAAAGAAAGAAGGGCATGGGCGCATGGTGCCAATGCAGGGCAATACCCAGAAATGAGATTTTAACTGCTCAATTTCTCGGGGGAAGTGCAAGAAAGAAATATGAATATTTAATTCAACTAATTTAACACTTAATCAAGTGTATTAAACCATAGATGAAGGTTGAATGAAAAGATTAAACGAGATTAAAAGACGAAGCATGTAGACGCGGGTTACGTAACCAATATCCGGGGACCATAGTCGCGATAAACGAACGTGGGGAATTACTTCAATTGTGATTCCTTAGACGTTGAGTGACGAAAGTAATGTATAACATTTTGATGTTATGACCTGGTAATGAGAGATGAACGTAAAGTGTTTAGACGCTATGAACGCAACGCTGTTGCGATGAACGATCGGTCTTAGCATACAACGAACCGTATGGCTTTGACATTAAGAAAGAATAATGAACATAAGGTTCATGGGATGAATAACGATTGAAAGTGATTAAAACTTTGAGTAAAGGTTGAATGAGAGATTAAGAGACGAGCAACGTAAATGTTGAATACGTAAACGATTCTCGTGAATCGTATTCACGTCGGGCAAACGTTCTAAGTATACATTGGTTGTATGACTTAGACGTTATCGAAGGTAGTAAATAAGATATGATTGGTATCCAGAAAGCCATAGAGAACGGTAAGAAGTTTAACGAAGGCCGAATGTGAGTCGGAGGAGAATGTTAGAATGAAATGTAAGATTTGAACACTTGAACCGGCGTACAGGTTAAGTGTACGTGAATATTAAACGGGTAGGACCTACACTCCGTGTATGGTTTGACCGTAGAGTAATGAAGATCAGTGATTAAACCTGTGATCGATGAAGAAGCTGAATTAAAGACAAGTACGTATAACGTAAAAGAAGCCGAGTTAATGTTTATAACTTGGATAACGTTCCGAGTTAAATTAATCGGACGTTGTAAGTTAAGAATAAGGTAACGTAAAATGTTTATCGCTATTAAAGCATAGAATGAATATGGAATGATCGTTCTGAGTATACAAAAGACTGTATGACTTAGACGATGATGAATAAATCCTAAGGTATGGCATTTAGTTGCCAGAAAGCCATAAAGAATAAGAATTTGACTTAACGAATATTATAGTTTAATAGTTCGGATAAGTTAAGATAAGTTTAGGTTGTGGTACAATCGTAACCTTTAATGGTTGACATATGGGAGCTGGGCTAAACAATTCCTTCAGAGAGCGAAGGTATATTCAAAACTGGCAACCGATCTAACTCACTGTGTGGGCAGTGTAGATGAGACGGGAACTTGTTTGTTGGTTGTTTGTGGGAAACCACTCAGAGTACCATATGGACTACTAGTAGAGACACGATGTGTGCTGAGTCCTAGGAAAGTATAAGAAGAAGATAAGAATGTAAATCATCAAAGATGATGAACATATTGAGTAAGACATCTCCGTATGTCATGAAGCTGTTAACCGGTAAAGGAAGTTTGTTGCGTAAACTTAGTTTGTAAGAATGCGAACCCTAAGAAGTAAAGTTAAGTAAACCAATGTGTAAAGTCAAGTATATGACTAATTGGTGTATGTGTTATTTCCTTATGTGCTACATACGAATTGGAATGAGCAGTTCAGCGTAAACTATAAGCTGTAGTTGTGCATAAGGCAAGTTTCCTAACTTCATTCATATTTTAAATGAATGCTAGTTTCTAAACTTCTCATATGTTGAACTTGAGAAGTTCTGTCTATGTGCAAATGTGTGATATTTGTACAAGGTGTTAGAATATATGAGGCCTTGTGCCACAATGTGAACACTTCGGTGTTTCTATGATATGAACTGTTATGTGATTGAACTGTTCAATATGAGCATGTTCTGTTGATACATGAACCGTTATTGTTAAGTCTGTGTTATTGATTCTAGCCAGACATAATGTGTATGAAAGAGAGTAGAGAATGAAAGTATTTCAAAAGGAATGTAACTGATGTTTTAAAATGATAGGAATCGAGATTATTCCTATTATTCAAGCTGCTTCATAAACTTTGTTCGGTTATTGAAGTCTTACAAGAATGTTTGAATTCTTAAAGTTATTTGTTCAACTGTTATGACTTGCTGGGCAATTGAATGCTCACATTTGCTTTAAATAAAAACATTTTCAGCGAACGATGTTAGAAAGAACTTAAGGATCCCAGAAAGATTAAGCTGATCGGTATCCAGAAGAAGTGTCATTCATTAGATGAATGAGCGTGAAGATCAAGCGAATACTTGTAATATAGAATGATAGAATTAAACTATAGAATAGTTTAATGAACGATTATGTATCCTTGGTGGCGGATAAAAGTCACTTGTACAAGATGTAATAAATAATGTAATTATCATTATTTGGAATGAAAGAGGTTTTAAGGTTTTAGAACCTGGGATTTGAGGATGTATGTTGTTATATTTAGCTATATAATGATGTATATATGGAAGAAGATGGGATCGTGATGTACGAAATCCGGATGTGAAAATAGACCGTATTTCGGGGCGTTACAGTATGGGGTGTTCTTGGCTGATCTTAGGACTTAGTTTCTCTCAAAATTTCATGGGTTTAGGAGAGAGAGAGAGTATTGGCTATGGAAAAATAAAGTAAAGGGTTTTCTTTACTTTTCTCTTTCTTACAATTCTAATCTTTTGATACAATGAATTTGGCAGGTATAGGCGTCAAGATTTGGCTGATTGGAATTGATTTATAGCACACGTGATATCCAAAGTAGTGATTCACCAAGATTTTCCATATCTTTTACCTAAAATTTGACACCCCCAAAATAGGTATACATCACCCATTCTGAGTTGCCAAATATATGGTACAAAATTCAAATACAAACTTAATTTATAAAACTGTTAAATATCGTGCAGAATACGACAAAATATAAGCTGTGAGTTTTAATACAAATATTGTCTCCTAGACAATATCCAAACTCAAATAAGTCCTCATTACAATTATTATCACACTATTTAATAGAATATTGAGGACTACTGTAGCAACCATCTTGGACCATCACTCCATTCCCTGACTAGTCCCAGCTATATTCTCATTTCCTGAAGAGAACAATGAAAGAAAAGGGTGAGCTCAACTAGCCCAGTAAAGAATATTATGACTAAGATAATGTAGAATAAATTATCCTTAGTCTTCAACAGTATAACAACTGATAGAATACAATAGACAACAAGTTTTAGATCAAAACTGCAGCGAAATAAGTAATCCATTAGAAGAGTCAAGTAGAGCATGATATCAACTATCTTCTATGATTTAAAAGTCCATCATCAATTTTATCGCTGAGACTCAGCTAAATAAATAATCCACATCACTGAATTATCCATGCACTACGGGCCAAGGATATTCATTATTATCACATCCACGAATCATCCATGCACTACGGGCCAAGGATATTCATTAGTATCACTAATGGTCATGATTATACAGATACATAGTCATAATCATACCAATCAATAGTCCATCTATGCAGTACGGGCCAAAGATGACTTTTATCATAATATAAGCATGAGGATGATGACAATGATATAAGCATCTATCAAACAAAATCAAGGATAAATATTAAAGACTTCAAATTTATCTAGAATTTAAAAATATCTAAATTATCAACATGATAACTGCTTTGTGGAGTAAAAATCAAGAATAATATTCACGTATCAAAAATAATTTGGACAGAAAAGAATCAATTTTTCATCGTGAATAGTACCCCGGATGAATAGTACCTGAGTGAATTGTACCCCGTGAATAGAACTTTGTGAATAGTATCGTACGTATGAATAGTGACATATGTATGAATAGTACCCATGAATAGTACTCCAGCATGAAAAGCTTAGAATTTAACAAGAATGTTCAAAAAAATATCCTTGTGAAACGATACTTGTAAGACCACAACCTTTTATGAATAAAAATTTAATTTCCCTAATTATTATTTTTGAATAATAAGGTGTTGATTTAATATAATGCTTTAGTCATGGGTGAAATGAGCAAATTTTTCAAAGTAAGCAAGTGGTTATAAAATATTCGTTTTGTTGGAGAATATTCGTTTGGTCGATGAATATTCTTTTTTGTCGAAGAATATTCGTATGACGGTGCAGTCATTAGTGGACCCCATAGAATGAATCTCGGATATAGAAAGCGATAAAAATAACTTTTTTTATAAAAATAACGGTAAAATTGTTACCGTTAAACTGTTGAAATACTCGATGGTTAAAATACAGTAATACGTGGTGTTGTATAGTAACACACGGTATTGCATAATAATTCTAATTATTTATTCTTACGTAAGAAGTCACTACTCAATAATTGTTACAGTAATTACTGTTCAATATTTTATTTTATTGATTCAATAATTGCTATGTTGATATTTTATATTGTTAATTCA
Organism: Panax ginseng; assembly: GCA_020205605.1. Classification (NCBI taxonomy): domain Eukaryota; kingdom Viridiplantae; phylum Streptophyta; class Magnoliopsida; order Apiales; family Araliaceae; genus Panax; species Panax ginseng. The sequence goes on from CM035133.1 coordinate 51,320,000, forward strand.
ATAATTGTAACTGCATAGTATTTCCTATTATCAGATCAATATTTTATATTATTTGAATAATATTATTAGATAGCATTACTGGCAATGTCTAGGAAAGGGATTTGGTCACCTAATTGCATGCCAGTAAGGAGAAATCCTTATCGGAAAGCCCCATCTTTCTTGGGAACGACCTGGTTGTCAATATTGTAGTTCTGTAATATTATTTGTGAATAATTAATTGTTGATTTTTATAATAAGAAAATATTTATTTTATGTGGATATAGAGGAAGGAATTAATGTTGAGGTGTTTTATCAATATTTTGTCAGAATGGAGGTGTTGAAAATCATCTATATATGGATTTCGGTCATTTTTCGTTTAGAATTTGGAGAAACTTTCTTCTACAAAGTTGTAGAGAATTAAATTTTCTATGGAAAGGACATATGATTCATATTTTTCTGATAAAATGGCTACTTTTATGAATTATTGAAGTTTCTGAATATTGTGTCCGAATAGATTTTTGGAGTTATAAATATTTTTTAAAAGAAAAACATTTTTTTGTGTTAATGGGCCCCACTAGTGTGCTGATGAATTCGTTCATGGGTGGGCGTGAATTTTTTTTTATAAAATATTATTTTATTAAATTTTCTGCTTTGGCGTTCTAAGCATTTTCCTATAAATAGGATGCTTAAGTTAGAATTAAAAATCACACCAGAATCAGAAGTTTTCTCCCTCTATAATATCGAGCATATTTTTGTGAGTATTTAGATACTTTGAGAGTTAATAAGTGATGCAAGTTTTCTTCAGCATTATATCCGATATTTTAGTCAGAAGTACTTGTCTTTTGAGGTAAGGGATGTTATTTTTTTATAAATGATATTATTTCTTTTAATATCATTATACCTAAATATTGATATGAATTTTATTGTAAATTTTTACCTTTTTCGTGTCGGGATTACTATTCACGTATACGACAATATTCACGAATACGACACTATTCATAGAAAAATTAAATTTTCTTTTCTTTGTCCAAGTTGTTTATTATGGTTACTATCTTTGATTGTATCCATGTTTTGGTCTTCATTCTTGAATTTTGCTCCAGAATTGATTATTATGGAGTATTTTTGAACTTGGATAAACTAAAGTACGAATCCCTAATATTTGTCCTTTTATCTCGCTGAATTCGTTTTTTTAGAATATTTTTTTATTATCCTCAGTCCTAAATGGTGATATAACTGAATATCTTTAGCCTGTAATGCCAAGATAAAGGATTACTTGATGAATATCTGTGGCCTGTAGTGCAAAGATGAATGATTACTTGATGAATATCTTTGGCCCATAGTGCAAAGATGGACAAGTGTTGAGATGAACATGACCAACTGGTGATAAAAATGAATATCTTTGGCCCGTAGTGCAAAGATGAATATTTGGTTCAAGATGTATATTGATTGATGTCATAGGGATAAAATATTGATGATGAACTTTTAAATCATAGAAGATAGCAGACTTCATTCTCTACTTAACTCTTCTAATAAATTTTTATTTACACTGCGAATATTAGTCTAAACTTGTTGTCCATTATATTTTATCTGATTTATTGAAGGCTAACGATAATTTGTTTTTCATTATCTTAGTCCTAATATTCTTTACTGGGCTAGTTGAGCTCACCCTTTTCCTTTTTGTTCCATTTTTCTTCTCAAGAGGCGAGAATATAGCTGGTACTAGTCAGGGTGTGGAGTGATAGTTCAATACAGTTATTATAGCAGTCATCACTATTTTATAAAATAGTGTATCAATAATTACAATGAGGACTTTATTTGAGTTTGGATATTATTTAGAAGACAATATTTGTATTAAAAATCATAGTATATGTGTTGTCGTATTTTTCACGACAATTGTAATAATGAAGTTTGTAGGTATTTTTTGTACCATGTATTTGGCTACTCAAAATGGGTTGTGTGGACCTATTTTGGGGGTGTCAAAGTTGGTATCAAAGCTTGGAGATATGATCTCTGGTGGAGATCTGGGATTAGAACTAGGAGGGGAGAGACGAGTAAATCCATCGCTAGTGTATCCTACCTAAGCTTATTTGGTATTTAATGGGTCATTCAGAGCATAGGGTTAATATGTGATATGTTAATTTGTTTAATTAACCCTTATTTTATGATAGTATTTGAGAATGACAGCTGAAAATATTAACAATGGAGTGAATGAGACCGTTGAGACACCTCTAATCACCAACCAGGATAATGTGATTTCAGGAGAAGAAGAAATTTGAGATATCCATGTGGTGAGTGAAGAATTAATAGTTACACCTGAGCTAATCGCAGAGGTAGCAGCTGAGAGTGAGGAAGAAAAGGAACTTGAGGAGGATTTATTAGGAGAATTTTATGATCGAAATGTAGAACTGCAAAATTGTATTCATGAGTTAGAAGAGCAGGCTGAAGAACGGCAGGCGGTCGTGGAGCAAAGGGATGCAATAATTCAAGATTTTGCTACCCGATATGCGAGTCTTGAACAGAAGCTCTCTCTGGCAAAGCATATTATATTAGAGCTAGAATCTGAGAATGCTATTATCAAAGTTCTGATGAAAGAAGAAACAACTGAATGAATGAGAATGGAGGATGCATGGGTAAAAGCCGCATGACGCATTGATATTATAGAAAAAGACGTCAGATCCAAGAATGGATTTCACTTTTTGGACAACAATTGGGAGAATCCAACATCGAGTTCAGAATTACCCTGTGCAGAGCGGTCAACCCCAATTCGATATGGATCGAAGAGTAATGATTCAAATAATAAATCAGGAATGTGACGAAGCAATTGAGGGTGGAATGTACTCTATAGCGAAGTTAAGTCCAGTTGGGACGATGACACCAAAGGCTATCCCAGACAAGTCAAAGTCAGCGGTTCAAGGGAGAGTGTTTGTCGTGACTTCCCAAAATATGAGGAACCTTAACGAAGTTATCATGGGTTAGTTAATCATAAATTCGTGTGAAGTTTATACCTTATTAGATACCGGTTCTACACATTCTTTTATTTCTCCTACTTGTGCTCAACGTTTAAACTTGACCCCTAAGAAATTAGACTTTGACTTATTTGTTGAAACTTTGTTGGGTGAAACCTTCGTTACATCTACAGTTTATAAATCTTGCTTGATTCAAGTTGGCACCATCACATTACCTGTTGATCTCATCTCTTTGAAAATACTTGCATTTGATGTGATTTTAGGGATTGATTGGTTAACCACTCATCATGCTAAAATTGATTGTTATTGTAAGGTTGTTAGTTTTCATATTCCTAATCAAACCACTAAAGTCAATCACTGTCATATCAAGCTATAAAGTCATTCGTTTATTGAGAAATGGATGTCAAGCTTTCTTAGCCCATGTCATGGATTTAAATAAAAATACGTCAGATTTGATTGATATTTCTATTGTTAGTGAATTTCCTGACGTATTTCCCGAAGAACTTCCTAGTATACCCCAAGAGCGTGAAATCAAATTTTGTATCGACCTTGAACCTGATACAAAACCCTCAAATATTTTGTTACCTAAAATGAACGTAACATGCGCCGAAGTCGTTGGCTCGAGCTGTTGAAAGATTACGATAATATCATTCAATACCATCCTTGAAAAGCGAACGTGGTAGCTGACGCATTGAGTAGAAGATTGTATGCGATTATGAGTGTGACGTTGTTAACACAAAGACCTATTCGTACGACTTACAAAAGATGGAGATGGAGTTAAAGACTTCAAGAACCTACGTGAAGATAGCGAATATACGATTAGAACCGACTTTAATCGATAAAGTTAAAGCCGCTCAAGCTATAAACTCAGAGCTGATGAATGTGAAGAAGAAGGTGCAAGAAAGCGTTATTCTAGAAGCAAGAATCGATGAAAAGAGGAAATCTCAACCCTCGATTTATTGTTCTATTTGAAATCCTCGACCGAGTAGGAATTATGGCATATAAACTCGCTTTACCACCAAGTATGTCTCATGTTCATAACGTTTTCCATATATACATGCTACGTAATTATGTAAAAGACCAGAACCACATTATTGAGTTAGAACCAGACGAGATTGTAGAAGATTTAACGTATGAAGAGGTACCTGTTAAAATCTTGGATAAGAAGGATCATATTTTACGCTCAAAGGTTATATCTCAATTCAAAGTTTTATGGTGAAACCATGATATTGAGAAAATGACCTAGGAGTTAGAATCAGAAATGAAAACAAGGTATCCTTACCTCTTCAACATGTCAGGTACGTATAATTTCGAGGATGAAATTTCATAAGAAGGGAGGTTGTAAGACCTCAACCTTTTATGAATAAAAATTTAATTTCCTTAATTATTATTTTTGAATAATAAGGTGTTGATTTAATATAATGCTTTAGTTATTGGTGAAATGTGCAAATTTTGCAAAGTAAACAAGTGGTTATAAAATATTCGTTTTGTCGGGGAATATTCGTTTGGTCGATGAATATTTTTTTTGTCAGAGAATATTCGTACGACGGTGCAGTCATTGGTGGACCCCACAGAATGAATGTCGGATATAGAAAGCGACCGAATAACCTTTTTATAAAACTAACAGTAAAATTGTTACCATTAAACTATTGAAATACCCGATTATTAAAATATAGTAATACGCGGTGTTGCAAGTAGCACACTGTATTGCACAATAATTTTAATTATTGATTCTTACGTAAGAAGTCACTAGTTAATAATTGTTACAGTAATTACTGTTCAATATTTTATTTTATTGATTCAATAATTGCTACGTTGATATTTTATATGTTGATTCAATAATTGTCACTGCACAGTATTTTCCATTATAATATCAATAATTCATATTATTTGAATAATATTATTAGATAGCATTATTGGCAATGTCTAAGGAAGTTTTGTCTAGGAAAGAGGTTTGGTCACCTAATTGCGCGCCAGTAAGAAGAAATCCTTATCGGAAAGCCCCCTCTTTCTTGGAAACGACCTGGTTGTCAATATTATAGTTCAGTAATATTATTTGTGAATAATTAATTGTTGATTTATATAATAAGGAAATATTTATTTTATGTGGATATAAAGTAAGGAATTAATGTTGAGGTGTTTTATCAGTATTTTGTCGGAATGGAGGTGTTGAAAATCATCCATATGTGAATTTCGGTCATTTTTCGTTTAGAATTTGGAGAAACTTTCTTCTACAAAGTTGTTGAAAATTAAATTTCCTATGGAATGGACATAAGATTCGTATTTTTCTGATAAAGGGGCTAGTTATTATGAATTATTGAAGTTTCAGAATATTGGGTCAGAATAGATTTTTGGAGTTATAAATATTTTTTAAAAGAAAAATGTTTTTTTGTGTTGGTGGGCCCCACTGGTGTGCTGATGAATTTGGTCAAGGTTGGGCGTGAAATTTTTTTATAAAATATTATTTTATTAAATTTTTTGCTTTGGCGTTCTAAGCATTTTCCTATAAATAGGATACTTAAATTAGAATTGACAATCACACCAGAATCAGAAGTTTTCTATCTCTATAATATCGAGCGTATTTTTGTGAGTATTTAGATACTTTGAGAGTTGATAAGCAGTGCAAGTTTTCTTCAAAGATTATATCAGATATTTCAAATGTAAGTACTTGTCTTTTGAGATAAGGGATGTTATTTTTTATAAATGATATTATTTCTTTTAATATCATTATACCTAAATATTGATATGAATTTTATTGTAAAATTTTTACCTTTTTGTGTCAGGATTACTATTCACATATACGATATTATTCACGTATACGGCACTATTCATGAATACGACACTATTCATAGAAAAATTATATTTTCTTTTCTTTGTCCAAGTTGTTTATTATGGTTACTATCTTTGATTGTATCCATGTTTTGGTCTTCATTCTTGAATTTTGCTCCACAATTGATTATTATAGAGTATTTTTGAACTTGGATAAACTAAAGTACGAATCCCTAATCTTTGTCCTTTGATCTCACTAGATTCGTTTTTTTAAAAATATTTTTTTTTATCATCCTCAGTCCTAAATGGTGATATAATTGAATATCTTTGGCCTGTAGTGCAAAGATAAAGAATTACTTGATGAATATCTTTGGCCTGTAGTGCAAAGATGAATGACTACCTGATGAATATCTTTGGCCCGTAGTGCAAAGATGGACAGGTGTTGAGATGAACATGACCAACTGGTGATACAAATGAATATCTTTGGCCCGTAATGAAAAGATGAATATTTGGTTCAAGATCTATATTGATTGATGTCACAGGGATAAAATAATTATGATAGACTTTTAAATCATAGAAGATAGTAGACTTCATTCTCTACTTAACTCTTCTAATGAATTGTTATTTCCGCTGTGAATATTAATCTAAACTTGTTGTCCGTTATATTTTATCTGATTTATTGAAGGCTAACGATAATTTATTTTTCATTATCTTTGTCAAAATATTCTTTACTGGGCTAGTTGAGCTCATCCTTTTCCTTTTTGTTCCATTTTTCTTCTCAGGATGCGAGAATATAGCTGATACTAGTAGGGGTGTGGAGTGATGGTTCAAGACAGTTATTATAGCAGTCCTCACTATTTTGTAAAATAGTGTATCAATAGTTTTAATGAGGACTTTATTTGCGTTTGGATTGTCTAGAAGATAATATTTGAATTAAAACTTACAGTATATGTGTTTTCGTATTTTGCATGACAATTGTAATAATGAAGTTTGTAGTTGTTTTCTGCACTATGTATTTAGCGACTCAGAATGAGTTGTGTGGATCTATTTTGGGGGCATCACAATACTAGATGAAGCACAAATTTTAAGGATATTCTACTCATTTTAAGGAGTATAGAAGCAATACTTTAACAAAAGGAGTGTAGAATTCGGAATCTGAAACGAAATAATATTAGTTACATACTACGGAGTATGGAAGAAAATATTATTGCTTACGAATATTGAACAAAATAATATCATTTACAACTGTTGAACTAAAATAATATTACTTACGAATATTGAACAAAGATAATATTCCTTACGAATATTGATGAAAATAATATTCCTTACGAATATTAAACGAAAATAAAATTCTTTACGAATACGAAAAATAATATCGTAAGCGAATATGAAATAAATAATATCCCTTACCTTAAAAGGAGAGTATTTCTGACTGGTAAGGCGGGGATATTCGGCTAAAATTTTTTGATTTTACTATACAAACACTATAAAAATACTATGCAGACACTATGCATAATAAAATATGATATATTCTATTTTTCATATAAAACAAAACTTATTATAATATATATATAATAATAATAATAATAATAATAATAATAATAATAATAATAATAATAATAATAATAATAAAACTTTCCCCATGACATTATGTCCCCCGATATATATTAAATAATATATATATATATATATATATATATATATATATATATATATATATATTATATATATATATATATATATATAAAAAAAAACTGAGATAACTTTCTTCAACGATTTTAAAAAATGGGTAAGTGGGGGGTCCATGCAATAAGCCAACACGACTCTCAACGTGAATAATTATGTGTAAATGGAAGTGGAGAAATACTTTAAGAAATGTGAGATGTCTTACAGTGGGCTGCCAAGAAGACTTCAAATGGCTTTAAATGAATGAATACTCGGTTTCCACCGGTAAAATATAGCAATGGCTTTAAATGAATGAATACTCGGTTTCCACCGGTAAAATATAGCAAAACACAATCTCACAAGTGTTATGAAAAAGAAAGCACTCAGTTTAAAGTGTGTACAAAACAAAATGAACAGGGCTTCCTCACCTTTTTTCTCTTGCAAATGGTCACCCCAAGCCCTCTATTTATAGAGGGGGGAGCCGTAGGTGTACCTGCGGCAGCGCATATCCACTTGCGGCTACCCGAAGTGCCCCAAGCTCCGTGGGCCCCGCCATCTCAAAGTACGTGCATGCATGCAACATGTTGTTCGCTCAAACCTTCATAACTTTCAATCCGGGCATCCGATTGAGTCGTATAATACCTTTTGGGAATGCTGTTGTTGAGAGCTACACAATGACATGGAATAAGAGGTTGTACGAATTCGGGAAGATGGGTCCATGACCAGATCTTCAGGTCTTCAAATTCTATCCAGCGTGTTATCATGTGCAGTAGTCACTCGGGATTGGAGATATAGTTCTTGTAGAACACTTCTGTATAGAATGTATGTTGAATTGTTGTTGAGACGGCGCAAATGTAGGATCGAGGTGGCAAAATGATGATTTTACCCCTCATCAGGGTTATATCCGGCTCTGGGCTGATTTAGCAGTCGTTGCTCAAGGTTATCTCTAAGATTGGGCTGTTGTGTGTATTGAATGTCCTTAGGGTTATCTCTGAGGTCTGCCTGACCTCTCGGGGTTATCTCCGGGTTTGGAACTGAGTGCCTCGGGGTTATCTCCGAGGTTGAAGCTGACTGAAGGGGGTTGAAATGAGATTTTCTGGGGTTATCTTTGGAACTGCAACTGCATTCCTCGGGGTTGTCTCCGAGGTTGGAACTGAATCTCCCGGGGTTGTCTCTGAGATGGAAAGCTGAGAATTCTGGGGTTATCTCCGGAACTGGAATTGCATTCCTCGGGGTTATCTCCGAGGTTGGAACTGAATCTCCTGAGGTTGTCTCCGGGACTGGAACTGACTATCTCAGGGTTGTCTCCGAGATGAAAAACTGAGTATCCCGGGGTTGTCTCCCGAATTGAGCTGAGTCAACTTCCAGGGTTATCTCTGGAAGAAGATCCTGCCCACCTACAATGTTAGTAACAGGAATACAAAATTTTTAAGTGTCTACATATGCCCCTCTTTATCATATTTATGCAGTGTAATGGCATGGATAGGATAAAGAATACTAGACGCTTGAAATATGACAAGATAATCATGATGCAATGTGATGTAGCATGATGCAAATATGTGATAAATGTGGTTTGTTGTACCGTTTTCCAACGGAATGTAATGATTGTTTGCCCCCACGACTTCTGATGGGGACCAGAGTTATCACTGATGACCCTGACGAACTGCTTGGATGTGTACTCCAAAGTTCTCAGGAACTTTTAGGATGTTGACGTTGGGGTTATCACTAAAGTCCTTAATCCTTGGTATAGCTTTCCTACTGAGGATGCACCTCTCATGTACGAGAGACTCTGGGGAATTGTGCTCCGTCTGATGAAGATGCATATAATATATTCCATCTTCGGCCCTCCCCGATGAGGATAGTTTTCCCTGGTTTGTATCGCTAGGTCTTTCCAGTGCTCTGTCGGAGTTACTGCCAACAGTTGGTGTTGTCAGGGTTGCCTAACCTTCACTGAAATGTACTTCAACGGATATCATCATCGAATTGTCTCTGATGCTTCATTGGGTTTAATTGCCAATGGCTAAATGATGTCAAGGTTGCTTGACCCTCGTTGAAATGTGCATCAACGGCTAAAATCATTAGATGGCTTTCGATTCTTCGTTGGATTTACTTGCCAACGACTAAAATAATGTCAAGGTTGCTTGACCTTCATTGAAATGTACTTCAATGGCTGAATTTGTATGAAATATCCGCTGGGGAGAAGTGTATTAGTGTTACGACCCTGAACTGACGGCATCGGACCTTTGTGAGGAATTATCGAATGTAGTTTTGTAAAAGTTGTGATCATTGGTGTTGTGAACCTTGTGTCTGGGTGAAGACCAATGAGTGATATGTGAACCCGCAGTTTGGTCCGTGAAAACCAGGATTTCAGGCTTTTCCTCTCAATCGCGTAGCATTTTTTTTCTTGATTTAACTTTTTCAGCTTATGAGACCTCCTTTGTAACTCAAATTGAACCGAGCCGGAGGGGTGAAACCCACTTAAGGGAGCTGCAGGTACACCTACAGCCATCCGTGGGTGAACTTGTAGGCTGATTGCCTTTCACAAGTCATTTTCAAGTTGCACCACACAGAGAATCTAAGAGCTCTTCTTCAGATCTGCTGAGTTCAGGCGGCTTTCTGGAAAATCTGTCGTTGTACAAGTGTTCCACACTATCCCGGTAACGTATGCATGTCTTCTTTTCCAGTTTTCATCCGTTGGAAAATGAGTTATCACATGAAATGCTTCTAAACGCATAGTAGTGAATATTCATGCACATATGACATGATAAAAAATATTCAACATAGTAAATGATAGTATTTAACCATGCTGAACATAATAATATGAAAAAAGTTGACTTTTGAAATAGTCAAACTGGCACCTTTTTCTGCTATTTGTTTTCCTATTTGAGGATAAATGAGCAAAGGTTGTAAAGCAAAGTAATACTGGTAATTAGGCTACCCTTACGGATTATGACTTTGACATTTTTATGTATATAGGATGTTTATGACTGTGGATAGGTGTGCTACTGAATGGCCACCTAGTCATGCCTATGTGCATGTGGATGGTCCTGTTTATAAAGGAGACTCTGGCAAAAAATTTCCATGAGTCTAGGCATTAGGTAGACATGCATTTTTAACTCTACTATAGGCGTATGTTAAAGTAATGCATGCATGCATATAGTTATAAAAAAAGCATTTGGAAAGCTCCAGGTTAGAATTTACCACACCATTTTTGAGGTGATTTGGAGACTTGTGTCCAGATATATATGGATCCAGATCAGCCGAGTAGTTCCCGTAGGACCACTTCAAGTGTACGGAGGAGGGCTTCTGATGTGCCTCGACCCCGTTCTGTTAGACAACCTCATCGTTTGGCGGAAGCGGTGATTCGTCCTATCCGGGTTGAGGTACCGGATGTTGAGGATGAGGAAGAAGATGTATCAGTTGTGGACCCTGCTCCTGCTGCTCATGCTCCCCGCAGGGATCTTCCGGGCATTAATGTGATGATTTCAGAGCTTCTGGATGATTTGAGTCGTCACCCCTCGGTCTACTTACATGTAAACGAGGAAAATGTTGGGTTTGATCTTCCTTTTTACTATTAATGAGGAGCAAGGACTCTGATGTTGATTTGCTTTTGTAATGTAGGCTACCGACTTTACGCAACCTCAAGGGAATTGGTTCAGCATACACTTTATATATCAGGCTTTTCACCCCTAGTATCGAGCGATTGTGCATAGTTGGGGCTTTAAGGCGTTCTTTTCAATCCTCCCCCGCCATTCTCCCTAGGGTTATCTCAGGGCATTATCTGAGCACTGGTTTCACCAGACTCAGTCTCTCCATTTGCTTGACTACGAGGTGATGACGACGATGGATTGGCGATTTATCACCGGTATGGAGTTTGGAGGGGCGCTATTGCCTTGTATGGCGAATATTACCCCGACTGCCGTTAGATCCTTGTTAGGAGTCCCGGCTGAGGCACTCAAGGGCAGGATAGTTCGTACAGGTCCTTTGAGCGTGGATGCTATGAGTGGGCTATTGAGTGAGCCCATACCCGCTGATGTGAGAGTTAGGGATCGCATTCTTCGGCGATTGTTCCTGGTTATTATCAGGGGTTGCTTCATAGCGGATAACTCTTCCACGGTGTCATTCGCTTTGGTTAGCGCCACACGAGATGTAGACCATATTGGAGAGTACGATTGGGGCTCCTATACCTTCGCCTATTTCCTCAACGGAATGCATATGTGTTCGCAATGCTTGACAGAGGCGTGGCTAGGATTTTACCCATTTCTGCTGGTAAGTATTTCTCTTATGATTTCCCATGTACAAGTTAAGAGTGTTGACTGACCGCAGATGTTTTCCTTTGTGTTGGCAGTTTTGGGCCTATGAGAGGCTCCCTTGTCTTCTTCCCATTAGTGTGCTAGGTCCAGATTCCTATCCATGGGGACGGCGATGACATCACTCCACGCTGGCGGAGGTTCCTGTAGCTGAGGGTTTCACCCATTGTCGCCTATAGTTGGAGTTATTGACAGCTGATGCCATCACTTGGATTCCCTATTCCGGGGACCATTTGACCATTGGCTTTGAGGATGGGTACTCGAATGGTGTCGAGTATGTGATATCCACCCATCGAATTCCTCTCTTCACAGATGGAGGATGGGAGCTCTATTTGGGAGAGCATGTTATTAGGAGCATCACAGAGGAGATTCGTGTACCGATCTTTCCTCCTGCCAGATGTTATTGGCCTGTGTCGCAGTCACCTGTCAGTGATATACCGTTGATGGGAGTTGACGGCTTTACGTTATTAGAGGGTCCATTTACTCAGGATATGTTCTATCACTGGTGTTCCCCTCGTACCATCAGAACCCAGACCCGTGCCACTTAGTTCAAGGGGGATATGTTTCCTAGATCCGTGATGATGACGGATTGGATGGCATGTGTCCGAGATCTGACTCATTTGACACAGATTGACAACTTGACCTGGCAGTTGGACTAGGCACATTTTTTTATTCGACACTTGGGCAGAGATCCTTCAGAGGCAGATACTTTTGATCCTTCCAGCTCTGGGGCTGGTCCTTCAGGTGACCCATATGGTTTTGTCGACACAGATCCTCCATTGTATAGGCCTGACATCCCACTAGGCGGAGATCAAGTGACTTAGGAGAGTTACATCAGGTGGACAGGATTGATGATGTAGACATCAACACCATTAACTTCTTCTGATGTATTTCTCGCTATATTTTTCATAGGCCTCTATTAGATACTGGGTGGTTGTGCCCCATTCTCATTATATCTTTTGATAGGCCTCTGTTAGTTGTTGCGCGTTTGTGCCCCATTTCCCTATATTTCCAGCTATACAGAGATGATGTATTAGATGATGATGTACTTAGGAATGTATGTATGCTTTTTATTAACTATGTCATATTTCCATCTATTGTTGATCATGCATTTATCATGTTATGCATATGTATGTCCGGAGATATTCAGCATTGACCCCTGGATGGTCTTATGATATGTCCCACACATATGTCTTCTTCGACAATCAACCGCATTGATCACACCGCACCAGTATCGGTAGCCTCCCGTCTGAGGTCATGGTATGATAGTTTGTCACCTCTAGATCAAGTGACCGTATATCAGCTTTTATAGCACTCTATGACCCTCCTGATGTTCCAGGTTCTTGTGGGTTTTGTAGACGGTATGCTGGAGCATTGGGTACCAGAGAGGTAGGTATTCCGGTTCGAGACCCAGAAGTTGACTCCTACCTTAGAGAAGTATGAGCGGTTGATGGCTTTGCCACTGGACAAGCCTTGCCCTCAGATGGCGATATAAGCCGGCAGTTCATGACCCTCACTGGGTTGAGACATAGAGTAGTACAGGATGAGATTACATCCGGGCATGTAGTGTCCCAACATTTTCTGATAGACAGATTTCGTCGTACGGACAGTTATGTGCAGCACTCCGGGGATTTCACCTCGTGAAAGGATCAGTGGTGTGTTACCAGAGTAGACGTACTCATGATATGTGTAGTGTCTTATCTGTACATGCCACTGTATATGGATCATCTGTACATCGGTGTTGTTATGGCAGTGAGAGCTCTTAGGGAGAGTCTTACCATTGTCCCGATGATTGTGGCAAAGACATTGAGGTCAGCCACGTACTGCCATACCCATTCTGCAGGGGTATTTACAGGCGGATCGGTCTTGTTGTACGTGTGGTTCATGTCACACTTGAGACCTATTGGCACCTTCCGACGGAATGGGTATTATTTTTCCCATAAGATAGCCATATCTTACTCCTTTCAGCCAACAGAGTGTACAGACGCTACATCCTGGTCGGTGTTTTTGGCAAGGATCGAGGATCCATTTGACATTTTAATATGCTCAGGGCTCAGCTCTCCCTACAGCTTCATTACTCATGCACTTGGCATGGATTATCTCCCTCTAGATGGTTTGAGGGGCATGACCACGTATCACCCACTAGCTGTGATGGTACAGTTCGACCAGTTTCAGGATGTTCATCCTTTTGAGGGGGCATCGGGTCAGTATTTGTCTTCTCAGCATTTGTCAGCAGAGGATAGATCTAAGGTGTATGCCTATTGGGCTCAGCGTGAGCGGGCTGAGTTTTTCGTTAGCCATCCAGGCCATTCTACAGAGTATTCTTCATGGATGGAGACAGTGATTACATCGGCTGCGGTTGTATCCACAGTGTCGGGGATTAATTTTGATAGTGGGGAGCCCATAGAAGACGTTAATTCTCCCACTGAGGAGGAGATGTTTGCTGGGTTGACAACAACTCTTGTTGATTCTCCCAGTATGACTGCTACTGTGACCCTGTATTTGGCAGAGTATTTAGAGCAAAGTCTGCATCTGATGACATTTGAGAGAGATCAGGTTAGGGCCTTGATGTTGACAACTCTTGTTGGGAGAGATGCCACTCTATTGGAGAAAGATGATGCCTTAGCTCATAGAGACACTGCTATTACTGAGCGGGATGAGGCTAGATCATCCATAGATGCATTGATTATTGAGCGAGATAGCGCTATATCTTCCCGGGATGTGGCCGTTACAGATATACTGCAGTGAGGTCTCATACTACTGATATCATTGCAGAGATGAACAAATATATTGATGAGCATAGTGTCACCATGCAGTTGGCTGTGGATCTGTTGGCTCGTGTTGATACCCTTGGGCAGGAGCTCACAGCGTTACCTCCTTCTTCGGAGAGGGATGCGATGTTGGACTTGATAGCGCGCATATACACTGATTTATAGATGGGCTTTTATTTTTCTGCACAAACTAGCTTAGCCATTTTGTCATGTACAGTACATATTTTATATATCAAACAGCATTATATATAGTAGGAAAATATATGTTGATTCACTTCCCTTTTAGTTGTGCCTTGTTACTTGCTTGATATTTGCCTGTTTCTCCAGGACTTGTGATCTTGATGTATTTTGAACTCCCCCTTGATGGATGGACATTGAGATGTCTCAGGATATTTCAGAATGGATCGTTGATCTGTGTGTATCCCCTACCTCTTTGGTGTCTTTGGACTGGTTTCTGTTTGTAGTAATGGAGAGGAGTGTGGCTCTCCTCTCTGAGGTTGACCGCACCACAGATGGTTACCGGTACTCCTTTGTATGGGGGAGCCCAGGTAGTTCCATCTCTTATGTATTGGTGTTTCTCTTTGAGGATTCAACCTGAGCTTAGATGGTCGTCGATTCTCCCATTTGTGTGGGGAGACCAGGTAATTCCATCCCTTTGGTCTAAGTCGATGAAGTGTGGTGGATTGAAAGATGATCCCAGTACCGTTGACAAGTTTTTGTGTTTTGGTAGGGGTAAGACCGAACCATGAATGGATGCCTACGTACTCCTATTGAAGAGGAGATCAGGTCTGCGTAATTCGAACCTAGTGTAAAAGGTTAAAAATTGTATATGAAAAGGGTGTAAAAATGTTTTTGTTTTAGTTTGTTTTTTGTTTTTTGTTTTTTGTTTTTTGGTTTTTGTTTTTTTATATAGTGAGACCGGACCATAACAATAGCTGCCTACGTACTCCCGTGTATTGATGGTAACTTCAGACATAGTACCGTTTCACGGTGTCCGAGTTAATGAGTTACAGAAATTTATTATCGTCCATTTCCTGTAATCTGAGAGCACCTCCTGTAAATACCTCCTTGACAACAAACGGGCCTTCCCAGTTTGGGGCAAATTTTCCTTTGGATTGATCTTGGTTGTCAATAATTTTTTTCAAGACCAAGTCATGCTCTTTGAAGTGTCATAGCCGGACTTTTCTGTTGTAGGATCTGGCGATCCTCTGTTGGTATAACTGACCATGAAAGATGGTAGCGATTCGCCTTTCATCTATTAGAGACAATTGGTGATACCTATTTTGTAACCATTGGTCTTCATCCAGCTGAGCGTCTATCAACACTCTGAGGGATTCCATTTCCACTTCTATGGGGAGTATTGCTTCCATCCCATAGGTTAATGAGTAGGGGGTTGCCCAAGTGGAAGTGCACATTGATGTTTTGTAGGCTAATAGAGTCATAGGAAACAAGTCAGGCCATCCTTTGTGATTGCGGACATCTTTTGCATGATCTTCTTAATATTCTTATTAGCCACTTCAACAGCACCATTCATCTTTGGACGGTAAATGATGGAGTTGAGATGTTTGATGTAGAATTTACTACATAACTCCTCCAGCATTTGGTTGTTGAGGTTCTTAGTATTGTCTGACACAATCACCTCTGGTTGTACATATCGACAAATGACATTATTTTTGATGAAACTAATGATAACTTCTTGGGTAACCCTAGGGAAGGAGGTTGCTTCTACCCACTTGGTAAAGTAGTCGATCATGATGAAGATAAACCGATGCCCATTACTGGCTTTAGGCTCGATGAGCCCGATCACATCCATTCCCCACATTGAGAAGGGCCAGGGCGAACTCATATTATGGAGCTCCCTTGGAGGGGCGTGGATAGCATTCCCATGAATTTGGTATTGGCAGTATCTCTTGACGTGATCATCACAGTCAGCCTTGAGAGAGAGCCAGTAATGTCCTGTTCTGAGGATCTTCTTGACAAGTAGAGGGCTTCTCATGTGTGGACCACATACTCCACCATGGATCTCATCCATGAGACTCTGAGCTTGGTCCTTGTCCAGACATCTGAGGAGACCTAGTCCTACATCTCGTTTATATAGTGCATCTCCACTCAGGTAGAATTTTATAGCCATTCGATGGATCAGCTTTCTTTCAGCAGGACTCGCCTCAGCGGGTATAGATCCATCTCGCAGATACTCCTTGATATGCTGATACCAAGGGTGTTGGACGGGAGGTAGCTCATCCGATACTTCTCCAATGTAATTCCCATATGTTGGAGCCTTTTACAAGGCAAATGTGATGTTTAGCATGTTTTCCTTGTCAAGTATGTTGATCAAGGAGGACAAAGTTGCTAGCGCATCCACAAAGTCATTCCTATTCCGAGGAATGTGGAGGAAGGTTATTTCTTCAAACTCTGAAGCCATCTGTATAACCTGCCAATGGTAAGGCAGCAAATGTAGCTCTTTTGTAAGACCCCAACTTATTATAAATAAAATTGAATTTCCTCAATTTATTATTTTGAAATAGTAAGGGTTGATTTGATTAATGTGGATAGTTATGGGTAAAATACGCAAATATTTCAAATAAGCAAGTGGTTATAAAATATTCGTTTGGTCGTGGAATATTCTTGTTGTCGGGGAATATTAAATGCGATGAGTAGCTTGACATTTTATTGGGCCCCATGAAAAAGCGATTGGATAAAGAAAATGACAAATATAAGTTGTTTATAAATAACAATTGTAGTTATTACAGAATTATATTGTTGAAATACTCGTTGGTTAAAAACACGAAGCTTTGCATTATTGCACCAATTATTGATTCTTACGTAAGAAGGCACTACTCAATAATTGTTATATAATTATCGCTCAAAGATTTTATTTTATTGATTCAATAATTGTTGCGTTGATATTTTATATTATTGTTGTTTCAATAATTGTCACTACACAGTATTTTCTATTATCGGAGCAATAATTCATATTATCTGAATAATATTATTGGATAACATTATTGGCAATGTCTAGAAAGTTACATCAAGGAGAGGTTAGGTTATCTAATTCATGCGGCAAGAAGGAGAGAACCTTATTGGAAAGCCCTACATCCCGAAGGCGCACAGTTATCGAGATTGTGATTCTGTAATATTATTCGTGAATAATTAATTATTGATTTATATGATGAGGAAAATATTGATTTTATGTAGATATAGATGGAGAAAATATTTAATGTGATAATTGTTGAAAATTAGTATTTTATCTTTTTCTGATAAAATAATTCAATTAAATATATTATTTTAATAATATATCGATAATGATATTTTTACAATGAATGTTGGATATATGATTATATGAGGAGGAAGAGCATTTTTGTGGCATTAAATAATTAACACATGTTTTGTGTGTCGGTAGACCCTATTTCTTGACTGAAATTTGATTATAGCCTGTAAAATCGCCCGTTTGTGGATTTCGGTCAATTTCTGTTTGGAATTTGGAAAAACTTTCTTCTTCAAAGTTGTAGATAATGAAATTTCCTATGGAAAAGACATGAGGTTCAAATTTTTCTGATAAAAGGGCTATTTATTGTGAATTATTGAAGTTTCAGAGTTCCGAAATAATTAATTTTTGGAAGTTTAAAATATTTGAAGTAAAAAAAAGTTTTTGGGATGTTGACACATGTTTTGGCTGATGATTTTGGTCTGGTGAGGTGTACGTAGGAATATAATTTGAAAATATTAATAATTTATTAAATTTTCTACTTTGGTGTTCTAAGCATTTTCCTATAAATAGGGTGCTTAGGTTAGAATTGAAAATCACACCAGAAACTGAAGTTTTCTCTCTATATATTATCGAGTGTATTCTTGTGAGTATTTTGAGACTTTGAGTGTTGCTATACGGTGTAAGTTCCTTCAGCGTTATATCTTATATTCCAGCCAGAAGTACTATTCTTTTCGAGGTAAGGGATATTATTTTTTTTAAAATGATATTATTTCTTTCAATATCATTATCTTTGGAATATTGGTAAGATTTTTCTTGTGAAATTCTTGTCTTTTAGTGTCGGGTTACTATTCACGATATGATTACATTATTCACGATATCGACACTATTCACGAATACGACACTATTCACAGAAAAATTAAATTCTCATTTTTTGTCCAAAATATCTATTATGGATACTAGCTTTGATTGTATCCATGTTTTGATCATTCTTGAATTTTACTCCACTATGATTATTTATGAGGTATTTTTGGACATGAAATAGCTGAAATACGAATCCTTAATATTTATTCTTTTGTTTCACTGGATTCGTTCCCTTTAAAATATTTTTCATCATCCTCAATCCTAAATGATGATATTATTGAATATCTTTGGCCTGTAGTGCAAAGATAAATGATTTTATAATAAATATCTTTGGCCCGTAGTGCAAAAGATGAACAGTGTTGAGATGAACATGACCGATTGATGAATATCTTTGGCCCGGTAGTGCAAAGATGAATATTTGATTCAAGATGTATATTGATTGATGTTACAGGATAAAATATTGATGAAGGACTTTTAAATTCATAGATAGTAGTAGATTTCATTCTCACGTAACTCTTCTATGAATTATTATTTTCATTCTGAATATTGATCTGAAACTTGTTGTCTATTGTATTTTATCAGATTTTTTCCCTGTTGAAGACTAACGATAATTTGTTCTATATTATCTTAGTCATAATATTCATTACTAGGCTAGTTGAGCTCACCATTTTCCATGCTGTTCCATTTTTCTTCTCAGGAGGCGAGAATGTAGCGAGTACTAGTCGGGGTATGGAATGATGATTCTAGAAGTTGTTTAGTAGTCCTCACCATTTTTGTATAGTAATGTATCAATAATTGTGACGACCCCAAATCCAGGTACTTGAAACCCGAACTCGGTTCTCCACGATACCATTTCTTTAATTTGAATAATACTAAATAATAATACATTCGAACTTAATTTACATACATCAAAGTTTACTTCCCTGTGCACGTGACCTTCAAATACATTCCTTACAATACTTGAATAGATACCAATACAACTATAACCATTAACTCATAATACACACTTATTCGATCGACTTTTCCTTTTCCTTTGTTCGCGTACCTAAGCCTTGAGTTGCTCATACATAACTGAAAACATTTAATTTAAGCAAAGATGAGCATTTAAGTGCCCAAAGAAGTAATAGCAATTATATATAAGTTGAAAGAATATAAGTATTCTCTTTACATAACACTTCTACAACGAATTGAAAGTTTTGAAGTAATCATCTTGATAAAAATTCACATAACAACTCTCTTTCAAATTCTTTAAATTTGGCTCTGGCTCTACCCTTGAATAGGGTTTAAGAAACATACTATGAACATTCTTTTCATTTTGAAAAGGTTTAGCGAATTCTATCCTCAACCCGTCATAACTTACAGACGCGGTGGGTGATCACCCAGTTGTACCACTGTATTGATCAATACTACATAGCAGGCGAAATTCATCACTCACTCTATCCGCCTTGCATAAAAAATCTTCCCATATAGGGATGTTCATACATGCACGGTTCCAACTTAGAAGGTTTTTAATCTTGCTCAACAATAATATGTAATTCAACATATATATATACGGGTAATTGACAAAGGTGTATCAACATGTGAATAAATGTCATGATTATCCAAGTGGGGACACTTGTATAACCATTTAGAAATCAACTTAACAGAATATATATCTGAGCTAACATGTTGATAATCAAAGCGTACATAATGCATGCAGAATAGAATAATTACGAAACTTCTTACTCATGTCCATTGCATAAAGAAAATGCAAAGGTAGGATACTTGCACGATTCACGATTACAAATCTCAACTTAGTTTTTTATCTCTTTATCACAACCTATCAATAATCGGATCATTCGATTCGATTAGAACAATATATCTTAACACATAGTCTTGTCTATTACGACAAGACACATAGTCCAATCACATAATCACGGTGATCATACTTTTAGTTCCTATTCTATACTTGAAATATTTTTATACATTTTCAAATATCTCATCCATGCTCTTATGGTAGCCTTTTCTTTTCTATTATAGAATTCGACATTTGTTGGCGTGCATCGCGACTTTTATCGGGTAAAATCTTGAGTCTAAGACTTATTTTATACCTCAACATCTGTAAATATATCGGACATCTTATTTTTAATCATTTTCGCAATTTCTAGAAATTGAAAAATTTAAAATAATTCAAATCATCACTAAAGGGCCTATAGTGATATAAGCATTACTATAGGTGTTCTTCTTCAAATTTAGAACTTCATAATCGGTTCTCTCAAGTCAATTTAGTTTGGTATTATAACTTTCAATTATCGGAATCATAATTAAATGATTTAAACATTAAACAATTTCATTATCATTAATAGTTTAATTAATACTAAACTATTAATGAAACCATTCCAAAATATAAAAGTTATTTTAATAACTCAAACTATTTTTAAAACATTTATATTACCCTTAAATGATTTTTAAAACAATAAAAATCATTTTAAATAATTACCATTAATATTTAAATATTAATGTACTATTTATCAAATATTAAAAGTCATTAATTATAACTTAAAATATTTTTAAATCCTTAATATCCTCTTTAAATGGTTTTTAAATAAGTAAAACCATTTTTAAACTATTTATTTAATAATAATTATTAAATAAACTAAATATCATTAATATTATCTTAATATCATTAATATTTAATTATTAATGAAATTATCATTTAAATATTAAAAGTTATATTTTATAACTTAAAATATTTTAAATACCTTATTTTCATTTAAAATGATTTTTATAATATTAAAATCATTTTAAACTAAATTATTTAATATAATCATTAAATAACTTTAATATCATTAATAATTATTAATTAATGAAATTCATCACAAAATATTAAAAGTCATCACAAATAACTCATTTACATAATCAATTCCAAGCCAAAATAAACATAGTAAACTAACTAGTTTATTAACAACACTAACTAAACTTCAAAAATTCAAACTTTAACTAACAATTAAAAATAATAACATTACAAAAATTAAATAAGAAACATACTAAAATACTGAATTTCACAGATGAATCGCACTTCCACGCATAAAATTTAACTAAGGAGATCATTATAAAAAGTTCTCCCACAACAAAGCCTTTCTCAAAAATTGGAGGCCTTATTGTTGGTGAATGAAACAAAGGCCAAGCCCTCCTATTTATAGGTTTAGAAAATGGTGAAGTTCTCAATTTAGTCGATGTGGGACTTGGTTTATACTAATTTTTCAATAGCTCACTTTGCGATTTTCTAACGCATTGCTCATAACTCGATTAATCTGATTTTTGGATATGTTATACTTGGTATGTAAGACTATTTTTAAAAATACGAATTACCCAATTCGGGTTCATTAGGTAGCCCAAGCAAGTCGTCAAAAGTGGGCGTTCATAATGAGTTTTCAATCTCGTTTCAGCTTTACCTCTTCCGCTAAAACAGTCATAACTCTTTCATTTTAAAACATTTTTGAGCGATTCTTGAGCCCACTTTGAAGCTAACTTCTGGGGCTACAACTTTTATTCTTTGACCATTTCCAAATTCGAACACATCAGCCCAGAAATTCCGTTAAAATGGACTGCACCGCACTTGTTGGGAAGTTTTGACACTACTACTTTGAAATGTCATAACTCTCTCCTCCGATATCGGATTTAGTCCGTTTGAGTCTATGGAAAGCTTATTCGGTGTACTATAACATACCAAAAGCCCAGAAGGTTTTGGAAACATTAACTGATCGAAACAGTGTCCCGAATAGCACATCCCGCTGCTTTGACTTTCGAGTTTTGAGAAATTTGACACATTTCCTCCAATCACCGTAATTCCCTCATCCGAGGTCGGAATGAGGTCATTCCAAAGCCTATGGCTTCCTAACTCGATGCACTACAAGATATCAAAATTCCAGACCTTTTAAAGCACAAAAAGTGGATGAGAATGCCCCCATTACTGTTGCCCTTAAAATAGTTTATCATGATCGATCAACCATGTTTGACCATCTATAACTTCTAATCTATACATGATATGGACTTGATTCTTTTTTGCAGATTAAAGACCACATATTAGGCTACACATAACAACTTTTGAAGAACAAAACTCATGATCGAGCAAAGAGTTATGGCCTCTGACATTTGGTGAAAAATAACTGAATTCGGTTTTTCCAACTTGCTTAAATCTTCAAATTCGTGCACTTTGATGTTATGGGTCTTTGATTTATCAACCCATATCATCAATTAACATTCTATTACACAACTTTAAATAATCAATTGCATCAAATAACATCGAATCAAAGGATTTCTAGGTTTAGTGTTCTTATACCCTTTTGCCAAAAATTCTTGATTCTTGCTTACGATTTGTTATGGGTGATGGTTGGGCTTTGTTTAAGAGTGTATGGGCAATCTTGTACAAGGCAATTAAATGTAATATTTAATCACTAGATTTAATTCTTATAATTTACCAATTAACTTTTATCCTTTGGTAAATTAAAACACTTATACAATAACATCGAAATTAAAACGTTAATTAAAATTAGGGTTTCTCAACGTCATCAATTAGGGTTTCTAATTGACCATTAGTGGTTCTTTAATTATCTCGTGTATGTTACTAACACGATCGTTACGGTTTCTAATTTCAGCAGGTTAGGGTTATAATAATTAGGGTTTGTC
Organism: Panax ginseng; assembly: GCA_020205605.1. Taxonomy (NCBI): domain Eukaryota; kingdom Viridiplantae; phylum Streptophyta; class Magnoliopsida; order Apiales; family Araliaceae; genus Panax; species Panax ginseng. The sequence goes on from CM035133.1 coordinate 51,343,197, forward strand.
TAATTATCGACGTCACAATGATAATTAGGGTTTCTTCTAATTACCAGATATTCTTATTCACGGTAACTTCATATACACAGTCACTACTCGAAATATCCCATAGCTGAGTTTAATAATTAGGGTTTCTGACACGGTAATATCTTATGACCTAATTGGTAGTCATTGCTCAATATTATCTGTCACTACATACCCGATACATAATTATAGTCTTTGTAAATCATTATATAAATAATATAATATTATTATTCTCATCTCTTGATCACAATTCCAATCCGAGGTTTGGATCTCATATCCGACTTATTCTTAGATACAAGATCAATAATCAAGTTAAAATAATTAACTTAAATATTACGAACAATTCATATAATAAAATATTTATTATATAAATCTAATTATCACTTCATATATTATTTCCAATCATGTTTTCATGGAAAATAATTAATAAAAACATTTCTACTTACAGAAATTTATTACCATATAATTTGTGGTAATTAATAATTCCAAAATTATTTCTAATTTTTTCAAGTAATAAATGTATTCGCATTTATCATTCACTTTACTTGACACTTAGTTTCGTCATTAAAAAAAAAATTGTACGAAAAATTTCTTATTTATTTTATATAGAAAATCTCGGGTTATTACATTCACCCTCCCTTATAAGGATTCCGTCCCCGGAATCACCGCTTTAAAAAACTCATATATCGGAAGGTACATAGCATATAATCATTGTACGTAGATCTCGATCATACTTGATCTAAGCGATCTTTAATTATTCATCATAACACTTGTCTATCGATTAAGCGAAATATAAGATATATAAGTTATTCAAATAACTTTTTGGAGTTACATTTCCGGGTGCCATCGTATCTAGACCGTCATGTTGTAAACCCTCGGAGTTGCTTTCGTTGGAGTTCTTGGTTGAGTTTGGTCACGAAATTGCTAACGCCCCTTTGCTTCTCCCAGTGGTTACGTTCCCGCCTCCATTCCCCTCGTGGGCAGGTTCCTTACCTTATGCTCGGTCGATCCACATATAAAACATCCAATTGATCATCCTTGAGTTGAGGCGGTTGGGAGAGATATGACCCTCTTGCCGCACTCAGTAGCATACAAACTTGCCCTTGAGACACTCGCCAGAGTGATTCTTCCCATAATTCTTGCCTTTGCACTACACCGCTTCTTTATACCAACCTGCTTTACTTGCATTTTCTCAGAAAAATTCCTCATTCTTTTCTCACCCCTATTCCCACTACTACTTTCTATCTTTATTGTTCCTTCTGACTTGCTTTTATTCTTCTTCTCCTTATGGTAGAGGCTCATGGCCTCACTTCCTGCTCAAAGAATGATAGCCTTCTCCATGAGTGCTGCAAAAGTATTGATTTGCAGTACTGACACCTTATTGTAGAGCCAGGGTTTTAAGCCCAGCTCAAATCTCCTTGCCTTCCTAGCCTCTGTATCCACTTGATGTGGAGCAAACCTAGCCAACTCATTAAATTTTGCGGCATACTCCATAGCAAGTCATATTATCTGCTTTAACTCGAGAATCTCACCTCCATTCTAGGCGCATACTACAGAGAGATAGTTTTGAAAAATAAATCCTTAAACCTATCCCAAGTAATTTCTTCTTTTCCTTTAGAGTCTTTATTTGCCTCCCACCAAAAGTTAGCTTCCCTTTCATCATATAAGTGGAAAAGCGGTCTTTTGCCCCTCATCTACTTTAGCGATTACGAACGCCTTCTCTATCTCGTTCACCCAAGTCTGGGTTTCTATAGGGTCAGCTGATCCTCTGAATTCTGGTGGTCCTACGGCTTTGAAGTCTTTGAATTTCGCCAAGCGATTATGCATTTGGTTTCCATGAATTGGTGTTCCTCACGCATAGCTTTGAGCTACCATGTTTGCAAAGTTTTGCATCGATTACATTTATCGTTCTCAAACATTAGTAGATTCTTCTATCCTTTGATTTGAGTTTGACGTCTTGGCGGCATTATCTAGTTAAATAAAACCATAAATTATACCCTTACATTTTAAACCTTATTGCATAAGATTAATGTATTAAACTCGTTTCATTTCTCAAACTTAGATTCATATTCATTTATCGAATATTTACACAAGACATCTCGCTTTTAATCAACGACTATCCCTTTGTGACTACGAAAGTCGGGATTTAAAATCTTGACCAACATAAAAGTTGAAAATAGTTCATTACTTATCACACATTACATAAACACAACATAACCCATACTACTTATTTACCAAACCTTTTCTCGGACATTCATTCGCTCGATGTCCTTCCATTCCACAATTAAAACATCCACCTTGCTTATAGTTGGGGCAGCAGGGGAGAGGTATGTCCTCACTACCACAAATATAACATATCTTCTTCCTTTCTTCTTATCAGTTTTCCTAAGTCGGGATCTTCTACCTTTCTTTTCCCTTACCTCTCGGAGTTGCACACGAGGTGTTGCTTGAGGCTCCCATCTGGTCAATTCGGATTTTGAGCTTATCTGCTCTTCCATTGTTGCTAGCAATGCTTGGACTTAAATGGATATTAAGCAACGTCTCAATCTCCCATGACCTTTCCAGTAGTAGAAACCTTGTTCTCCAGATCTCAGATCTCCGTTGATGCTTGGCGGCTTCAACTTTAGTGTCTACGAATCACTATCTGTCAAATCCACCATTTACGGGTACGATGCTCGTTTTCCACTATAGCCACATCGTCCAATTTGGGTTCCTGGTGAGCTTTTATTTCAGCTGTTGGCCTTGATATTAGCTCGGGGGTATAGATCTGATCCTTCTTATTCCACATATCTTTCTCACCAGACATCTACATACATAAGTTACCCTGATTAACATATAGTATATATACACGTGATCAAGAGTTCTATATACGTTGTCTCTTATTTTGATTGATGATAAATTTATTCAATTCTCATCAACACCTATCTCTGTCGAAAGGCAGCTTCATCCACTTTGCATCGAATCGCATGAAGGTGATGACTAAAGCCTGGTCTAAGGTATATATCTGGTGTCTTTGGCTTCTATTTCAACCTTCAATTGTCTTATCTGAATATCTCCCTCTGCTCCAACCTCCCTCATAACTCGGCTAACTCTATCTGTGCTTACAACATTCACACATATCATCACATGCTACCCAATACACCTCTCATAAGAGTAAAAGTTTTCAAATTGTCTTTGAGGGTCATATAGACCATGAACACATAGTTTTAATTCAGTATTCATCTCAAGAAAACATTACTGGTATGTTTACAATCACAAAGAAGGTAAACTACCATTAATAGTACTTTAGGTGATTAACCTATTGTACCCCTACGTCATGCATAACGTATTAATCATGCCTAGCGAATATTTACGCTATTAGATTGGATTATTTTATCCAAACAACATCGTTCACCTCGGTCTTATCATAGGATTCGCACCAAAACAATTTGTTCGGAAAATTCTTTCAATGAACACTTAGAGTTTTCATAAACATTAGTCTAGGTGATTCAAATAGCATAGACTCATATCAATAATTCAATTCAATCAATTATTTAAGTATAACCAAACCCGTTGGCAAATTAAAATTTTGAAAACATTTTTCGAGAATGACGTCATGATGCCATATTTGTATTTCTGATTCGTTGAGGATTCCGTCATTTGGTGATTTTATCATACTACATCATACCATAGTGGGTTGGCGATCCACGAGATCACATCAAACACTAAGTAATCTTGCATTAATGACTCCATCATTTTTTATCATCTCGCACCGAGGTTGCATGGTACATGAGTGATAATTAAAAACAATTTTGATATTTCAAATCATTTCGCGTCTAGCCAGAAATAAGTAGCATAGGCCAGTATTTTTAAACCGTTTCAAAAATGATTACGAGTCTACATTTTGTTTTCAAAAGCACATAGTGCGTATTTAGCTTGATGTCAAAAATTTTGAAGATTAGCATAGCTAGGAGTTTAGGAAAACCTAACACCTTCACTAAAAATCATTTACTTAACAATCTATCTGTTCCTGTATTCCATAACACTCCATTCACACAAAACTATACCCAGTTCATCAAACCACTCTTATGAGTTCATAAATTGCCACAATCATATGAGTTTAAGAACTTATCCTAGTCAGACCTTTGGCGTCCATTCGCTGAGGGGTTCATAAACATTTCATATAATTATGAGTCAAGAATGTCTCATAAGTATGACTTTTAAGAACTCGTACTTAATCTTATATTCTCTATCTATGACCTATCTACCTGTTATACACCTGAGAATGGAGTCATCCTCTTAATGTGCATATAACAAAATAGCGACATACGAGACATTTCAATGATTATCGAGTGCGAAACTAAGTGGTTTTTACACCAAGTACAATTCGGCTCCCATCGAAGAATCATACAACTCAATTTGCCGACATGAGTCCTCAATTGAATCCCCATCTAACACTAACCCCATTCTCCATACTGAATTTAATTCGTATTTATAATTCTCTTACGGATGCATGCCAATTTATAGTACAATTCATACACTGCAATCTTGCTGTAAACTTTCCAATCATCAGATTGATTCCTTCTGGCTATCATAGCCTTATCAGATCACGGGGTGATCTCATCGTATATATTACGATTTAGTTCTATATCTTGATCGTTTTATTTTACGATCTCTCATAACTGGACTTTCAGTCTTTTAGACTCAATCTATTCCCTACTACTGTTTAACTTTATAATCGAGTTAGGGAACTACGTGTCTTTACACTCATGAGAGATTCATCTTTGAATCTTATCGACCAACTAACTCTATATGAGTTAATACTTATCCTAATCATTGCGGTTATTAGTCTCGGGTATTCCTACCTAAGCTTCATAACCAATGACTTTGATACCAACTCTTTGTGCGACCCCAAATCCGTGTACTTGAAACTCGAACTTCGGTTCTCCACGATACCATTTCTTTAAGTGAATAATACTAAATAATAATACATTCGAACTTAATTTACATACATCAAAGTTTACTTCCCAGTGCGTGACCTTCAAATACATTCCTTACAATACTTGAATAGATACCAATACAACTATAACCATTAACTCATAATACACACTTATTCGATCGACTTTCCTTTTCCTTTGTTCGTGCACGAGCCTTGGTTGCTCATACATAACTCGAAAACATTTAATTTAAGCAAGGATGAGCATTTAAGTGCCCCGACAAGTAATAGCAATTATATATAATTTGAAAGAATATAAGTATTCTCTTTACATAACACTTCTACAACGAATTGAAAGTTGTGAAGTAATCATCTTGATAAAAATTCACATAACAACTCTCTTTCAAATTCTTTAAATTTGGCTCTGGCTCTACCCTTGAATAGGGTTTAAGAAACATACTATGAACATTCTTTTCATTTTGAAAAGGTTTAGCGGAATTCTATCCTCAACCGTCATAACTTACAGAGCACGGAGGGTGATCGACCCAGTTGTACCTGTATTGATCAATACTACATAACTTGAGCGAAATTCATCACTCACTCTATCCGCCTTGTAAAAACCTTCCCATATAGGGATGTTCATACATGCACAGTTCCAAACCCGAAGGTTTTAATCTTGCTCAACAATAATATGTAATTCAACATATATATACGGGTAATTGACAAAGGTGTATCAACATGTGAATAAATGTCATGATTATCCAAGTGGGGACACTTGTATAACCATTTAGAAATCAACTTAAACAGAATATATATCGACGAGCTAACATGTTGATAATCAAAGCGTACATAATGCATACAGGGAATAGAATAATTCGAAACTTCTTACTCATGTCCATTGCATAAAGAAAATGCAAAGGTAGGATACTTGCACGATTCATTTGATTACAAATCTCAACTTAGGTTTTATCTCTTTATCACAACCTATCAATAATCAGATCATTCGTTCGATTAGAACAATATATCTTAACACATAGTACTGTCTATTACAGTCAGCACGTAGTCCAATCACATAATCACAGTGATCATACTTTTAGTTCCTATTCTATACTTGAAATATTTTTTATACATTTTCAAATATCTCATCAATGCTCTTACAAGAGCCTTTTCTTTCTATTATAAGGTTCGACATTTGTTTTGGCGTATCAAGCGACTTTATCGGGTAAATACTGAGTCTAAGACTTATTTTATACCTCAACATCTGTAAATATCAGACATCTTATTTTTAATCATTTTCGCAATTTTCAGAAATTGAAAAATTTAAAATAATTCAAATCATTGTCATTAAAGGGCCTATAGTGATATAAGCTTACTATAGGTGTTCTTCTTCAAATTTAGAACTTCATAATCGGTTCTCAAGTCGACTAGTTTTGGTAAAATTTATAACTTTCAATTATCGGAATCATAATTAAATGATTTAAACATTAAACAATTCCATTATCATTAATAGTTTAATTAATACTAAACTATTAATGAAACCATTGCTAAAATATAAAAGTTATTTTTAATAACTCAAACTATTTTAAAACATTTATATTACCCTTAAATGATTTTTAAAACAATAAAAATCATTTTTAAATAATTACCATTAATATTTAAATATTAATGTACTATTTATCCAAATATTAAAAGTCATTAATTATAACTTAAAATATTTTTAAATCCTTAATATCCTCTTTAAATGGTTTTTAAATAAGTAAAACCATTTTTAAACTATTTATTTAATAATAATTATTAAATAAACTAAATATCATTAATATTATCTTAATATCATTAATATTTAATTATTAATGAAATTATCATTTAAATATTAAAAGTTATATTTTATAACTTAAAATATTTTTAAATACCTTATTTTCATTTAAAATGATTTTTATAATATTAAAATCATTTTTAAACTAAATTATTTAATATAATCATTAAATAACTTTAATATCATTAATAATTATTAATTAATGAAATTCATCACAAAATATTAAAAGTCATCACAAATAACTCATTTACATAATCAATTCCAAGCCAAAATAAACATAGTAAAGTAAACTAACTAGTTTATTAACAACACTAACTAAACTTCAAAATTCAAACTTTAACTAACAATTAAAAATAATAACATTACAAAAATTAAATAAGAAACATACTAAATCTGAATTTCACAAGATGAATCACGCACTTCCACGCCAAAATTTAACTAAGGAGATCATTATAAAAAGTTCTTCCCACAACAAAGCCTTTTCTCAAAAATTGGAGGCCTTATTGTTGGTGAATGAAACAAAGGCCAAGCCCTCCTATTTATAGGTTTAGAAAATGGTGAAGTTCTCAATTTAGTCGATGTGGGACTTGGTTTATACTAATTTTCAATAGCTCACTCACACTGCGATTTTCTAACGCATTGCTCATAACTCCGATTAATCTGATTTTGGATATGTTATACTTGGTATGTAAGACTATTTTTAAAAATACGAATTACCCAATTCGGGTTCATTAGGTAGCCCAAGCGGTCGTCAAAAGTGGACGTTCATAACAGTTTTCAATCTCGTTTCAGCTTTACCTCTTCCGCTAAAACAGTCATAACTCTTTCATTTTAAAACATTTTGAGCGATTCTTGAGCCCACTTGAAGCTAACTTCTGGGGCTACAACTTTTATTCTTTGACCATTTCCAAATTCCGAACACATCAGCCCAGAAATTCCGTTAAAATGGACTGCACCGCACTTGTTGGGAAGTTTTGACACTACTACTTTGAAATGTCATAACTCTCTCCTCCGATATCGGATTTAGTCCGTTTCGGAGTCTATGGAAAGCTTATTCGGTGTACTATAACATACCAAAAGCCCAGAAGGTTTTGGAAACATTAACTGATCGAAACAGTGTCCCGAGTAGCACATCCCATTCTTGACTTTCGGTTTTGAGAAATTTGACACATTTCCCTCCAATCACCGTAATTCCCTCATCCGAGGTCGGAATGAGGTCATTCCAAAGCCTATGGCTTCCTAACTCAGTGCACTACAGTATATCAAAATTCCAGACCTTTTAAAGCACAAAAAGTGGATGAGAATGCCCCCATTACAGACTGCCCAAAAATAGTTTATCATGATCGGTCAACCATGTTTGACCATCTATAACTTCTAATCTATACATGATATGGACTTGATTCTTTTTGCAGATTAAAGACCACATATTAGGCTACACATAACAACTTTTGAAGAACAAAACTCATGATCGAGCAAAGAGTTATGGCCTCGACATTTGGTGAAAAAATATGTAATTCGGTTTTTCCAACTTGCTTAAATCTTCAAATTCGTGCACTTTGATGTTATGGGTCTTTGATTTATCAACCCATATCATCAATTAACATTCTATTACACAACTTTAAATAATCAATTGCATCAAATAACATCGAATCAAAGGATTTCTAGGTTTAGTGTTCTTATACCCTTTTTGCAAAAATTCTTGATTCTTGCTTACGATTTGTTATGGGTGATGGTTGGGCTTTGTTTAAGAGTGTATGGGCAATCTTGTACAAGGCAATTAAATGTAATATTTAATCACTAGATTTAATTCTTATAATTTACCAATTAACTTTTATCCTTTGGTAAATTAAAACACTTATCTAATAACATCGAAATTAAACCCGGTAATTAAAATTAGGGTTTCTCAGCGTCATCAATTAGGGTTTCTAATTGACCATTAGTGGTTCTTTAATTATACGTGTATGTTACTAACACGATTCGTTACGGTTTCTAATTTCAACCTAGGTTAGGGTTATAATAATTAGGGTTTGTCCTAATTATCGACGTACAATGATAATTAGGGTTTCTTCTAATTACCGATATTCTTATTCACGGTAACTTCATATACAATACTACTCGAAATATCCCATAAGCTGAGTTTAATAATTAGGGTTTCACAAAGACGGTAATATCTGCTATGACCTAATTGGACCGTCATTCTTTCAATATTATCTTTCACGCATACCAAATTACATAATTATAAGATTGTAAATCATTATATAAATAATATAATATTATTATTCTCATCTCTTGATCACAATTCCAATCCGGGGTTTGGATCTCATGTCCGACTTATTCTTCGTTACACAAGATCAATAATCAAGTTAAAATAATTAACTTAAATATTACGAACAATTCATATAATAAAATATTTATTATATAAATCTAATTATCACTTCATATATTATTTCCAATCATGTTTTCATGGAAAATAATTAATAAAAACATTTAAACTTACGAAATTTATTACCATATAATTTGTGGAAATTAATAATTCCAAAATTATTTCTAATTTTTCAAGTAATAAATGTATTCGCATTTATCATTCACTTTACTTGACACTTAGTCTCGTCATTAAAAAAAAAAATTATACGCAAAATTTCTTATTTATTTTATATAGAAAATCTCGGGTTATTACAATAATTGTGATGAGGATTTATTTGGGTATAGATATTGTCTAGAAGATAATATTTGTATTTAAACTCATAATTTTTATGTTGTATTAATAAAGTTTTAGTTGTTTCTGTACCATGTATTGACAACTCAAAATGGGTGATGTATACCTATTTTGGGGCGTCACATCTTTGGTGTGATAGATTCTCGTGGTTTGTCTGATTACCAATTTAGAATTCCAAAGACAGTTAATGTAAGACCCCAACTTTTTTGAATAAAGAATAGTTTTTCTCGAAATATATTTTTGAATATTATGGTGTGGATATGATATAATGTTATAGTTGTGGGTAATATTTAGAAAATTTTGCAAAGTAAGCAAGTTGATATAAAATATTTGTTGTGTCAGTGAATATTTGATTGGTCGGGGAATATTCGTTTTAACAGGGAATATTCGTACGATGGCATAATCATTGGTGGACCCCACAACGGAAGTATTGTCGTAGTTAGAAAATGAAAGAAATATCTTTTTATAAAAATAACGGCAGAAGTTTTACCGTTAAACTGTTGAACTACCCGTTGGTAAAAGTACGGTAATACGCGTGGTTGCATAGTATCACACGATATTGATTATTGATGCTTACGTAAGAAGTCACTTAGTTTTATTCAATTATTGTCACAGTATCATCTGCATAATATTTTATATTATTAAATCAATAATTGAGACAACAAAGATATTCATATTATTATTTGCAATATTGACAATGTCTAGAAAGTTCTGTCTAGGAGAGGTTTTGTAAGACCCCAACTTTTATGAATAAAGGTTAATTTCTCTCCAAATATATTTTTGAATATTATGGTGTGGATATAATATAACGTTATAGTTGTGGGTAATATTTACAAATTTTGTAAATTAAGCAAGTGGTTATATAATATTCGATTGGTCGGGGAATATTCGTTTTAACAGGGAATATTCGTACGACGGCACAATCATTGGTAGACCCCACAATGAAAGTATTGTCGTAATAAGAAAATGACAGAATTAACTTTTCATAAAAATAACGGCGGAAGTGTTACCGTTAAAACTGTTGAACTACCCGGTAGTAAAATTACGATGTCTGGCGTGGTTGCGTAGTAGCACACACGGTATTGGTTATTGATGCTTACGTGAGAAGTTACTCAGTTATACTCAATTATTGCTACAGTAATTATTGCATCATATCTCTCATATTATTGATTTAATTATTGTCACAGTATCATCTGCATAATATGTTATATTATTAAATTAATAATTGAGACGACAAAGTTATTTATATTATTAAATTGCAATATTTACATTATCTAGAAGTTCTGTCAAGGAGAGGTTTGGTCATCTAATTGCGCGCCAATAAGGAGAAATCCTTGTCGGAAAGCCCCCTCTTTCCTAGGAACGACCTGGTTGTTAAATATTGTGAGTAATAATATTAATGATGAATAAGTTCGTGTTGATTAAAGATGAATTTGATAGTTCCATTGTGTTGAGATTATTAGTATTAGTGGAAATCGACATCTATTCCGATGATAATTGATGTCTGAGATTATATTGATAAATCGGGTAATTAATCGGATAAATGAATATTAATTGCTACTAATTCACATACTTATATAACTATTTGTTCACATGTGTGTACTATTGAATCACATTCATGTACTATTAGGGGAGTTGGTGCAAGATTGATAATACTTTCATGACTAAGTTAAAAATGGAGGTATAGATGGAGGTACTATACTGTAATTCGTATTTTTACATGATTATAACTATTAATTCACATGAATGAACTATTGATTCATATTATTTACTATTAGGGGAGGTGGTGCAAGTTTGATAATACTTACAGGACTAAATTAAAAATGAAAAAAAAGTTGGAGGTATTGTACTGTAATATTTTGAGCCCCAAAACGTACAATTATCGAAACTATATTTTCCTATAAATAGAAGTTCATTCTTCCTTCATTTCTCACCAATTCACTAAAGCTATAGAGCAATTATTATAGAGAGAAATTATAGAGAGAAAGAAGAAGAGAAGTCGCTACCTCTCTACCCCAGTATTCCATTTCTTTCTTAAGTTAAGGGGTATTATTTCTTTCATATTCATGAAGAGAACTTTTGTTATTCCATTCTTTATTATTATGTTGGAATAACTTTGTCTGCAATCTTAATACCGCATACATGGTGAAATTCTTCTATTATTCTATTCTTTATTATTACATTAGAAATATCCATTTTGCGGATTACGCTTAGACACAGTTCCATTCTTTATTATTACATTTGAAATAATATGTCATCTATGCGGTCTATCGCATGCATGGTGAATTCTTTGTTATTCCATTTTTTATTATTTTGTTGGAATATCACATGCATGCGGATTACGTTAGACACAGTTCCATTCTTTATTATTACATTGGAATAACTCGATGCGTCTTGGTCTATCGCATGCATGGTGAATTCTTTATTATTCCATTCTTTATTATTACATTGGAATATCCATGCCTGTGCGGATTACACATGACCTGGTTCCATTCTTTATTATTCTGTTGGAATAACATGTCTATGTGGATTATCACATGCATGGTGAATAATACTTCGTATTCATCCCTTATTAAATTGTGGAAATGATCTGTCTACGTGGATTACCGCATGGCGGGTGAAAATCCATTTGCAGTTTCATATATTCTATGATACTCATTTGGTTAAATTTTTGGCTTCTATACTCCATGAAATTAGTAGAATATCATGGATATTTGCGCTTCATCCGGTATCTTTTCATGGAAATATTCTTCTGAGCATTCTTGAATTTTACTCCACAAAGCAGTATCATGTTGACAATTTGGACGTAATTGATTTCAAGATAAATTAACTTATAAATCTTTAAAATTTATTCTTGAACTTGTTTTATTGAATTATTATGTCATTGTCATCATCCTCATGCTTATATTATGATGAAAGTCATCTTTGGCTTACGTGCATAGATGGATTTGGTATGATTATGACGAGGATTATTCGGTATAATCATGACTGTAATGTTATAAATGATGTGGTAAAAGTCCTCGATAGCACTGTAGTGCATTGATGGGACGATTTTTTGGTATGATTATGACCAAGGATTATTCGGTATAGTCATGACCATTGATGATTTAATGAATATCCTTGGCCCGTAGTGCGAGGGGATGACTTCGATGATGTGGTTTATTTATTAAGCTGAGTCTCAGCGATAAAAATTGATGAAAACATTTTAAATCATAGAAGATAGTAGATATCATGCTCTACTTGACTCTTCTAATGGATTGCTAATTCTGCTGGAGTTAAACTTGATGTCTATTGTATTTAATCAGTTTAACATTGTTGAAGACTAATGATAATTTATTCTGCATTATCTTAGTCATAATATTTCTTACTGGGCTAGTTGAGCTCACCCTTTCTTTCATTGTTCTCTTCAAGAAATGAGAACGTAGCCGGGACTAGTCGGGGAACGGAGTGACGGTCCAGATGATAGCATTAGTAGTCCTCACTATTCTATTAAATAGTGTGACAATAAATGTAATGAGGACTCCATTGAGTATGGATATTGTCTAGATGACAATATTCTTATTAAAACTCTTAGATTATGTTTTGTCGTATTTCACATGACCGTTGTATAATTAAGTTGTATTTGAATTTTGTACCATGTATTTGGCGACTCAAGATGGGTGATGTATACCTATTTTGGGGGCGTCACGAGTTAGTATCAAAGCTTAGGGATATGATCCCGGGTGAGATGTGAGACAAGAACTAGGAGGGAGAGGCAGGGGAATTCCTTCGCTAGTATGACCTACCTAAGTTTATTTGGTATTTAATTGGTCGGTCAGGAGTAAGGGATAATATGTGATATGTTAATTTAACCCTTGTTTTGTGGCAGTATTTGAAAATGGCATTCGAAAATGTTGAGATAAACAATGAAGCACATGAGACCGTTGAGTCACCACAGATTAATGCCCATGATAATGTGCAACAAGAAAACAATAATCCTCATGTAAACAATAACACCGATGAAATGGTGAATGATGGGATGTTCAGAGGCTTTATGCAATTCATGCAACATCAGGCGAAAGCGGATCCTATCCAAAATGCAGGTGGAAACACTAACAACTCTCGGACGGTCACCGCTAAGCAGTTCAAGGAGCTGGGACCACCGGAGTTTTTTGGAGAGCCAAAACCACTTAAGGTAGAAACGTGGATAAAGCAGATCAACAAGATATTTGATGTCTTGGGATGCTTCGAGGAGCAAAAGGTTCCCTTTGTCACCTTCATGTTTGCGGAGAGGTAGATTCTTGGTGGGAATCGTAAAAGCGTACTCAACTTTGCCGCACTCAAAATGTCTTGGGAGAAGTTCAAGAGGCGTTTCAATGACAAGTACTTTCCTGAAAGTATTCGTCACATGAAGGAGGTAGAGTTCATCAAGCTTAAGCAAAACAATATGACCGTGGCGCAGTACGAAGCTAAGTTTGCCGAGTTATCTCAGTTTACGTCCCACTTAGTTGATAATGAGGAGAGAATGAGGCAGATGTTTCTAAGAGGTTTGAAACCCGAGATACGTCAATACCTAATTTCTCACAAACTGTGTTTGTATTTAGATGTTATGAATAGGGCTCAGTTATTGGAGCACGATAATAAGTCAACCCAACCAAGAGAGAGCAACCGACAAGTCAATAATACCAGTGGTAGCAGTCATCGAAGCGGTGACAACAAACGTGGACGGAATCAACATGCTAGAAATGATAATCACTTCGGTGGTAATCATGGCCATGACAATAAGAGTGGGCATTTCAAGAAGAAGAGATTCAACAAGGATGGAAAGACATCAGCACCAGCACCTGTTGTTAAGGAAGGAGAACGACCACCGGTCGTTTGTTACAAATGTGGAGGGGAAGGACACATAAGTCCAAACTGCATGATGCAGTCCAAAGCGTGTTATAATTGTGGAAAAGAAGGTCACCTAGCCCGATTTTGTCATGCACCAAAGTTAAGTCCATTTGGGATGGAGGCATCAAAGGTGTCCGGACGAAGACAAAAGCCGGTAGTTCAAGGGAGGCGTTTTCAGTAACCTCCCAAAAGCGAGGAATCGAACGAGGTGATCACGGTAAGCTAATCATAAACTCTAGCGAAGTTTATACTTTATTTGATACGGTTCTACCCGTTCCTTTATTTCTCCTACTTGCGCTCAACATTTAAATTTGACACCGGAGAAATTAGACTTTGACTTATCTGTTGAAACTCCGTTGGGAGAAACCTTCATTACATCCATGATTTATAAGTCTTGTTTGATTCAAATCAATAACCGTACGTTACCTGTTGATCTTATTTCTTTGAAAATACTTGCATTTGATGTGATTTTAGGGGTTGATTGGTTAACTACTCATCATGCTAAAATCGATTATTTTTGTAAGGTTGTTAGCTTTCATATTCCTAACCAACCTATTATGCGAATTCAAGCAACCAAACCACTAAAATCAATCACTATCATATCAAGTCATAAAGCTATTTGCTTATTGAAAAACGGATGTCAAGCTTTCTTAACCCATGTCACGGATTTAAATAAAGATACGTCAGATTTGAATGATATTTCTATTGTTAATAAATTTCCTGACGTATTCCCTGAAGAACTTCCTGGCCTACCCCCAGAGCGTGAAATTGAACTTTGTATCGACCTTGAATCCGGTACAAAACCCATTTCCAAAGCCCCATATCGAATGGCTCCTATTGAACTTCAGGAGTTAAAACCCCAACTACAGGAATTGTTAGACATCGGTTTCATTCATCCTAGTACGTCTCCTTGGGGTGCTCCTGTTCTATTCGTGAAAAAGAAAGATGGAAGTATGCGACTTTGTATTGATTATCGGAAGTTAAATCATGTCACCATCAAAAATAGTACCCGTTGCCTCGCATTGATGACATATTTGACCAGTTGCAAGGAGCCAAATTCTTTTCAAAGATTGATCTTCGTTCCGAATATCATCAGTTGAAGATTAAAACTGATGACATTCCAAATACTGCTTTCAAAACTCGGAACGGGCATTATGAATTCCTAGTCATGTCTTTTGGATTGACTAATGCTCCTACTGCCTTCATGTACATGATGAACCGAGTATTCAAGGAATATTTGGATCACTTTGTGGTCGTCTTTATTGATGACATCCTCATATACTCCAAAACCCGTGAAGACCATGAGCAACACTTGAGGCTGATACTTCAAAAGTTTTGTGAAAACAAGATTTATGCCAAGTTAAAGAAATGTGATTTCTGGCTTGAGGAAGTTGCATTCCTTGGGCACATAATATCAAATCATGGAATATTTGTTAACCCGGCAAAGATTGAAGCAATTCAAAGCTGGGAGCAACCTAAGTTAGTGATCGAAGTACGTAGCTTTCTCGGCTTAGCTAGTTATTATCGGAGATTCGTAGAAGGGTTTTCTCGAATCGCTACTCCATTAACTCAGCTGACTCAAAAAGATACAAAATTCAGTTGGAGTGAGGAATGTGAAAAGAGTTTTCAAGAACTCAAGAGGAGACTCATTTCAAACACATGTTACGACAATACCATCGGCTCGGAGGATTTGTCATCTCTGATGATGCTGAGGCAAAGGGTTAGGATGTGTTCTCATGCAACATGGGAAAGTCATAGCCTATGCCTCACGACAACTCAAAGAATATGAGAGGAATTATCTTACTCATGATCTAGAGTTGGCAGCAGTCGTTTTTGCGCTTAAGATTTGGAGGCATTACCTGTATGGAGAGAAGGTGGAGATTTATACGGATCATAAAAGCCTCAAATATTTCTTCGCTCAAAAGGAACTTAACATGCGACAACGACGATGGCTTGAGCTGTTGAAAGATTATGATCATACCATCCAATACCATCCTGGAAAAGCGAACGTGGTAGCTGACGCATTGAGTAGAAGATCATATGCGGATACGAGTGCGATATTGTCAATGTAAAGGCCCATTTTGTATGACTTACAAAGGATGGAGATAGAGTTAAAAACTTTAGGGACCCATATGATGATGGCGAATATACGAGTAGAACTGACTTTAATTGATAAAGCTAAAGCTGCTCAAGCTACAGACTTGGAGCTGATGCGTATGAGGAAGAAAGTGCAAGAAGGTGTTATTCCGGAAGCAAGAATCGATGAAGAAGGAATACTTCGAGTCAACTCCAGACTTTGTGTTCCTAACAACTCTGACTTGAAGTATAAAATCATGATGGAGGTGCACAACACACCGTTTGCAATCCATCCTGGGAGTACCAAAATGTATCGTGATCTTTGACGTACATTTTGGTTGAGCAATACGAAGAGAGAGATAGCGGGGTTTATCTCAAGGTGTCTAACTTGTCAACGAGTCAAGGCGGAGCATCAAGTGCCAAAAGGTCCATTGCAACCACTTGAAATTCCTAAATGGAAGTGGGAGCACATTACCATGGATTTCATTACTGGTCTTCCCAAGGTTTCTCAAGGCATAGATGCGATTTGGGTCATTGTTGATAGATTGACCAAGTCTGCTCATTTCTTACCGATACGAAAAACTTATACACTTGAACGTCTTGCTAGTATGTACATAAACGAGATCGTAAGATTGCATGGTATGCTAGTATCCATAGTTTTTGATCGAGACCCAAGATTCACTTCAAGATTTTGGGTTAGTTTGCAAAAAGCTATGGGCACGGATTTACGATTTAGTTCGGCATATCATCCTCAAACGGATGGGCAGTCGGAAAGAACTATTCAAACTCTTGAAGATTTATTAAGACTCTGTGTCCTTGACTTCAAGGGAAGTTGGGACAAGTTCTTACCATTTGTGGAGTTTTCCTACAATAACAGTTATCAAGCAAGTATTGGCATGGCTCCATTTGAGGCATTGTATGGAAGAAAGTGTCGTTCTCTAGTATGTTGGGATGAGGTGGGTGAAGAAATGTTGTTGGGACCGGAGTTGGTACGTATGACTATGGAAAAGATTCAAACGATCCGACAACGTATAAAAACCTCACAAGATCAACAAAAGAGTTATGTTAATCTTCATCGAAAAGACATGGAATTAAATATTGGAGATCATGTGATGTTACGTGTTGCTCCATGGAAAGGAGTTACGAGATTTAGAAAGAGAGGAAAGCTCAATCCTCGATTCATTGGCCCATTTATAATCTTTGAACGAGTAGGAATTGTGGCCTATAGAGTCGCCTTACCGCCAAGTATGTCTCATGTTTATAACGTTTTCCACATATCTATGTTATGTAAATATGTGAAAGACCCAAACCACATTATTGAATTAGAACCAAACGAGATAGAGGAAGATTTAACGTATGATGAGTTACCTGTTAAAATCTTGGATAAGAAGGATCATATTCTACGCTCCAAGGTTATACCACAAGTCAAAGTTTTATGGAGAAACCACGATGTGGAAGAAATGACCTAGGAGTTAGAATCTGAGATGAAGTCAAGATATCCTCACCTCTTCGATATACCAGGTACGTACCCTAATTTCGAGGAAGAAATTTCATAAGAAGGGGAGGTTGTAAGACCCCAACTTTTATGAATAAAGATTAATTTCTCTCAAAATATATTTTTGAATATTATGGTGTGGATATAATATAATGTTATAGTTGTGGGTAATATTTACAAATTTTGCAAAGTAAGCAAGTGGTTATATAATATTCGATTGGTCGGGGAATATTTGTTTTAACAGGGAATATTCGTACGACGGCACAATCATTGGTGGACCCCACAACGGAAGTATTGTCGTAATAAGAAAAATGATGTAATTATCTTTTATAAAAAATATGGCGGATGTTACCGTTAAAGCTGTTGAACTACCCAGTAGTAAAAGTCAAAGATGTCTGGCGTGGTTGCATAGTAGCACACACGGTATTGGTTATTGATGCTTACGTGAGAAGTCACTCAGTTATACTCAATTATTGCTACAGTAATTGTTGCATCATATCTCTCATATTATTGATTCAATTATTGTCACGGTATCATCTGCATAATATGTTATATTATTAAATCAATAATTGAGACAAAAAAGTTATTTATATTATTAAATTGCAATATTTATAATATCTAGAAGTTCTGTCAATGAGAGGTTTGGTCATCTAATTGCGCGCCAATAAGGAGAAATCCTTATCAAAAAGCCCCCTCTTTCCTAGGAACGACCTGGTTGTTAAATATTGTGAGTTATAATATTAATGATGAATAAGTTCGTGTTGATTAAAGATGAATTTAATAGTTCCATTGTGTTGGGATTATTAGTGTTAGTGGAAATCGACATCTATTCCGATGATAATTGATGTCTGGGGGTTATATTGATAAATTGGGTAATTACTCGGATAAATGAGCAATTAATTGCTACTAATTCACATGCTTATATAACTATTTGTTCACATGTGTGTACTATTGAATCACATTCATGTACTATTAGGGGAGTTGGTGCAAGATTGATAATACTTGCATGACTAAGTTAAAAATAGAGGTATAGATGGAGGTACTATACTGTAATTCGTATTTTCACATGATTATAACTATTAATTCACATGATTGAACTATTGATTCACATTATTTACTATTAGGGGAGGTGGTGCAAGTTTGATAACACTTGCAGGACTAAATTAAAAATGAAAGAAAAGTTGGAGGTATTGTACTGTAATATTTCGAGCCCCAAAACGTGCAATTATTGAAACTATATTTTCCTATAAATAGAAGTTCATTCTTCCTTCCTTTCTCACCAATTCACTAAAGCTATAGAGCAATTATTATAGAGAGAAATTATAGAGAGAAAGAAGAAGAGAAATCTGCTACCTCTCTACTCCAGTATCCAGTTTCTTTCTAAAGTAAGGGGTATTATTTCTTTCGTATTCATGAAGAGAGCTTCTGTTATTCCATTCTTTATTATTATATTGGAATAACTTGTCTATGCGAAGTACCGCATACATGGTAAAATTCTTCTGTTATTCCATTCTTTATTATTCATTTGAATATATCACATGCACATACGGATTACGCTAGACACTGGTTCCATTCTTTATTATTACATTGGAATAACACATCTGTATGTGATCTATCGCATGCATGGTGAATTCTTTGTTATTCCATTTTTTATTATTCTATTGGAATATCCTATCTCATGCGGATGATTACGTTAGACACTGGTTCCATTCTTTATTATTACATTGGAATAACTTTCGTTGTCTTGATCTATCGCATGCATGGTGAATTCTTCTATTATTCCATTCTTTATTATTCTGTTGGAATAACCTGTCTATGTGGATTATCACATGTATGGTAAATGATCCTTCATATTCATTTCTTATTAAATTGTGGAAATGATCTGTCTACATGGATTACCGCATGGTGGGTGAAAATCCATTTGCAGTTTCATATATTCTATGATACTCATTTGGTTAAATTTTTGGCTTCTATACTCCATGAAATTAGTAGAATATCCTGGATATTTGTGCTTCATCAGGTATCTTTTCATGGAAATATTTTTATGAGCATTCTTGAATTTTACTCCACAAAGCAGTATCATGTTAACAATTTGGACGTAATTGATTTCAAGATAAATTAACTTATAAATCTTTAAAATTTATTCTTGAACTTGTTTTATTGAATTATTATGTCACTGTCATCATCCTCATGCTTATATTATGATGAAAGTCATCTTTGGCTTACGTCGTAGATGGACTTGGTATGATTATGACGAGGATTATTAGGATATAATCATGACTGTAATGTTATAAATGATGTTGTAAAAGTCCTCGTGAGCTTTGTAGTGCATTGATGGACGCTTTTTTTGGTATGATTATGACCGTGGATTATTCGGTATAGTCATGACCATTGATGATTTAATGAATATCCTTGGCCCGTAGTGCGAGGATGACTCGATGATGTGGTTTATTTATTAAATTTGAGTCTCGGTGATAAAAATTGATGAAAACATTTTAAATTATAGAAGATAGTAGATATCATGCTCTACTTGACTCTTCTAATGGATTACTTATTCCGCTGCAGTTAAACTTGATGTCTATTGTATTTAATCAGTTTAACATTGTTGAAGACTAATGATAATTTATTCTGCATTATCTTAGTCATAATATTTCTTACTGGGCTAATTGAGCTCACCATTTCTTTCACTGTTCTCTTTAGGAAATGAGAACGTAGCTGGGACTAGTCGGGGAATGGAGTGATGGTCCATATGATAGCATTAGTAGTCCTCACTATTCTGTTAAATAGTGTGACAATAAATGTAATGAGGACTCCATTGAGTATAGATATTGTCTAAATGATAATATTCTTATTAAAACTCTTAGATTATGTTTTATTGTATTTCACACGACTGTTGTATAATTAAGTTGTATTTGAATTTTGTACCATGTATTTGGCGACTCAAGATGGGTGATGTATACCTATTTTGGGGGCGTCATAGGTTTTGTCACCTAGTTGTGCGCCAATAGGGAGAAATCCTTATTGGAAAGCCCTCTCTTTCCTGGGAATGATCTGGTTGTCGATATTGTAAGTTATAATATTAATGATGAATAATTGTTGAAGTATTAAGAATGTTTTTATTGAAGATAAGTAAATTACAAAAGTTAGAGGGGAATAATGCAAACTTTCAAAACTTTAGGGGTACTAAAGTGTAATAAGTTAAATCAATCTGGACCATTGGTGATGGTTTTAATAGTAAATCAATCTGGACCATTGGTAGTGGTTTTAATAGTAAATCAATCTGAACCATTGATGGTGGTTTTAATAGTAAATCAAAATGGACCGTCGGTGGTGGTTTTAAAATTAATCAATTTGGACCGTCGATGGTGGTTTTAAAAGTAAATCAATCTAGACCGTCGGTGGTGGTTTTAAAAGTAAATCAATTTAGATCGTCGGTTTTGGTTTTAATAGTAATCAATATGGACCATCTGTTCTAATAGTCAATCAATCTGGACTGTTCGTGAATTAGTTACTATTTAGTCCATTCTCCTATAAATAAAAGCTTAATTCTTCTTTCATTCTCACCAATTCACTGAGATTCACAAGAGACACTATAGAGAGAGAAACTATAGAGAGCAAGAAGAAGAGTCTTCTGCTACTTCACTTTTGTAGTATCCAGCTTTCTACTAAGGTAAGGGATATTATTTCTTTCGTATTTATAAGGAATACTATTTTTCGTATTCATCCTTTAGTATGTCGGAATAACTTTGTCTTCACGCAGACATGCATAGTATGACGGTGAAAATCCATTTGCAGTTTTTGTATGTTAATTATTTTCATATTCTTAAATCTAAACTTACTATGGTAAGTATTACTTCTATAATCTTTGAAATTAGTGGAATATCCGTGAATTTTACGCTTCATCCAGTATCATTTTATTAGAATATTGATATGAACTTTCTTATTAAATATCAATATTTTCACCCGAAGTACTATTCACGAGTTACTATTCATGGGTTACTATTCACCCGATTACTATTCACTATAATATTATTCACTCGGGTATTCGGGTCACTTTTCATGCCGGGGTACTATTCACGAGTTACTATTCATGGGTTACTATTCACCCGGTTACTATTCACTATAATACTATTCACTCGGGTATTCGAGGCACTTTTCATGCTGAGGTACTATTCACGGGTTACTATTCACCCGATTACTATTCACTCAAATATTGTTCACTCGGGTATTTGGGGCACTTTTCATGTCGAGGTACTATTCACGGGGTACTATTCCCAAAGTACTATTCATAGGGTACTATTCACGGGGTACTATTCACCAAAAAAATTATTTCTTTTATGTCCAAATTATTTTTGATACATGGATATTATTCTTGAATTTTACTCCACAGAGCAGTATCATGTTGAAAATTGGACATTATTGAATTCTTGATAAATTAAATTATAAATCTTTAAAAATTTATCATTTACTTTCTTTTGATTGAATTCTTATATCATTTTCATCATCCTCATGCTTAAATTGTGATGAAAGTCATCTTTGGCTTACGTGTATAGATGGATTGTTGATTGGTATGATTATGACCAGGGATATTTCAGTATAGTCATGACTATTGATGATTACACAAATAATTCTTGGCCCGTAGTGCAAGAATAATTTGTGGACGTGATACTAATGAATATCCTTGGCCGTAGTGCATGGATGATTCGTTGATGTGATCTATTTATTAAGCTGAGTCCCAGCAATAAAGTTAATGATAAACTTTTTAAATCATAGAAGATAGTAGATATCATGCTCTACTTGAATCTTGTAATGGATTGCTTTTTCCGCTGCAGTTAAACTTGTTGTCTATTATATTCTATCAGTTTAACATTGTTGAAGGCTAATGATAACTTATTCTGCATTATCTTAGTCATAATATTTCTTACTGGGCTAGTTGAGCTCACCCTTTTACATCCATTTTTCTCTTCAGGAAATGAGAACGTAGCCGGAACTAGTCGGGGAACAGAGTGATGGCCCGAGATGGTGTTATAGTAGTCCTCACTATTCTATAAAATAATGTGCCAATAAATATAATGAGGACTCTATTTCAGTTTGGATATTGTCTAGATGACAATATTCGTGTAAAAACTCTCAGCTCATGTTGTATAATTAAGTTTGTATTTGTATTCAGTACCATGTATTTGGCGACCAAAGATGGGTGATGTATACCTATTTTAGGGGCATCACAGTTGGTATCAAAGCTTAGGGATATGATCCCTGGCTGAGATGTGAGACAAGATTAGGAGGGGAGAGACGGGGAATTCCTTCGCTAGTATGACCTACCTAAGTTTATTTGGTATTTAATTGGTCGGTCAGAGTATAGGGATAATATGTGGTATGTCAATTAACCCTTGTTTTATGGCAGTGTTTGAAAATGGCATCTGAAAATGTCGAGATAAGCAATGAAGCACATGAGACCGTTGAGTCACCAACGATTAATACCCTGGATAATGTGCAAAAGGAAGACAATAATCCTCAGGTAAACAACAACACCGATCAAATGATGAACGATGGGATGTTCAGAGGCTTCATGCAATTCATTCAACATCAAGCGAGAGCGGCCCCTGTTCAAAATACAGGTGGACACATTGGCAACTCACAGATGGTCACCGCTAAACAATTCAAGGAGCTGGGACCATCGGAGTTTTGGGGAGAGCCAAAACCACTTATGGCGGAGACGTGGATAAAGCAGATCACCAAGATATTTGATGTCTTGGGATGCTCCGAGGAGCAAAAGGTTCCCTTTTCCACCTTAATGTTGAGAGGAAAAGCTGATTACTGGTGGGAATTAGTAAAACGTACCCAGCCTGCCGCACTCAAGATGTCTTGGGAGAAGTTCCAAGAGCTGTTCAATGACAAGTACTTTCTCGAAAGTATTCGTCACATGAAGGAGAGGGAGTTTATCAAGTTGGAGCAAAACAATATGACCGTGTCATAGTGCGAGGCTAAGTTTGCCGAGTTGTCCCAGTTCGTATCCCATTTGGTTGATAAATGAGGAGAGAATGAAGTGAATGTTTCTACGAGGTTTGAGACCCAAAATACATTAATACCTCATTTCTCATAAACTATGTTTGTATTCAGATGTTGTAAATAGGGCTCAGTTATTGAAGCGCGATAATGAGTCAACCCAACCAAGAGAGAGCAGACAGCAAGTCAATAATACCAGTGGTAGCAGTCATCGAAGCGGTGACAACAAACGTGGAGGGAATTAACATGCAAGAAATGGTAACCACTCCGGTGGTAATCATGGACAAGATAATAGAAGTGGAAATTTCAAGAAGAGGAGATTCAATAATGATGGAAAGACGTCAGCACTAGCACCTGTTGTTAAGGAAGGAGAACGACCACCAGTCGTATGTTACAAATGCGGAGGAGAGGGACACATCAGTCCAAACTGTACGCACCAGTCCAAAGAATGTTACAATTGTAGAAGAGAAGGTCACCTAGCCCATTTTTGTTGTGCACCAAAGTCAAGTCCAGCTGGGATGGAGGCATCAAAGGTCGTCCCAGACAAGATAAAATCGGTAGTTCAAGGGAGAGCGTTTGTCGTAACCTCCCGAAAAGCGAGGAATCTAAACGAGGTGATCACGGGTAAGGTAATTATAAACTTTTACGAAGCTAATACCTTATTTGATACCGGTTCTACCCATTCTTTTATGTCTCCTACTTGCGCTCAACGTTTAAATTTGACTCCGGAGAAATTAGACTTTGATTTATCTGTTGAAACTCCGTTGGGAGAAACCTTCATAACATCCACTGTTTATAAGTCTTGTTTGGTTCAAATCTCCAGAATCAGACGTTACTATCGATCTTATTTCCTTAAAAATACTTGCATTCGATGTGATTTTAGGAATTGATTGGTTGACTACTCATCATGCTAAAATTGATTGTTTTCGTAAGGTTGTTAGCTTTCATATTCCTAACCAACCTATTATGCCAATTCAAGCAACCAAACCATTAAAGTCAATTACTGTCATCTCAAGTCATAAAGCTATTCGTTTATTGAAAAACGGATGTCAAGCTTTCTTAGCTCATGTCACAAATTTAAACAAAAATACGTCAGTCTTGAATGATATTGCTATTGTTAATAAATTTCCTGACGTATTCCCTAAAGAACTTCCTGACCTACCCCCAGAGCGTGAAATTGAATTTTGTATCGACCTTGAATCCGGTACAAAACCCATTTCCAAAGCCCCATATCTAATGGCTCCTATTGAACTTCAGGAGTTAAAAACCTAACTACAAGATTTGTTAGACATCGGTTTCATCCAACCTAGTACGTCTCCTTGGGGTGCTCCTGTTCTATTCGTGAAAAAGAAAGATGGAAGTATGCGACTTTGTATTGATTATCGGGAGTTGAATCATGTCACCATCAAAAATAGGTACTCGCTACCTTGTATTGATGACCTTTTTGACCATTTTCAAGGCGCCAAATTCTTTTCAAAGATCGATCTTCGTTCCGGATATCATCAGTTAAAGATTAAAATCGATGACATCCCAAAGATCGCTGAGAATCGATGCAGGGCATTATGAATTCCTAGTCATGTCTTTTAGATTGACTAATGCTCCTGCTGCCTTCATGGATATGATGAACCGAGTATTCAAGGAATATTTGGATCATTTTGTAGTCGTCTTTATTGATGACATCCTCATATATTCCAAAAGTCATGAAGATCATGACCAACACTTGAGACTGATACTCCAAAAGCTTCGTGAAAATAAGCTTTATGCCAAGTTATGAAGAAGTACGAGTTTTGGCTTGAGGAAGTAGCATTCCTTGGGCACGTAATATCAAATCATGGAATATCTGTTAACCCAGCAAAGCTTGAAGCAATTTAAGGTTGGGAGCAACCCAAGTCAGTGACCGAAGTATGTAGCTTTCTGGGCTTAACTAGTTATTATAGGAGATTCATGGAAGGATTTTCTCGAATCGCTACTCCATTAACTCAGCTGACTCGAAAATATACAAAATTCGGTTGGAACAAGGAATGTGAGAAGAATTTTCAAAAACTCAAGAGGAGACTCATTTCAGCACCTGTTCTGACAATACCATCTGGTTCGGAAGGATTTGTCATCTACAGTGATGCTTCAGGCAAAGGTTTAGGATGTGTTCTCATGCAACATGGGAAAGTCATAGCCTATGCCTCACGATAACTCAAAGAATATGAGAGAAATTATCCTACTCATGATCTAGAGTTGGCAGCTGTCATTTTTGTGCTTAAGATTTGGAGGCATTACCTGTATGAAGAGAAGGTGGAGATTTATACGGATCATAAAAGCCTCAAATATTTCTTCACTCAAAAGGAACTCAACATGTGGCAAAGACGATGGCTTGAGCTGTTGAAAGATTATGATCATACCATTCAATACCATCTTGGAAAAGCAAACGTAGTAGCTGATGTATTGAGTAGAAGATCATATGTGGGTAGGAGTGTGATATTGTCAATGCAAAGGCCCATTTTGTATGACTTACAAAGGATGGAGATAGAGTTAAAGACTCCAGGGACCCATGTGATGATGGCGAATATACAAGTAGAACCGACTTTAATCGATAAAGTTAAAGCTACTCAAGTTACAGACCTGGAGCTAATGCGTATGAAGAAGAAAGTGCATAAAGGTGCTATTCCAGAAGCAAGAATCGATGAAGAAGGAATACTTCGAGTCAACTCTAGACTTTGTGTTCCTAACGATTCTGACTTGAAGTATAAAATTATGATGAAGGCGCACAACACACCGTTTACAATCCATCCTGGGAGTACCAAAATGTATTGTGATCTTCGACATACATTTTGGTGGAGCAATATGAAGAGAGAGATAGCGGGGTTTATCTCAAGGTGTCTAACTTGTCAACGAAGTCAAGGCGAGCATCAAGTGCCAAAAGGTCCATTGCAACCACTTAAAATTCCAGAATAGAAGTGGGAGCACATTACCATGGATTTCGTTACTGGTCTTCCCAAGGATTCTCAAGGCATAGATGCAATTTGGGTCATTATTGATAGATTGACCAAGTCTGCTCATTTCTTACCGATACGAGAAACTTATACACTTGAAAGACTTGCTCGTATGTACATAAACGAGATTGTAAGATTGCATGGTATGCCAGTATCCATAGTTTCTGATCGAGACCCAAGATTTACTTCAAGATTTTGGGTTAGTTTGCAAAAAGCTATGGGCACGGATTTACGATTTAGTTCGGCATATCATCCTCAAACGGACGGACAATCAGAGAGGACTATTAAAACTCTTGAGGATTTATTAAGACTCTGTGTCCTTGACTTCAAAGGAAGTTGGGACAAGTTCTTACCATTGGTGGAGTTTTCCTACAATAACAGTTATCAAGCAAGTATTGGCATGGCTCTATTTGAGGCGTTGTATGGAAGAAAGTGTCGTTCTCCAATATGTTGGGATGAGGTAGATGAAGCAACGTTGTTGGGACCGAAGTTGGTACGTATGACTACGAAAAAGATTCAAACGATCTGACAACATATAAAAACCTCACAAGATCGACAAAAGAGTTATGTTGATCTTCATCGAAAGAACGTGGAATTTAATATTGGAGATCATGTGTTGTTACGTGTTGCTCCATGGAAAAGAGTTACGAGATTTGGAAAGAGAGGAAAGCTCAATCCTCGATTCACTGGCCCATTTGTAATCCTTGATCGAGTAGGAACTGTGGCCTATAGACTCACTTTACCGCCAAGTATGTCGTGTGTTCATAATGTTTTTCACGTATTGATGTTACATATATATGTGGAAGACTTGAACCACATTATTTAATTAGAACCGGATGAGATAGTGGAAGATTTAATGTATGAAGAGGTAGCTATTAAAATCTTGGATAAGAATGATCATATTCTACACTCCAAGGTTATACCTCAAGTCAAAGTTTTGTGGAGAAACCATGATGTGGAGGAAATGACCTGGGAGTTAGAATCTAAAATGAAATCAAGGTATCGTCACCTCTTCGACATATCAGGTACATACCCTAATTTCGAGGACGAAATTTCATAAGAAGGGGAGGTTGTAAGACCCCAACTTTTTTGAATAAAGAATAATTTTTCTCGAAATATATTTTTAAATATTATGGTGTGGATATGATATAATGTTATAGTTGTGGGTAATATTTGGAAAATTTTGCAAAGTAAGCAAGTTGATATAAAATATTCGTTGTGTCCGTGAATATTCGATTGGTCGGGGAATATTTGTTTTAACAGGGAATATTCATACGACGACACAATCATTGGTGGACCCCACAACAGAAGTATTGTCGTAGTTAGAAAACGACAGAAATATCTTTTTATAAAAATAATGGCAAAAGTTTTACCGTTGAACTACCCAGTGGTAAAAATTTAGTAATACGCGTGGTTGCATAGTAGCACACGGTATTGATTATTAATGCTTACATAAGAAGTCACTCAGTTTTATTCAATTATTGCAACTGTAGTTGTTGCATAATATCTCACGTTATTTGATTCAATTATTGTCACAGTATCATCTGCATAATATTTTATAATATTAAATTCATAATTGAGACAAAAAAGTTATTCATATCATTATTTGCAATATTGACGATGTCTAGAAAGTTCTGTTGAGAAGAGGTTTTGTCACCTAATTGCGCGCCAATAGGGAGAAATCCTTATTGGAAAGCCCCCTCTTTCTTGGGAATGATCTGGTTGTCAATATTGTAAGTTATAAAATTAATGATGAATAATTGTTGAAGTATTAAGAATGTCTTTATTGAAGATAAGTGAATTACAAAAGTTAGAGGGGAATAATGCAAACTTGGAAAACTTTAGGGGTATTAAAGTGTAATAAGTTAAATCAATTTGGACCATTGGTGGTGGTTTTAATAGTAAATCAATCTGGACCATTGGTGGTAGTTTTAATAGTAAATCAATCTGGACCATTGATGGTGGTTTTAATAGTAAATCAATCTGGACCATTGATGGTGGTTTTAAAAGTAAATCAATCTGGACCGTCGGTGGTGGTTTTAAAAGTAAATCAATCTGGACCGTCGATGGTGGTTTTAAAAGTAAATCAACTGGAATAAAATCGGTGGTGGTTTTAAAAGTAAATCAATCTAGACCGCTTGGGTTGTGGTTTTAATAGTAATCAATATGGACCGTCCGTTCTAATAGTGCATCAATCTGGACTGTTCGTGAATTAGTTATTATTTAGTACATTCTCCTATAAATAGAAGCTTAATTCTTCTTTCATTCTCACCAATTCACTGAGATTCCCAAGAGACAGTATAAAGAGAGAAACTATAGAGAGCAAGAAGAAGAGTATTCTGCTACTTCACTTTTACAATATCCAGCTTTCTACTAAGGTAAGGGGTATTATTTCTTTCGTACTCATAAGGAATACTATTTTTCGTATTCATCCTTTAGTATGTCGGAATAACTCGCTCACGCGGATTACGTCATCGTATGATGGTAAAAATCCATTCTACAGCCAGTATGTTAATTCTTTTCATATTATTAAATCTAAACTTAATATGGTAAGTATTGCTTCTATAATCCTTGAAATTAATGGAATATCCATGAATTTTGCGCTTCATCCAGTATCATTTTATTGGAATATTGATATGAACTTTCTTATTAAATATCAATATTTTCACCCGAAGTACTATTCATGAGTTACTATTCATGGGTTACTATTCATCCGGTTACTATTCACTATAATATTATTCACTCAGGTATTCGGAGCACTTTTCATGTCGGGGTACTATTAACGAGTTACTATTCACGGGTTACTATTCACCCGGTTACTATTCATTATTATATTATTCACTCGGGTATTCGAGGCACTTTTCATGTTGAGGTACTATTCACGGGTTACTATTCACCTGATTACTATTCACTAAAATATTGTTCACTCGGGTATTTGGGGCACTTTTCATGTCGGGGTACTATTCACGGGGTACTATAATCGAAGTACTATTCACAGGATACTATTCACGGGGTACTATTCACCAAAAAAATTATTTCATTTCAGTCCAAATTATTTTTGATACATGGATATTATTCTTGAATTTTACTTCACAAAGCAGTATCATGTTGAAAATTTGGACATTATTGAATTCTGGATAAATTAAATTATAAATCTTTAAAAATTTATCCTTTACTTTCTTTTAATTAAATTCTTATATCATTGTCATCATCTTTATGCTTATATTGTGATGAAAGTCATCTTTGGCTTACGTGCATAGATGGACTGTTGATTGGTATGATTATGACCAGGGATATTTCGGTATAGTCATGACCATTGATGATTACACGAATAATTCTTGGCCCATAGTACAAGAATAATTTGTGGACATGATACTAATGAATATCCTTGGCCCGTAGTGTAGGGATGATTCGATGATGTGATCTATTTATTAAGCTGAGTACCAGCAATAAAGTTAATGATAAACTTTTTAAATCATAGAAGATAGTAGATATCATGCTCTACTTGACTCTTCTAATGGATTATTTGTTCCGCTGCAGTTAAACTTGTTGTCTATTATATTCTATCAGTTTAATATTGTTGAAGGCTAATGATAACTTATTCTGCATTATCTTAGTCATAATATTTCTTACTGGGCTAGTTGAGCTCACCCTTTTACTTCCATTGTTCTCTTCAGGAAATGAGAACGTAGCCGAAACTAGTCGGGGAACAGAGTGATGGCCCGAGATGGTGTTATAGTAGTCCTCACTATACTATAAAATAGTGTGCCAATAAATGTAATGAGGACTCTATTTGAGTTTGGATATTGTCTAGATGACAATATTCGTGTAAAAACTCTCAGCTCATGTTGTATAATTAAGTTTGTATTTATATTCAGTACCATGTATTTGGCGACCCAAGATAGGTGATGTATACCTATTTTGGGGGTGTCACAGTTGACTGTCTGATGCCCATTGATTGGGCAAGTTTCAGCCCCATGATACAGCCTTTATACTCAGTTGTGTTATTGGGGCTGACAAACTGCAATTTGTCGGCGATGGGATATTTCTCCCCTGTAACAGATACTCCAACTGCTCCAGCTCCAGAACCTTCCATGTTTACAGCTCCATCAAAATACATTTTCCAGGATTGGTGTGTATCGTCCTGATTGTGTTGCTGAATTTCCATTACCCCTTCTTCGGGGAAGTATGTTTCCAAGGGTTTGAAATCCCTTGAAGGTGCGATGGCCAGTTGATCCACAATTCCTTGACCTTTGACAGACTTTTTAGTCATATAGATTATGTCAAATTGTTGTAGGATCAACTGCCATCTAGACAGTCGACAGTTCAACATGGGTTTGCTAAACACGTACTTGAGAGGATCCATGCGGGATATGAGATGGGTTGTGTGACCATGGAGGTAATGTTGTAACCTCATGGAAGCCCAGGCTAAAGCACAACAAGTTTTCTCAATCAGAGTGTACTTGTGTTCACTGCTGATGAATCTTTTGCTGAGGTAATAGATAGCTCACTCTTGGCCTCTATCATCTTTTTGTCCCAGCATGCAGCCCATGGCGTTGTCATTGATGGACAGGTACATAAACAGAGGAACACCATCCCTGGGAGGTATCAAAACATGAGCTTTGACTAGCTGCTCTTTGATTGTAAGGAAGGCTTTCTGACACTCATCATTCCATTTCATGGAGGAGTTCTTCCTTAGCAACTTGAAGATAGGCTCATAGGTTGTTATGAGTTGAGAGATGAATCAGCTGATAAAGTTGATTCTTCCCAAAAATTCCTGTATTTCCTTCTCTGTCTGAGGAATGGGCAGTTCCGTGATGGCCTGGATTTTAGTGGGATCCAGCTCAATCCCTTTGTGACTGACTAGGGATCCTAGCAACTTGCCTGATTTCACGCCAAAGGCACACTTAGCTGGATTCAACTTCAAGTTGTACTTACGCAACCTGTTGAAGAGCTTTCTGAGATGGTCTAGGTGGTCTTCCTCCCTTCGGGACTTGACAATGATTTTATCCACATAGATCTCTACCTCTTTGTGTATTAGATCATGGAAAAGAGCCGCTGGTAGGTAGCTCCGGCATTGATGAGGCTGAATAACAACCGTTTGTAGCAAAAGGTTCCCCAAGGAGTGATGAATGTAGTTTTTTCTTGATCCTCTTCAGCAACCATGATTTGATGGTACCCCACAAAGCAATCAGCAAATGAGTACATATCATATTGAGTTGTATTGTCAATGAGTATGTGGATGAATGGCACGAGAAAGTTATCCTTAAGACATGCTTTATTCAGATCCCTGTAATCCACGCAAACTCGCACCTTCCCTTCGGGTTTAGGCACGGGGACTATGTTGGATAGCCACTCAGGGTATGTTGACACCATGATGATGCCGGCTTGAAATTGTTTCACAATTTCCTCTTTAAGTTTTAAACTCCACTCAGGTTTTAATCGCTTGAGCTTTTGCCTGACTGGCTTGAATCCCTCTTTGATGGGGAGGCGATGAATGACGATGTCAGTGGACAAACCGACCATGTCTTCATGAGACCATACAAACACATCCTGGAATTAGGTTAATAGAGTAACCATGTCATTCCTTTGGTTTGGAGTGAGGTCCGTACCAATCTGGATTTGTTTGGGGTTTTTTGAGGTTCTAAGGTTAAAAGAGGTGGTTTGATAAATATTTTGCTTGGGTTTGTCTTTGACCCATTCTTTAATCTACTGAGGTATCTCATAGTCCTCTTGTATTTCCATCAAGTCTGAGTCCAACTTTGCATCAAAGTTACAACCCTTGTGGAGAGTAGGCACCTCATCAGCAAGTTTAGGCACTTCTAACTTTAGAGTCCTGAAACAATATGCTTTCATTTAATATATGAAACTGTTCAATCATACAAAGTGTTAGCATGTAATGACAAAATAAGCGCTAATCTTGTATAAAAAAGTAAGCGATTATTGCTATCTCTGAGGCGTAGGAGTTTACGCCTTTTTACCCTTATCGACAAATGCAAGGAGTGTTGCTCCAATTGTCAAGGGTGAAGTCCTGGTGGACAGTAGTAATGAAGGGGTTGTTATCATCCTCCTTCTCCCGAATGATGACCATGATGTCTAGACAATCATCGTTTGGGATGTCTCTGTTCATACCCTCAGTATGAACTATAACGCGCATGTTTGACAGCCGCCTAGTAGTGTCTTGTTTACGTCTCCGCTCCTTTTCCTCCACTTCAGGATCTGGAATTAGGACTTCCTTTCCTTTGACCGGTATCGGCTTAGGAAACAACATGGATACCACATAAGCAGGAACCTTTAATGAAGGTCGTACAGGCTCAGCATCTGTAGGTTAAGATAATCCTCGTGTAGCTGAAGATGAAGGAATCTGTTTGTGTTTGTGAGGATTCCTGTGACTGGAGCTAGCAGAATAGCCTAGTCCGACTGTCTCTGTTTGACTGGGAACTTGAATTGGGAGCTTAATGCCCTGATGACCTTTGCCTAACCCTTGTCCAGGTTGATAGCCCAAGGATATCATCTCTTGAGTTGCAGACATTACCTCGGCAGAAATTCTAGGTATTAGAGGTGGAGCCCCAATGGGTTGATAATGAGTGTTGCTCACCTCAAGGGCATGGAATCTAACAGGCTCAACTTCTAGATTGAAACTGATGAGTGGTATGTCACCTTGATCAGGACATTCCGGCTCAACATTAACAATAACCAAACTACTGTTAATAATGCATTTGAGCTACTGATGAAAGGTGGAAGGGACAGCTCCAGCCATGTGAATCCACGGTCTTCCCAAAAGCAGATTGTATCCTGTAGCCATTTTGAGCACATGAAAGGATACACAGAATATATATAGACCAATCTACATAGGCAGTTCAATCTCTCCGATAGCATTTCATCGAGATCCATCAAAAGCTTTGATAATTGTATGACTGCTTCAGATCTTGTTAAGATTGATATTTATCTTCTCCAAGGTGGCATAAGGGCAGATGTTCAAGGATGATCCCCCATCTATAAAAACTCCTCCCACCATGTATCCGAAGGACATAACCGCTATGTGCAATGATTTGCAATGACCAGTCCCTTCAGGAGGTATGTCATCATCAGTGAAGGATATCACATTGATGTTGAGAATGTGATCAACAAAATGACGAAAATTTTCAACATCCACTGATTTTGGCAAGTGGGCTTCTTCTAAAACTCTCAGTAAGACCTTCATGTGATCCTCTGAGGAGAAAACCAAGTCCAGTATGGAAATTTGTTATGGAGCTTTTTTCAAGCTTAAAACCACCTTAGATTCATTGTGTCCCATATTACGGAGGAATTCTTCAATCTTCTCCATGGGAACTTTCCCCTTTGACTTGATGGTAGGCTTCATCACCCGGTGGGGAAGGTACAGTGGATTTTCTTTCGACACTGCAGCAGTTGTATTGGATGTGGATCCTTTAGCCTCTCCATAATTTCATGGCACTTTCTTGAGGCTGACAATAGGATATTGTGGCCTGAATGGCAATATAATTGACTTTGGCGCGGCCACCTTCAAAGGATTTTCAACACCTTTGAGCTGAATTGGTTGTATTGTAAATGGTGTGGCAGCTAGATCACCCTCCGAGGATATAACATCTACGACTTCCTTCCATTTCGTAGGAAATATGTCCCCACTCTCAAGTAAAATAGTGTCATTATCTGCCATCTTCAGGACACTGCTATCAATTAGGTTCTGAATAAGATGGCGGAGTGCCCAACATTCTTCAGTGTTGTGACCGCGAGAGTGGGAGTGATATTGACATACTCCTTTGGAATCGAACCGTCTTAAACGTGGGCTTATTAGAGGTAGCAGAGCTGTGACTCTTCCCTCATTGATCAGCATCTGTAATATCTCTTCCATCGGTTAGCCTAAATAGGTGAATTCCCTTTTATTGGCGAAGTCCCGACGGGCTTTAGCTTTTGCTCTTTTTGCAATTTTATCTTCCAAGGTTTCACCTACTGGAGTATGTGGTGGAGTAGTTGTAATAAGAGGAAGGAGGCTAGCATGCTACTGGCTGAATAATTGACATGTGACTTGGTGCTGATGGACCACCAGTTCTGCCAATTGGTTGACTTGCTCGCAAAGAGCCTTCAATTTCTGGTCCATCATAAATTGGAACTGTGTATAATCCCATTTGTCAAAACCATCCTTGCTGGTTTGGGAGGATCCTCCACCGTAATGGAAACTTTGTCCATTGCTCCAATTGATCATGTTGACCTCCTCTTCCTTGTGTTGAGGGAGAGGATTATCTTTCACATGGGGTTGGTCGGGTTTAGTCACCATGATCTCACCATTGTCAATTAAATCCTGGATCTTATGCTTCAGGGCCCAACAATCCTGGGTGTCATGTCCTGGAGCTCCAGCATGATAAGCACACTTCCTGATAGCATTGAAACCCTTTCCACTCGGGTTGGTTGGTTGAAGAAGATGTGTAATTTTCTTCTGAGTTGTCAGAAGATTGAGAATGTTCTCGAGTGAGTCCCCTAAGGGTGTGAACACTCGAGTGCGTCTGACTTCTCCACCTTTTGGTAATGGATTGAAGACTGTGCTTGGAAAGGGAGTAGTTTCTCCTCTGAATAGGCATGTTCTGACTGCCTTTTTGTCCTTGTAGTATCAAGGAAACATCCTCCTCTTTCTTCTGATGGACCCTCTTGAGGTTGTTTCCATAACTTCCATACTGGATGTGCTCAACAACAGCTTTTAGAGCAGCAAGGTCTTGAATCTTTCCTGACTTCAATCCCATCTCAGCCATTTTCTCCATGTTTGATCATTTCAGAGAATGTCTTGCCTATGCCGACTAAGACCCTTTCATAGAAGGGAGCTTCTTAAATGTCTATGAAGGTCATCACTAATTCAGACTCAGTCATAGATGGAATAACTTGAGTAGCAAGGCGCCTCCACCTTTGGGCATACTCTCTAAATGACTCGGTGACTTGTTTCTGGACCTTGGTAATTTGATACCGGTCTGGAGCCATTTGAGTCTGAAAACTGTATTGGCTAAGGAAAGCATGAGCTAGCTCCTCCCAGGTATAAATCTTGGAATTGTCTAATCTTGTGTACCATGATCTGGCTTCTCTATTCAGACTTTTCTAAAACAGCTGTATTATGAGCTCTTCATCCTCGGCATAAGATCCGAGTTCTCCAATGAATACCTTCAAATGTGTGTAAGGATCCCCCAACCCATCATACTTTTCAAAGTCAAGAGTCTTGAACTTTTCTGGATAATGAACACCAGGGAATATGCAAAGGTCTGTATATGAAACACTCCCGTGTGCTCCAATCCCTTTGATAGACTGAATGGTCTCTTCCATTTGAAGGACTTTCTTCCTGATATCACCGGTGTCTGGATCTTCTTTGAGATGGGTGATTTCAGGAAGAAAGTCCTAATGTTATGTTCAAATTATTGTTTAGATGTTTAGATTTATGTAATAACATGATAGAAAGTATGCTAAGTTGATAGAACATGTTTTCATAACATCTAGATGCCTCAAATTAGTGTTTTAAGCAAACTAAAAATTTTGGAAGAAACAGGTCTGACAGTGAGGTCTGTTAATAGTTAGGTCTGTTAATTGTGTGTTATTTGTAGTATGACATGAGGTCTTTAATCTGGAAAAGAAAACATGTTCATTAGAACCATATATTGCAAGATATAGGTGGTTAAAAGTGGTTGACCGATCACGAAGTTCTGTTTTCTGGGTTACCCAAAAAACTTAAGAACAGGTTGAACCGACTACTTTGACCAACCTTTAAATCGCTTTCTGTTTGTTGTTTTAATAACTTTTTGTAATGAATTAATACCTTGACATACATATTACATATCTATGACATTAAATTACTTTAAAAATTCATAGGATTACCAGAATTAATGGTCAAAAGTCGTTGACCGAGCATGACCAAGTTTTTTGGGTTACCCAGAAAACTAATGAATATGAAGAACAGCCTTTGGCTGTACTTTGACCAACATAGATCGACACCTTAGAATCATACTTTGTCCAAATTAGTGTTACGTACATGAACCTTGACATATAGACTACCTATTACAACAAACAAAACACAAATCAATTACACGGATTGAAAGATATAGAAGCTACAAAACCGTTGAATTGATTATGACCACTTCGCTCGGGTTACCCGTAAACTCAAGAACGACTCGACGGTGACTTTGAGCCTCTATAACTTCTTGTATATGTAGGTTAAAGCATTAATTTGGCCTGATATTGTACTATTGTATGAGTACTATAACATCCATACTTGTTCAAACCCATAATCATTAACAGTAGCAAAGTAGATCAAGGTCAAAGTGGTCCCTAGACCATGAAACTAAAATCCAGAAACTCAAGAACACCTATAGCGACACTTTCTCATCACTATAGAGCTTTAATGATGCATGTAAAATATTTTTAATAAATTAATTAATAAAATTTAAAATATATAATAAATAAATATAAAATTATTTTAAGTTATTATAATTAACTTTTAATATTTTTACATTAATTCAATAAATATTTTAGTTTATTTGGATATTATTAATAATTAAGTTAATAATAAAGTAATTAGAATAATTACTTATAAATAATAAATAATTATTCAAAACTAATATTAATGATATAAAAATCATAATAAATGGTTATAAATTGTTTTAAAATAATAAACAAGGTTTTATAATATTTTAAGTAATTATTAATTATTTAGAAATAAAAATAAATGATTTAAAAATCATTTAAGGGATCAATAAATACTTCAAATTATTATAAGGTTCTAGAAATTATTATAATGGATATTTAAATTATCTAAAGATATAATAAAGCTTATAAATAAAATTTAGTCGATTTATCAACTTATTTAATACTCGGTAAAGTCTTTGGACACCGAAACTATATTAAACTTAATCCGAACATTTGTAGATTTTGTATATGAGTATTGTTATCAATACTAATGTGTTTGATTTATATGAATGAACATCTTAGGTGTTTATTAACGAATCGAGTAGCATTGCTTGACTGATCTTTGCTCAGGCAAGTTTACAAAACCCAAATTATTAATTACTTACGCAAATTTCTCAAACCCTATTTATTCGTTGAACAAGATTCTATCTTGAATTGCTATTGATATGTTATACCAAACCTAATCTTGAATTGTCAATTGTTGAAAAGTTATTGCAATTGCTTCAACATAACTAAGAAATGAATTGTTTATTCATATGATATTGTTTATTGAGCATAAATTGTTATGTCAAACTAAATTGTTTTGGTAAGACATCCTATACTAAAGTTGTGTATCCCGTAAAGGGATCAATGTTTGGTCAATAATATATTGACATTGGGTGCATGTGAGCACTATTAGGATGAGATGCATACTCCTAGGATATTGAATAGGCTGATCCCCTACCTTATATCTAAAAAACGTTTCTAAGTCTGTGTGACTGACAGAAATAAAAAGTCCAAAAATGGTTGAAAAAGAAATTCCAGAAATGGTAGCAACTATCAGTTAAATTTTGAATTGTTATACTTCTTCAAATCATATATTGTTATAAATATAGAACCTGCTAAGCATGTTATAGCTCACCCTTGTAAATTATTCCCTTTGCAGTACTAGATGGTAACCCTGGCACTTCTAGAGTTAATAAAGGGAAGCGTCCCTACTTAGATTAGTTTATATTACTGTCTAGTTGAATGTAATACTTTGTAATAAGAAATTCTTTATGAAGAATCATGTAATCAAACCTCAATGGTATATATATAACATCTTTTATTTTCCCAACCGTGTTTTCTTACATATATAGATGTAATTAGAATTTTCAATATAGTTTGAGATCCTTCGGAACTATTTATTTGAGTGAGGGTATTGACAGCATGGACTGTTCTTGTTGTTGCTAACACTCTTGATTTCGGATAGATAGGTACTATCGATACGATAGTGTAATTCGCATGACATAGACTATACATCTGAGTGAGGGTATTGGTAATATGGACTGTTCATGTTATTACTGATACTCTGAATTTCGGAGAGATAGACACAGTTCATATATCCAAGTGAGGGTACCCAAACACAGCAATAGTTCTCTTGAGAATTGTTATCTGTTATGGGATACTTTGAATCTTGGATCTATGAGAATTATATCTGGTTATAAATTGTATAGTCACTCAAGATATAAGCATAAAATTAGATACCATGAGCGTATAAATTTGAATGCATTATATACATTGACTTTTAGTAAGTACCATATCGGATACCGTGGGAGTATAAATATGAAGGCATTACAAAAATTAAGAAAATACCCTTTTGGGGGAGAAAAGACCAAAATACCCCTTTACTTAAGTTTTAAATAAAGATATTTGCAAATATAGTGACTCATCACTTATGGATATACATCATGTGCAAGAAAATCAATCCATATTTGATATTATATGTGCCACCTAGCCACTTATAGATACATTGTATCAAATCTAAGAGATAAAGAGAGAGAAAGTTCACAAACTTGGTTCATTTTCTATCAAACACTCAACCAACTTCTCTCTCACCCAAACCCACGAAATACTAAAGTGTTTAAGTCCCTAGTAGAGCCCCTAGATCATCAAGATTAGTTGAGGAGAGTAAGAATCAAGGATTGATCAAGAAAGGTATAAAGCCCTAACTCATGTTCAATCTTGTAGGCTAAGTCAAAAGTTATGTTTTTGTGTTTTAATACATGCTATGAGGTGTTATATAGTGATCTATGATGTTATATCATAGATCCATAACATCAAAATGCTTTAAAATTAAGTTTTTGAAAACTGCCTAGAACCCTAAAAAGTTATCTTGTGACACCCCCCAAATCCAGGTACTTCATTTCCACCAAATTTGGTGTTCACATGTTAAAAACATTCATATCTAACTACCCAAACATAATAAACCTTCCCATTAAAGGGTTACATTAAAAAAATCCAATAAAAATCTCCCAGGTTATCTAACCTTTAAATACAAACATTATATGCGGAAAAATTAAATAATTACATCACAATAACTAAAAACAAAGTCTGACAATATTAAAAGTTAACATGTTTACAAGTCTTCAATATTTGTTCATATTTCCTTTTCCTTTACTGGTGCTAGGAACATCAACCTTCTCAACTTTAGCTGTAATAGTTATATAAGCAAGAGTGAGCAAACAATGCTCACTTGAAATGATAATGAATAAAACTTTATAACAACTGCCAAATAATAGGCTCAATAGAACTGAATAATATGCTCTATCAATGATAATTAAAATCTGAAATATATATCTGAGGATCATAAGACCACGAACTATGTCCATAGTTGTAAGTAATCTTTCAACTTAAACTTTAACAGTCATAAGACTATAAGGACTCCTCATACTTAGGGGGATCAGCCCTTCATACAATGTATTGTGCACAAACATTTCAACGCTATGCATAAATTATCCCCTATAATAGGGTTGTTCATCTCAGCATTTAAAATACGAGTC
The DNA here is from genome assembly GCA_020205605.1 of Panax ginseng. Lineage (NCBI taxonomy): Eukaryota > Viridiplantae > Streptophyta > Magnoliopsida > Apiales > Araliaceae > Panax > Panax ginseng. The sequence continues at coordinate 51,383,567 of CM035133.1, forward strand.
CCCACCAAAGTCAATTTGGTTTGGATAGGTTTCAAGGTAATTTAAAGTTTACGAGCATCAACTAAGGATTAGTTGAATAAAAATATAATAACATTATGCTATAGAATAAATCATAATTGAATCAACATTGTATACTAAGGTCATGCTTTAGGAATAATCTAAGAGCATAAACATTGAATAACGTAACATACCTTGCTTGAACAATATTAAGCTAAGGTTATTTAGAATTGAGTATTGAGCATGCATAACAACAAGTTAAATATTAGAAAGACTGGCTCAATATCAAGAGGTAAGATTTAGGAACTTGCACAATATAAATAGAGGTACAAAACTTGCATAAAGAAATTTAGGTTTAGAAAACTTGTTCAATGCGTCAATAAGGTTTAAGCACTTGCACAATTGTAAAAGTAGAGTTAGAGAACTTGCCTCGTGCGTAGGTTAAACAATCACTACTCACGTTCACCACAAGTCCTACACATACCATATGTATTGACAATACATATTAGTTACAATAATATTAGCTTCAAGAGTTTCTTTCCCACTTTTAGTATAGCTCACCAACTAAGTTTAAGTTTAAACAACATCACATCTTTTCATAAACATCACTTTTTAGCTTTATTACAACTACTTAAGTGATCATGTCATTACACCACATACACATTAACAACTTGATACAGCATCCTATTACATGTCCAACATGTTATCATTAGGTTATACTAATACACAAAGGATTACACTTGCATTCGTGCATTCCGACGCCCTCCAATTGCCTTCAAATGCACAACAGTCCTAAAGATGGCCATTTTGACCCTTCATAACGACATCAAATTGAAAACCTTAAAGAATAAAAGTTATAGGTCTACTCGTCCTCGTTCTGGATCATCTTGAATCGCATCAATCGGAGTTCGTATGAAAACGTTATGCTCATTTTAGTAAAATATGTTCGGTTAGTTTTTTTTCTAAAATTTGGCTAGACAAACTACCCCCGCCGGGGCGGGGTTTTTTCACTAGGGGAGCCCGCCGGGGCGGGGGTCTCTTTTGCGTTTTAGTGACTTATGATCTAGAACACTACAAAAAGAGAAATTAGGCCTACAAACTCCTTTCTAACAACCATACCAACCTACCCAGGGTGTAATATGTTTACAGAAACATAAACTAATGTTTCTAACGCGTTTCTAACCACCTAAACAACATAAACATCAAGATTACAACCTTTAATTTTCACTATTTTTGCTAAAACTTCACTCTTTGAAAGTTTCAGTGAAAATCATCACTGTGATTTTGTTTTTCAACCAAAACAGTTAATTCAACATACTTTGTTTTAGTTTCTTCATCTTCTTTCATAATCAATAGTCAATTGATATGTTATACAAAGAATTAAACCTCAATTTTACTTTAAACTAATCCATCTTTATATATTTTCATATCAATTCACTGTAACATGATTTCTTTCACGAATAAATACATAACATGAATTAATTTACTATAACTCATCTATAATCTTATGAAAACAATTTTATAACAACAAATTATCATATAGAAACTATATATAACAAATAATTAACCATCACACAAATTTTTACAGAGAATTCTTTTGAATAGAATAAAACTAAAACTTTTTGAAAAGTAAGAGTAAGATGATACCTTAGTTTTTGAAGATGATAGTTACCATTTGATTATCAAGCTTCCTTCCCCAAAATTCTTCTCTCAAAATCTCTCTAAAATTCTCCCAATTCTCTCTCAACTTTTCTTCTTCTTTTTTTTTCTTCTTCTGAGTTCTTTCTATCTTACGTACATAAATTATAACGTATATGATATAATATGTACTAATTGTATAATATAAATATATCTATTAACTGACATAAGTTTTTTTTTATTTTTGAAACACAAAAGCCATAAGGCTTGTTTGGCTAACTACCTTAAAATTAACCAATTAATCCTTATGCCTTGTTTGGTAAAACATATTTAAATTAAAGACTTAACATTCATTAAGCCTTGTTTGGTAAAAACTGAATTAACCTCCCTTAACTTATTTTAATAACTCCTTTATAATATAGTTTATGGTCACACTTAATTTAATTAATTCTAATAACAATTTATTAAATAAATTTACCACATAGATCAATACAACAAAATTATAATTTTTTTTATAATTATAATTTTATTTAATAAATTAACACATCATTTTAATTATAAATTCAAACTAAAATATCATTATAATAATTCATTTAATCATTATAAGCTCTCTAACTTAATTGTTAATTTAAATTAGAATATTATCTCATATTAATTAATTTCCTTAACTCATTAATTATTTATTTAAAAAATAATTAACCAAATCAAATCAAATCAAATTAAACAAATATTTATTCAACGATAAACACATCCATTAAATATTTATATAATTTAATAAATATTTAAAAATTACAATTTAAAATTCTGGATTGTTACATGTCTGACAAGCATGTGTCAAAGGCCATAGATTCATACCTGTTTATGATTTGGCCTGTTTTATATTTTAGATTTGTAGTATGCCATGAGGACTGTAATCTGGAAGTGGAATCATGGTTATATAATGTCCATATTACAAGTTATTGAAGGTCAAAGTGAATTGATCGAGCATGACCAAGAGTTTCTAGGTAACCCAGAAAACTCTTCATCAGTGTCTGACAAGATTTTGCAAGGCTTGAATCTGTCAGAAGTTAAGTAGTTTGATTGTGTTCTTGAAACCAAGATGTAACCTGCTATATGGACTATAGATCCATGCCTTTAGATCCCTTAAACAACAAATATATTGAATGTAGTGGATGGTAAAAGTAGACTGTTCGAGCACAAAGTCAGTTTTTTTGAAATTCCAGAAACCGTATGAACAATGTTTCTGATAGGGTTTACCCAGTTCGAATCTTGTGAGTGTTATTTAGTTGGACTGAGATAGTTCAATATATGTTCCTTGACATGAGAACTACAAGTTTAAAGCATTAGAACACCAAACTAATGACCAGAACCCTAAGATTATTGAGTCACAAAGTGGGCACTCGAAGCTGTCTGGGTTTCTGGGTAACCCAAAAAGCCTCTGACAGTGACTTTGAAGCATTGGATCTTGCTGGTATGATAAGATATGACCCAGATTGTTGTTGATACTTGTAGTGTTACATAAACACTACAAGATCAATGTTCTAGCAAGCCCAAAAATATCTTGAGCTGAGAATTAAAGGTGGTCAAAGTGAGCCCCTTGAAGCTGTTTGTCAGTGTTCTTGAGGCTCAAGAACACCAACAGCGACAAAAAGTGTCCCTAATGGCTTTAGCGACGGTTTTCCTAAAATTAATTTAGTTAATTTCTAGAAAATGATTAAAAAATAGAAAATAAATTCTAAAAATTACAAAATTGGTTTTAAGAATTATTTTAAGTTATGAAAATTAACTTTTGATAATTTGGCATATTTTTCATTAATATTTATATTTATTTGAATATTAATGATATTTAATTTATTTAATAAGTATATTAAATAAATTAGGAATAATGATTTTAATATTATAAAAATTATTTTAAATGAGAATAAAGTGTTTAAAAATATTTTAATTTATAAAATGTAACTTTTTATATTTTGAGGTAAATTTTCTAATAATTTAATATTAATGATATTAGATTTATTTAATTATTATATTAAATAAATGAGTTAAAAATTGTTTTATTGATTTAAAAAATTTTAAAAATGAGAAAAGTGATTTAAAAATATTTTAAGTTATAAAATATGACTTTTAATATTTTGATGAGAAATACATTAATATTTAAATATTATTGGTAATTATTTAAAAATGATTTTAACTATTATAAAAATCATTTAAGGAGAATATTGGTGATTTAAAAATATTTTAAGTTATTATTAATAACTTTAATATTTTGATAAGTATGTCATTAATATTTTAATATTATTAAATATTAATGATGATGGGATTATTTGGTATTTAAATCATTTAAAAATGATTCTAGTGTTTGAAAAATTATTATAAAATATAATAATTGTTTAAAAATTATTAAAAGCTTCCGAAAAAATATTATGAATGATATTTGACTTATTTAAAATAATATTGAAGCTTTGAGACCGAGTTTAATTGATAATAAATGTGTTAATTATCGGATAGGGGTGACCAGGACACCGAGTTAAGACCGAAGTCCAACCAAACTGAGCTAGTTAGACTTGATGAGTGTTTATATAGGTTATAAACATTGATGTGACTACATGATGATGTGTCTAGGAGATATATTGACTGTAAATTACAGTGTTACGTGTTGTGATTTGTTGTGCTAATTGTGAGATCGATATTGTTGATTATAGGTCTTTCAAACGTAGATAAGTATATTATGTAGCATTAATCAACGAAGAAGGCAAGTTTCTTTAACTCGATCTCAATTTATTACTTTTCAAATATAGTTGTGGTTAACTATTGCTGATTATACCACGTCTGGGAATTATTGTTGATTATTCGTTGTTAGTGCATGTTTATTAATTCAAGTTGAATTATTGATTCTGAGAATATGCCTGGGGAATAACTGTTGTTGGTTATTCACATCCATAGAAGTTATTATTGATTTCAAATAGTACAGTTGATTTCTGTCTATTATTAAATTGTGTTGAGATATGTCGTAGCTAATTATTTTGTCTAGACGAACATTTATTGAAACTTGATAGGTTCAAGAAGAGAACTCAATTATTATTGACAGGTTGATGCCAATTATTTCGGCTAGATCGAGAAGAGAACTCAATTATTATTGACAGGTCAATGCCAATTATTTTGGCTAGATCGAGAAAGCGATTAGATATTGAAATCATTGTATTTCATTGTTGTGATTCAAATTCTGGTTATAAGACTGAGAAGAAAAACCTTTTATATAAAGGGAACCTTTTGGTCGGATACAGTCGTTGCGCGCGTGTAAGTATTATGCATAATATAGGGTATAATAAAGCTGACCACTTTATATACTTGCGGAGGGGTATGATTTAATCTTTACGATTATCTAATACAATGGGGTACTTCAAAGTAAAACCTCTGATAGTTACTCGAGAAGTTCAAGATCTTGAGAGGTCGCTCAGCATAAAAATCTGGATAATATTCCACTTTGTTATTGCGTAGACTTGATTCTTGTTATTCAATTGAATATCGTTGAAACTTCGAAAGCGTTGTACTCTTTCACTATTGAATTATTGTTTTGCATAAGATGCGAGAAAGTCTTGTTATTAATTAATGATTTGTTCAGCTAATTCAAATTCCTTTGAACTTTGGTGACATTCTATCGAATCGATGGTTTAATATTCTTGATTCCTATACTTTATTGTATGTTTTAACTTGCGGAGCAAATTTGTTGCTCACCCTGGTTTAAATAAATATTTCAGCTAGGAACGAAGTAGCCGGAGGGGCAGAGAAGGACAAAGGCAAGGCATATTGCTGGAGTAGTTTATAAAACTTTACTTATCAAGTTGTTATGTATAAACCCTTTTTGTATACCTAAGGGTAAGTCTGTTATGTTAAGGTTAGAAAACCTGGGATAATGTATTAACGATATCAGTTAATGAGATGTATGTTTATATTCATCAATGAATGTGTAGTTAGATGTTATTTATACTGTGACGCCCCCAAAATAGGTATACATCACCCATTCTGAGTCGCCAAATACATAGTATAGAATTTAAATACAAACTTCTTTTATATAATATGACAAAAGCGTAGCTAGGAGTTTTTACACGAATATTGTCTTCTAGATAATTTTCAAACTCAAATGGAGTTCTTATTACAATTATTATCACACTATTTCATAGAATAGTGAGGACTACTATAGCCACCATCTCGGACCATCACTCCGTTCTCCAACTAGTTTCGGCTACGTTCTCATATCCTGAAGAGAACAATAAAAGTAAAAAGGTGAGCTCAACTAGCCCAGTAAGAAATATTATGACTAAGATAATACAGAATAAATTATCTTTAGCCTTCAACAATGTTAAACTGATAATAAACAACAAGTTTAACTGCGGCGGAACAAGCAATCCATTAGAAGAGTCAAGTAGAGCATGATATCTACTATCTTCTATGATTTAAAAAGTTTATCATCAATTTTATTGATGTGACTCCGCTCAATAAATAATCTACATCACTGAATTATCCATGCACTACGAACCAAGGATATTCATTAGTATCACGTCCATGAATTATCCATACACTACGGGTCAAGGATATTCGTGTAATCACCAATCGTTGATGAAAACACGATTATCTTTGGCCCGTAATGATGGATAATTTGTGGTCGTGATACTAATGAATATCCTTGGCCGTAGTGTAGGGATGATGTGGATTATTTATTAAGCTGAGTCTCAGCAATAAAAGTAATGAAAAACCTTTTTAAATCATAGAAGATAGTAGATTTTATTCTCTACTTGACTCTTCTAATGGATTGCTTATTCCACTGCAGTTAAACTTGATGTTTGTTATATTTTATCAGTTTAACATTGTTGAAGACTAATGATAATTTATTCTGCATTATCTTAGTCATAATATTTCTTACTGGGCTAGTTGAGCTCACCCTTTCCTTCACTGTTATCTTCAGGAAATGAGAATATAGCTGGGACGAGTCGGGGAATGGATTGACAGTCCAGATGATAACATTAGTAGTCCTCACTATTCTGTTAAATAGTGTGATAGTAAATGTAATGAGGACTCCTTTGAGTGTGAATATTGTCTAGATGACAATATTCTTATTAAAACTCTCAGTTTATGTTTTGTCGTATTGTTTACATGACAACTGTATTATTAAGTTGTATTTGAATTTTGTTCCATGTATTTGGCGACTCAAGATGGGTGATGTATACCTATTTTGGGGGCGTCACAGTTGGTATCAAAGCTTAGGGATATGATCCCTGGCTAAGATGTGAGACAAGAACTAGGAGGGGAGAGACGGGGAATTCCTTCGCTAGTATGACCTACCTAAGTTTATTTGGTATTTAATTGGTCGGTCAGAGTATAGGGATAATATGTGATATGTCAATTAACCCATGTTTTGTGACAGTGTTTGAAAATGGCATCTGAAAATGTTGAGATAAGCAATGGAGCAAAATAATATGACCGTATCGCAGTACGAGGCTAAGTTTGCCGAGTTGTCTCGGTTTACATCCCATTTGGTCGATAATGAGGAGCGAATGACGCGAATGTTTCTAAGAGGTTTGAAACCAAATATACGTCAATACCTCATTTCTCACAAACTTTGTTTATATTCAGATGTTGTGAATAGGGCTTAGTTATTGGAGCTCAGTTATTGGAGCGCGATAATGAGTCAGCATAACCAAAAGGCAACGAACAACAACACGATAATAATCGTACCAGTGGCAACGGTCATCGGAACAATGATAACCATCGTTGGGGAAATTATCATGTCATGAATGGTAACCACTTCGGTGGCAATCATGGCCAAGATAATAGAAGTGGAAATTTCAATAAGAGAAGGATCAATAATGATGGAAAGACAGCAGCATCAGCACCCGTTTCAAAGGAAGAAGAACGACCATCGGTCGTATGTTTCAAATGCGGACAAGAGGAACACATTCGTCCAAACTGTACGCACCAATCCAAAGCGTGTTTTAATTGCGGAAGAGAAGGTCACCTAGCTCGATTTTGTCGTACGGTGAAGTCAAGTCCAGCTGGGATGGTGATGCTAAAGGATGTCCCAGACAAGCCAAAGCTGGTAGTTTAAGAGAGAGCATTTTTTTTTCGTGACAAGGAACCTGAATAAAATTATCACGGATAAGTTAATCATAAACTCTTGCGAAGTATATACCGTGTTAGATACCGGTTCTAATCACTCTTTCATTTCACCTAGTTGTGTTCAATGTTTGAATTTAACTCTGGAGAAGTTAGACTTTGATTTATCTGTTGAAACTCAGTTGGGAGAAACCTTCGTTACCTCCACTATTTATAAATCTTATTTGATTCAAATCAATACTTTCACGTTACATGTCGATCTTATCTCTTTGAAAATACTTACCTTTGATGTGATTTTAGGAATCGATTGGTTAACTACTCATCATGCTTTTAATAAGGTTGTTAGCTTTCATATTCCTAACCAACCTGTTATGCGAATTCAAGCAACCAAACCACTAAAGTCAATCATTGTCATATCAAGCCATAAGTAAAGAGCCCCGATCCTTTCGTTGTTGACTTCCTTGTGTGGAATGCACTGAAGCCAGACTTTCTGTAGGCGACATCGTAAATGACGATGGCAAGTTGATAGGTATCAATGTGATGTGTTATCCAAGTCTTGGATGAGAGTCACAGTTGTGAATGATATTTTTATTGTTAATAAATTTCCTGACGTATTCTTGAAGACTTTTTAGCCTACCCCTAGAGCGTGAAATCGAATTTGTATCGACCCCAAAGATAAAACCCCATTTCTAAAACCCTTAAATATTTCTTCAACTAAAACGAACGTAACATGCCCCAAAGACGTTGACTCGAGCTATTGAAGATTACGATCGTACCATTCAATACCATCGTGGGAAAAGCGAACGTGGTAGCTGACGCGTTGAGTAGAAGATCGTATGCGTTTATGAGTGTGAATATACAAACCTACGTGAAGATAACGAATATACGAGTAGAATCGACTTTAATCGATAAAGTTAAAGCCGCTCAAACTACACACCCGAAGGTGATGAATGTGAAAAAAGAAGGTTCAAGAGGGCGTTATTCTAGAAGCAAGAATTGATGAAGAGAGGAAATCTCAACCCTCGATTTAATTGGCCCATTTGAAATCCTCGATCGAGTAGGAACTGTGGCTTATAGACTCGTTTTACCACCAAGTATGTCGCGTGTTCATAACGTTTTTCATATATCGATATTACATAAATATGTGGACGACCCGAACCACATTATTTATTTAGAACCGGACGAGATAGTGGATAATTTAACGTATGAAGATGTACATGTTAAAATCCTGGAATGTATTCAAAACTCAAAGGTTATACCTCAAGAGTTAGAATCGGACGAAGTGTCCTCATCTGTTCGGCATACCAGGTACGTACGTAAATTTCGAGGGCAAAATTTCATAAGGAGGGGAGATTGTAAAATCCCAAATTTTACGAATAAAGATTTAAATTTCTCAATTTTTTTTTGTGAATATTATGGTGTGGATTTAATATAATGTTATAGTTGTGGGTAATATTTATAAATTTTACAAAGTATGCAAGTTGTTATATTATATTCGATTGGTCGGGGAATATTCTTTTTCAGATCGGGAATATTCGCATTTACGACCAAGACAATCATTAGTGGACCCCACAAATGTAATTATTGTCGATTGAGAAAATGACAAAATATTTTTATGAAAATAACGGCGGAAGTTTTACCGTTATATCTTGTTGAACTACTAGGTAGTAAAAGTACAAGAATACGTGTGGTTGCATAGTAGCATTACCAGTATTGATTATCGATGCTTACGTGATAAGTCACCAATTTTGTTCAATTATTGCTACACGATGAGTTCTTTGCATAGTATCTCACGTTATTTGATTCAATTATTGTTGATTGTTATATATATATATATATATATATATATATATATATATATAAGTTTTGTTTTATTAGTATTATTAATGTAATAAAAGCAGAAAATCTTTTTATAAAAAATGTAATACTTTTATAAAGTTATTCATTTTATTATATTATAAATAGAATATATTATATTTTATTGTAAACCAACTGGACCGTCCGCTTAAAAGTAAATCAAACTGGACCGTTTCATGGATTGGTTATTATTCATCCATTCTTCTATAAATAAGCTCATTCCTTCATTATTTCTTACTTAATTCTTTGAAACTCTAGAGAGAGAAATTGTAGAGAGAATTCTTCTTCTATAATCTTAAGCATATTTCTTTAGCGTTTTAGAAAGCTTTGAGCATAGTGCAAGTTTCTTCAAGTATATCCCCGCCCTACCGTCGGAGTACTCTTCTTTATAAGGTAAGGGATATTATTTATTTCTACTCGTAAGGGGTATTATTTCTTTCAGTATTCATGAAGAGAACTTTCGTTATTCTATTTTTTTTTATTCTCATTGGAATAACTCAGATACGCTGGTCTACCCTATACTTGGTGAAATTCTTCGTTATTCCATTATTTATTATTTTGTTGGAATAACTCAGTATGCATGATCTACCCTATACTTGGTGAAATTCTTCATTATTCCATTCTTTATTATTTCATTGAATATCCTGCTTTTTATGCGTTTTCTGTGGGACTGGGTTCCATCTTTATTATTCTATTGGAATATCCTGTTTGTATATTTTACGTCGGACCTGGTTCCGTTATTTATTATTCTGTTGGAATAAACTGTCTATGCGAAGCACCGAATGCATGATGATTTCTGTTGTTATTCCATTCTTTATTATTATGTTGGAACATCCTGTCGGTGCGAATTTCGCCTAACCTGGTTCCGTTATTTATTATTCTATTGGAATAACCTGTCTATGCGACGTACCGCATGCATGGTGATTTCTTTTGTTATTCCATTCTTTATTATTCTTAGTTGGTTAAAGTTTTGACTTCTATACTCCATGAAATTAGTGGAATATCCTTGATATTTGCGCTTCATCCAGTATCTTTTCATGGAAATATTCTTCTGAGCATTCTTGAATTTTACTCTACAAAGAAGTATCAGTTTGACAATTTGGACGTTATTAGTTCCTGGATAATTTAATTCTTGAACTTGTTTTATTGAATTCTTATATCATTATCATCATCCTCATGTTTATATTTTGTTGAAAGTCATTTGTGGCCTGTAGTGCATAGATGGACTTGGTATGATTATGACTGTGGATTATTCTAGTATAATCATGATCGTAATGTTACAAATGATGTGAAAAAGTCCTCATTGGCCCGTAGTGCATTGATGGGACGATTTTTGGTATGATTATGGCTATGGATTCTCTTGACCAAGGGAGCAAAGATGAATTATTTTATGGCATGATCGGGACCGTTGATGAAAACACAATTATCTTTGGCCCGTAGTGCATGGATAATTTATGGTCGTGATACTAATGAATATCATTGGTCGTAGTGCAGGGATGATGTGGATTATTTATTGTCGAGTCTCAAAGAATAAAAGTGATGAAAAACCTTTTTAAATCATAAAAGATAGTAGATTTTATTCTCTACTTGACTCTTTTAATGGATTGCTTGTTCCGCTGCAGTTAAACTTGATGTCTATTGTATTTTATCAGTTTAACATTGTTAAAAACTAATGATAATTTATTCTGCATTATCTTAGTCATAATATTTCTTACTGGGCTAGTTGAGCTCACCCTTTCCTTCACTGTTCTTTTCAGGAAATGAGAATATAGCTGGGATGAATCGGGGAATAGATTGATAGTCCAGATGATAGCATTAGTAGTCCTTACTATTCTGTTAAATAGTGTGATAGTAAATGTAATGAGGACTCCTTTGAGTGTGGATATTGTCTAGATGACAATATTCTTATTAAAACTCTCAGTTTATGTTTTGTCGTATTGTTTACATGACAGCTGTATTATTAAGTTGTATTTGAATTTTGTACCATGTACTTGGCGACTCAAGATGGGTGATGTATACCTGTTTTGGGGGCGTCACATCACTATTATATGAAATAGTGTAATAATAATTGTAATGAGGACTCCATTTGAGTTTAGATATTGTCTACAAGTTAAAACTCTCAGCTACATTTTGTCGTATTGTATAAATGAAGTTTGTATTTAAGTTCTTTACCATTTATTTGGCGACTCAGAATAGGTGATGTATACCTATTTTGGGGGCATCACAATAAGGCCCAAAACAAGGTGTAGCCTAAATGACCAAATTATTAAAATAAGAGTAAAATACAGTGACACCCCTATAGGTCATAATAACACTCGTAATCTCTCTACTTTTTTAAGTAACACTCATTACCTCTCTAGTCTACAATATGTAACACTCATTACTTCTAGTGTAGTTGAACAACTAATATCCACAAATATTCTAATATAATATCCAATACATCATTCAATTATAATGTTTAACATATTCACCAAATATAAATTTGTATGTTATCATTTTCACTTAACTAGATCTAACTAATTAAATTATAAACTTGTGCAATAAATAACATAACTCTCAAAAAATAATTCATTTTATCAAAAAAAAAAAGTCACACACTCTTTACTAATTAAATTCCTCAAAGATTAAAATTTATGTAATATACATTCAAACATTATTTTTTGTTATTAAAAAGTAAAATGTTAATACCCATAAAAAATGCAAATTAATTAGAATTATTTTTTCCAAATATTAAATTTACGTAAAACAAACTTAGACAAAATTTGTTACAAAACAAATCTTATCATTCATATAAAAGGGTATTAAAAATTATGCTAATTGTTTTTCTCAAATATTAAACTAAACATAAGTCACACTTAAACATAATTATTTACAGTAAAAATGACAAATATTGTTACAAAAAAAAAAAGAAAAATCTTTTTACGATATAGAGGTAGTAATAAATATTATTACATTTTCTTTTATTTAACATTGCCACAAAAACAACACTAACTATATACTAAAAAATAAATCAAAATCATAACCATCTTAAATTTTGACATATACTAAAACAAATTTAACATATGAAAATCATAACATGAAACTAATAATCCAAATAATAATTTTATTATTAAACACAAAAATTTAAACTATCAACATACTCAATTCACTATAATTAGAACAACTCCATTAAAAGTTTAATTTAAAATTCTTAATATTTGTATCAATTATTCAAAAATATGTATTAATTAAATTAAATTAGTTTTTTTATAAGTTACCAACAATTTGAATGAGATGATTTTAATTACAAATAAAATTATAAATTAAATGTATTATATTATAATAAAATAATTTTGTTATTAATAATATATATTATTCATGAATTAAAATTTGATAATATACAAATAAAAGTAAATATGTTATTTTATCTCAAATTTAAAAATTTACAAGGGTTTATTTAAAAAATTAGAGGGGAGATAGTATTATTATAGGTAGGGGTGAGCATGGTGCGGTTTGAAGTCCAAATCGCACCCGAAACCGCTTAGGTGCAGTTTGACAAATTCAAAACTGCACACAAAACTGCATGTGATTGTTGCGGTGCAGTTTTAAACTGTGCGATGCGGTTTCAATTGGTGCGATTTCAGTTCCAAAATCAATTGAAACAACAAAAAGGTCTAAGCCTTCAATAAAATTTAACACATAGCTCACATCGAGCAATTAACTTAGAGTCATAGTCGACTATAGGAATTATATCAAGGTTCCTTTTGCTAAACATGTCAAATTCACCATCAAATCATATAACAGTGAGATACATAAAATAGTTTTAGTATATAATAAATGAAAGATACTTTAAAACTAAAACATACGCTATATAAAACAACTGAAACCATATTATCGACGTTGGGATTTTTATTTGTCCCTTTTCTGTTCTTGTTCTTTGGTGTTCTCATGTTAGGTGAGATTTGTTTGAAAAAATAAGTGAAAAAGATCCGACATGTATATGTCGACGATTTGACTATAAGAGTCTCCAGTTGGTGTTTTTAATTGGTTGCACCAACGCAGCCGAGAAAAGGTTTGCACATTGACCCAGTGATGTGGCACTGCTAAACGGATCTGTGAAACTAGGATTCATTTGGGTTCGGGGGCTTGATTATGCTGAGGGAAGGTGTTAGGCACCCCCTGACATCCATGTTGCCACGGTAATCGCCACTTTTTAAGAAATTGTTATATGAATGTGTGTGGGGGGGGGGTCAATGTGCTATTATTTGGAAGTAGTGCGAGGCCTCATTCACACCTATATACAATTGAATTTGTATGAAAAAATTAGTTTTAGCAGGATATAGCAATGAGGTTTTGTAAAAGAGGTTTTTCAAACCCTATGCTCAATAGGAATTGTGACCTTTTGGTACTTCCATTTTATTAAAATGTTCGGCTTGGTTGCTTTTATTTTCGAGATGCGAAGCATCTTCGAGAAAATAACATATAGCAGTGCCGAACTCCTCATGGGCATGAAAGTCATCTAAGGAAATTCAAACACCGTGAATAATTTACAAGCTGCTTACAGCTGAAAATGTCCATCACGGGAACCGAATCTAGATTCAATAGACTGAATCTGTGATCACATGATTCCTAGGCTCACATAATGCCGCAGTTTATATGAAGAGCAGTAAGTAATTATATATATATATAAGTTGTAAATATATATATATATATATACATACATGATCAACTACCACAAAGCACCTCCATGGGGAATCGGAAATGTAAATATATAAAAGCGATAAATATATATATAGACATGATCAACCACCACGAAGCACCTCCATGAGGGATCAGAAATGTAAATAAAGCAGTAAATGCGATCAACCGTCACGAAGTAAACTCCAAGCGGAACTAAATGTTAAAAAAGTAGTAAAAACAATCAACCGCCACTTAAGTAAACTCAGGCGAGATTTTAATGTAAATATATATATATATATATATATAAGCGATAAAATTATTGTGATATATATCGATCCGGCTTGGTTTATCATTTCAAATGATTTGTCGCTATATATATATATATATATATATATATATATATATATATAAATAAAAGCGAAACGACCTTTGGATGTAAAATCGTGCTCATCGAAAATGTAGTTCGATAATAGATATATATATATATATATATATATATATATATATATATATATATATAAGCGATGGTATACACTTATATATATTAATCATTTGCCGGACTCTGTCCGATGAGCCCTGGATGCGATAGCGTTATACGCTCAGATGTAAAATTCAGCTCATTTCGGATGAGTCAAACAATGCTTAATATATATAAGTGTATACTACTTACTGCTTATATATATATATATATATATATATATAAGCAAGTAAATGCTCCAAACATAAGTTTAGGCTCAATCGAGGCATAACTCGATAATGTTAGTCCATATATATAAATAAATATATAAAGACAAAAATGAATACCACGGACCGATGTCCGGGAATACACACATAACACGACTTTCAATGTTAAGAAGAATGTGTGCAAAGATGAAGAGAAATGCTTTATAATGTGTAAGAAGGCTTACAGTGGGCTGCCAAAGAAGACTTCTATGACTTTAAGTGGATGAACACTCAGCTCCCTCCGGTAAAACTATAGCTATATGTGAGCTAACAAGTGTTTAAAATGAGAAAACACTCAATATGGGGTGTGTACAGAGCAAATTTGACAGGGTTTTCTCGCCTTTTTCTCTTATAAAATGGCCACCCCAAGCCCTCTATTTATAGAGGGGGAGCCACAGGTGTACCTGCGGCAGCCTCAGATGTACCTGCGGCTACCCGGGGTGTCCCGGGCTCTATGGGTCCCGCTGTCTCGAAGTACGTGCACGCGTGCACTGTGATATCCGCTCAAGCTTTCGAAACGTCAATTTGAGCATCCGATTGAGGTGTATAAGAACTATTTTGGCATACTGTTGTCAAGAGCTGCGCAATGACATGGGATTAGAGGTTGTACGAACTCAGGAAGATGGAACCATGTCCTATCTCTTCGAGCTTCAAATTATATCCGGTGTGCTGCCTTGCGTAGTAGTCACTCGGGATTGTAACTCCTTGGTTCTTGTAGGACATTGTTGTGTATATTGTATGTATGAGATGTTGAGACGGCGCAATGTAGGGTTGAGGTGGCAAAATGACAATTTTTCCCCTCACCGGGGTTATCTCCGGTTTGGGCTAATAAAGCAGATATTGTTCAGGGTTATCTCTGAGATTGGACTGCTACAAGTTCTGAAGGTCCTCAGGGTCATCTTTGAGGTGTGTCTGTCTTCCCGGGGTTATCTCTGGGTCTTGTACTGAGTGCCTCGATGTGAGTTCCGAGGTTAAAGCTGCATGCATTTGAAACAAGAATTTTCGGGGTTATCGCCGGAACTGCAACTACACTCCTTGGGGTTATCTCCAAGGTTGACATTGTATTTCTCAGTGTTATTTCTGGGACTAAGACTGAATATCTCGAGGTTATCTCCAAGATGGATCGGCCTTCTCCGGTGGAATTTCCAGTATTTGAACTGCATGCCTCGGGGTTATCTCCGAGGTTGGAAATGTTACTCCCGATGTGTTTTTCGAGATGGACTGAACCTCTAGTGTTATTTCCGGGATGAATATGAGTTGTCTTTCAGGGTTATCTCTGAAAGACGATTCTGCCTTCCTGAATGTTAGTAACAGGTGTATAGAAAATTTTGAGTGTCTACAGTTGCCCCTCTTTATCATATTCATGCAATGCAATGGCATGGATAGGATAAATCCTAGACACTTGAAATGCAACAAGATAAACATGATTCCATGTGCAATAGCATGATGCAAATGTATGATGCATGTGTTTTGTTGGATTGTTCTCCAACATGATGGGAAGATTTTTGGCTCCCTATTGCGTCTACCGGGGACAACAATAAATAACCAGCCTGATGAACTGTCTTGGATGTGTGATCCACAGCTACCAGGAATCTCTAGGATTGTTAATGTTGGTGTTATCCCCAAAGTCTTGAATCCTTAATACAGACTTTATCCTGAAGATGCATCTCTCATGTACAAGAGATTCTTTGGGGATAGAGCTTTGTTTGTTGAGGATGTGTATAACATATTCTGTCATCGGTCCTCCCCGATGAGGATGGTCTTCCCTGGTTTGTATCGCCAGGACATACCAATGTTTTATCAGAGTTACTGCCAACATTATGTATCGTCAGGGTTGCCTGACCTTCGCTGACATGTATATCACCGGATAATATCCCTGTTGGGCAAACTATCAAGGTTGCTTAACCTTCATTGACGTGTGCATCAATGGATGAGTTGTGTTGTAACCCCCGCCAGGGATCCCTGTGGATACGGTCACCAATAGATGAAATCATCGAACGGCCTCCGATGCTTCGATGGATTTACTTGCCATCGGTTAAAATAACGTCAAAGTTGTTTGACCTTCATTGACATGTACATCAATGGATGAGTTGCGTTGTAACCCCCGCTGGGGATTCCTATGGATACGGGCACCAATAGATGGAATCATCGAATGGCCTCCGATGCTTCGATGGATTTACTTGCCATCGGTTAAAATAATGTCTAAGTTGTTTGACCTTCATTGACATGTACATCAATGGATGAGTTGCGTGTAACCCCCGCCGGGGATTCCTATGGATACGGGCACCAATAGATGGAATCATCGAATGGCCTCCGATGCTTCGATGGATTTACTTGCCATCGGTTAAAATAATGTCAAAGTTGTTTGACCTTCATTGACATGTACATCAATGGATGAGTTGCGTTGTAACCCCCGCCAGGGATTCCCGTGTCAATGGATGATAAATAGGTTTTATACCTACTTATCCGGTATTTGTTACTTGAATTAGTTGCTTATATTCATGTGTCTTAGTTACTTTTCATGCATTTTGTGTTAATTTTGTAGGTTATATGTTTGGGAGCGGTGTGAGCGACTATTAGTAAGGAAAAACAAGGAAATCGCAAAGAATTAGTAGGAAAACGCAAAGAAAAGCAATCCGGACATCATTTGGGCTTTCATGTTCATTTCATGTTTTTGGCTTGGAACTTGTCTTACATTGTAGAGCGTCTTCGTAGCTTTCCGTAACATCTTGAATCATTCTAATCGAAGTTCGGATGCAAGAGTTATGATCTTTATACCAATGGACGTCGAACGTCATTGTTTTGGGTGGCCATTTGCATAGCAGTCACTTCTAGCCCAATTTAGACCTTCATACGTTCGTTATTTCTCAATTCTCAAAGAATAAAAGTTGTAGAACTCGTCAATATCTTCGATCTGATAGGTGTTAGGCCCCGTAACTCCTCCTAGATCAAGTGTTATGGCCGTTTTACCAGAGGACGCTGTGGCAGAAAATGGACCCCCGACGGGGCGGGCTTTTCCTTCATAAAACCCCCGCCGAGGCGGGCATAGCAGCTGTAAAACAGTAGGTACCCCAAAGGCGGGCCCTTTGTTTTAGGACCACCGTAGGAAGGGTATCTGTAGAAAACTTCGGTTTTGTCCAAATTTGAGTTCGGGAAGGATTGTTTCGATCCAATTGACTCAAGGACTTCCAAGATGACTTAAAGACACGTAAAAAGGCATATAAAAGGAGGATAATAACAAGGATTAGGTGGGGAGATTAGAGGAGAAATATGATTCCATTAGATTAGATTATAGTAGATTAGATCAAAACACTAGTTCTAATTAGATTTGGAGATTGAAGCAACTTGGAGACAATTGAAGATTCAAAGTAGGAGCAAGGAGGGAGCTTCAAATATACAGACAATAGATTATATCTTCTCATCTTCCTCTATCTTTTTCTTTTATTATTTATTCAATTGTGGATTCTTAGTTTTAATTCAATAATCAAGAACTAATTCTTTGTTTGAGATTACAATGGATCTTATTGTGTAGTATATTTTAATATGCTTCGCTATCAATTATTATGTTCTATTATGAGGATTGTCTATTATGATTTAGACTTAATTGCTTAATTGCCTAGCTAACAATTACCGTGATAATCTATATGAACTCGAGAGATGAAGTATTGATTTAGATCTTATCATGATAGCATGTGTTTGTGATTTCTACATAGATGGAATTCATGATTCGTGTTTAGGATAGAGATATTCCTTTACGTCATATGTAATCTTATAGAGAACTTGTGCTTTAAATCCTTTTTAATTGTAATTCACATAGAGATATAGTGGATTAGTTAATTAGGGTGTCTTGCTTAATTTTATCATTTGTGGATTTAAGTGAGTATGGATATTATGCATCGAGAGATGGTTTTATCTGCTTTTAGTGTTCTTGATTAACAATTCGAGATAAAGAATAATTGATGAGAAGTGTGTTAACTTAAATGAAGCAATAAGTGAAGTTGTGATCTTAAATCTCCATAATCTTAATTTAATTAGTGGAATTTAATAGTAGTTTAATTTATATAATTTGAAATTCATTCGTTTAAATAAGATTGAGTTGGTTACGGGTTAGTACTTGGTGATTTTTATTAAATAATTCTTGTGGGGGAGCGATACTCAACTTATCACTTTATTACTTGTTGATTACGTATACTTGCGTGTTGTGCGTAATTAGATTTTACTCAACAAAGTTTTTGCGCCATTCTTGGGAATTAGTTTAATATTTTTTACCAATATTAATTTCAATCAAATTAGTCTTAATTTAAACATTTTATTTTTATTTTTAATTCTCTTCCTATATTTCTCTCTTTTCAAGTACCATGGATGACTTTGCGTATCAATGGCCATATACGAACATAACTCAACCAAGGAAACAGGATTGATGGACTTAATACATTTTCTATAGAGTCAAGACAAATTGAGGCAAATTCGAAGACGTTGGAGGTTATCGCGCATTCAATGAGTCGAAGGATGGCAAACATGACTCAACCAAGGGAAACAGGATTGATGGACTTAATGCATTTTCCGCAATATCATCACAGATTGAAGAACTTTCGAGGACGTTGGATGTAATTGCAGCCCAAAGGAGTCGAAAGATGGCAGTTACGTGTGACTATTGTGCTGGCAACCATCAAAGTCATCAAAGCACCGTCAGTTTTAAACTGGTATAATATAGTAGTGATTACCTCAACAACTATGTTGATCCTAACTATCACCGAGATTGGGGGTATCACCCAGATTCTTCAGGGAGCTACATTTATGATGACCAATATTACGCTCCAAATCCAACATACACGCCAGAATTCTCATATAAACCTCCATTAAACGAAGAAAAGTCAAAGTTAGAGGAATTACTGTCAAAGGTCATAGCAAACCAAGAGGAGAGGATGATGAGTCAGGAAATATCGAGCCACAATTTTCAGCACCAAATGGAACAACTCATCACCACTTCAACTCATGGTCCTCAATACATGGATTCCAAAACTGAGACAGATAATTCGAGATTGGAGGAATTGTTGTCCAAGTTCATAGCATCAAATGAGGAAAGAAGGATTAATCAAAGCGGTTAATTCAGAATCAAGATATATCAATTCAAATCTTGCAGATCAGATAGAGCATATGACTAAAGTCGTAAGCAACCTTCCTCCAAACACTTGGCTTTATGATATGGATGACGAAATTAACGGAGAACCCGAACCAAATCTGCAACTGGATGAGACATAAGATATCGTAAGTGTGGAGACAATTGGGGATAATGAATTAGAGGTCGACAAAGATCTAAATGGGTCTCCACTAAAGATCAAAGAGTCGGTCAGATTTGCAAAATCATGCCCACTTGGTAGTCACGTCGTCGGCGAAGCTCTTTATGACATAAGAGCAACAATTTTGAATCCATGGTGGGACGAGAAAGAAAAGATAGACGAAGAGCCCATTGTGTGTGACAAGCTTCCATTCCCAAAAGTGATCACATACACAATGGAGAAAACACCTAGCTGTGGGACGTTCTTGATTAAGATCATACCAAATCAGTGCAAGCTAGGTGACTTTAATGCATTGGCCATTGCCTTTGGGAACCTCCAAAAGGATATTTTGTTACTGATGGATGGAGGGTTCCTCAACTTCCGAAGAGGAATTGGATAGTGTTGACCAGACAAAGTCAGGCTGAAAGACTATAAATCAAGCGCTGACTGGGAGGCAACCCAGGAATTTTTATATTTATATGCTTTCGTAGTTTATTTAGTAGATAGGAATCACGTTATATTCCAAAGTGCTATTCTAATCCATGTTGTCTCTTTTCATTGCAGGTAATGGAGGTTTAATGGATAGAAAAATGATCGTCACCGCCATCGCCACCATCACCTCACGCTTAGCTGATTACATGGAAGTTCTCTTATACTTACCGCTATATTCTTACAATGAGGACATTGTAATTGCTAAGTTTGGGGGAGTTTAGTTTAGTTCTTTATTGCATGTTTAGTTTCATGTTTATGTTATGTTATGTTGCATATGTTGTTAATTTAGTTTAGGTTCATTATGTTTGCATTCATGTAGTACAACTGCATAAGTAGTTGCATAGTAGTATAGTTTGAATAGCATTATATTCAGTTTCTTGTTAAAAAAAAAATTCAAAAATTCAAAAATAATAGTTAGTTACTATGTTCATCTTGCATGATTCTAGTTGTTAGATGGTTCAATTTATTTTGGCCAATGATGAGAATGGAATTGAGTAGGCAAGTATAGTACTGACTATTAGAGCTTTGATGTGATTTCTTGTTATGAACTGAATCTTTTTCTGTTTGAAAGTGGTATAATCAAGGTTAGCACGATAGGAACAACTATATTGACTGTTTAAGTTTAAATTGGCACATAATGGACTTCTTAAGGATAATATTAGTTTGAATGAATGAAAGACATGAAAAGGCGGAGATGATTGAATTTAGACAAAAACTTAAGTTTGGGGGAAAAATTTGGGATATATAAGCTTCAAAAAAAAATAAAAAATAAAAAAATGAATAAATATTGTGGCTAGTCTTATTTTGGGGCATTTGTTACTTGAGCAAGTACGCCCGAGGGGATTGTCTTTACACCAAGCGCCCTAAGGTCTTTATGGTCTGGGAAACATTGGTCGAAAGCTCGCTAAGGGGTAGCACTGTTAGCCTAATGGAATGAGACATTGCACAGTCATGGTTATCAAAAAAAATTAATAAAAAATAATAAGACGGGAAAAGAGCAAAAATCCCCCGTAATGCAAAGTAAAGCATAAGTATCCCGGATTGGACTCTTAAACTTGGTGGATGTTTGAATTTTGTTGGATTTAACTTGTTCGTGAATTTTGTAAGCTTGCACTGTATGATGCCTTTAAAGAGATCTATTATGTGTTGTATTTAGCATTATATCAGTTAGCATGGATGTTGAGCACACACGCACTATACCAGTAATAACAGTTTAAGACTTGATGATTAACTAGGAAATTGTTGATTGGTTTTGATATGAAGTATTGTCGTGTTTGCTTGATTGCTCTAAGGCTGAGTGAATAGATTTGATTCTATCAATACTGCTGGATTCGTAAGCATATAGATGAGTTGCATTGCATTGCATTATGTTGTGTTGCTTGGGGACAAGCAACGGTTTAAGTTTGGGGGTATTTGATAAGTAGGTTTTATACCTACTTATCCGGTATCTGTTACTTGAATTAGTTGCTTATATTCATGTGTCTTAGTTACTTTTCATGCATTTTGTGTTAATTTTGTAGGTTATATGTTTGGGAGCGGTGTGAGCGACTATTGGTAAGGAAAAGCAAGGAAATCGTAAAGAATTGGTAGGAAAACCCAAAGAAAAGTAATCCGGACTTCATTTGGGCTTTCATGTTCATTTCATGTTTTTGGCTTGGAACTTGTCTTACATTGTAGATCATCTTCGTAGCTTTCTGGGACATCTTGAATCATTCTAATTGGAGTTCAGATACAGGAGTTATGATCTTTGTACCAATGGAAGTCGAACGTCATTGTTTTGGGTGGCCATTTGCATAGCAGTCACTTCTAGCCCAATTTCGACCTTCATCCGTTCGTTATTTCTCAATTCTGGAAGAATGAAAGTTGTAGAGCTCGTTGATAGCTTCGATTTGATAGGTGACAGGCCTCGTAACTCCTCCCGGATCAAAAGTTATGGTCGTTTTACCAGAGGACGCTGTGGTAGAAAATGGACCCCGTCGTAATGTGCTTTTCCTTCATAAAACCCCACGGGCGGGCATAGCAGCTTGTAAAACATAGAGGGTACCTTCTCGGGCGGGCCCTTTAAGCCTTAGGACTCCCGCCGGGGCGGGGGTATGTGCAAAAAACTCGATTTTTGTCCAAATTTGAGTTCGGGAAGGATTGTTTCGATCCAATTGACTCAAGGACTTCCAAGATGACTTAAAGACATGTAAAAAGGCTTATAAAAGGAGGAGAATAACAAGGATTAGGTGGGGAGATTAGAGGAGAAATATGATTCCATTAGATTAGATTAAGAGTAGATTAGATCAAAACACTAGTTCTAATTAGATTTGGAGATTGAAGCAACTTGGAGACCATTGAAGATTCAAAGTAGGACGAAGGAGGGAGCTTCAAATCTACAGACAATAGATTATATCTTCTCATCTTCTTCTATCTTTGTCTTTTATTGTTTATTCAATTATGGATTCTTAGTTTTAATTCAATAATCATGAACTAATTCTTTGTTTGAGATTACAATGGATCTTATTGTGTAGTTTATTTTAATATACTTTGCTATCAATTATTATGTTCTATTATGAGGATTGTCTATTATGATTTGGATTTAATTGCTTAATTGCCTAGCTAACAATTACCGTGATAATCTATATGAACTCGAAAGATGAGTAGTGATTTAGATCTTATCATGATAGCATGTGTTTGTGATTTCTGCATAGATGGAATTCATGATTCGTGTTCAGGATAGAGATATTCCTTTACGCCATATGTAATCTTATAGAGAACTTGTGCTTTAAATCCTTTTTAATTGTAATTCACATAGAGATATAGTGGATTAGTTAATTAGGGTGTCTTGCTTAATTCTATCATCTGTGGATTTAAGTGAGTATGGATATTATGCATCGAGAGATGATTTTATCTACTTTAGTGTTCTTGATTAACAATTCGGGATAGAGAATAATTGATGAGAAGTGTGTTAACTTAAATGAAGCAATAAGTGAAGTTATGATCTTAAATCTCCATAATCTTAATTTAATTAATAGAATTTAATAGTAGTTTAATTTATATAATTTGAAATTCATTCGTTTAAATAAGATTGAGTTGGTTACGGGTTAGTACTTGGTGATTTTTATTAAATAATTCTCTGTGGGAGAATGATACTCAACTTATCACTTTATTACTTGTTGACCACGTATACTTGCGTGTTGTGCGTAATTAGATTTTACCAACAATGGACAAAAATGTGTGACACCCCCGTCGGGGACCATGTCAAGGCTGCTTGACCTTCATTGACGTGTACATCAACGGTTGAAAATGAGTGACGCCCCCGCCGGGGATCTAATTTCAGGATGACGACCCTGCATTTGACGATATCAGACCTGTGTGGGGCATTGTCGAGCATGATTTTGCAAAAGTGGAAATCATTGGTATAGTGAACCCTGTGTTTGGGCGAAGACCAATAAGTGACTTGTAAAGCCATGGTTAGACTTGTGAAAACCAGGATTTCAGGCTATTCTGCTCAATCGCGTAGCGTTTTTATTCCTGATTTGGCTTTTTCAGCTTGTGAGACCTCCTTTATAACTCAAACTGGACCGAGCCGGAGGGGTGGGACCTATGTAGGAGTGCCGCAGGTACACCTTCAGTAGCCGCAGGTGGACTTGCGTCCAACTGTGGCTACATAATGCCTGCAGGTTGCTTTCATAAGTCATTTTCAAGTTGCGCCGCGAAGGAAATCCAAGAGCTTTTCTTCAGATCTGCTGAGTTCGGGCGATCTTCTGCAAATTATGTCACCGTACAAGTGTTATACACTGTCTTGGTAACGTATGCATGTATTCTTTTCCAGTTTTTATCCGTTGGAAAATGACTTTATCACATGCAATGCATCTAAACACATAGTAGTGCACATGCATGCTGAAATGACTTGATAAAAAATATTCAACATAGTAAAATGTTAGTATTAAACCACGCTGAACATAATGATGTGAAAAAATTTAACTTTTAAAACAGTCAAATTGACACCTTTTAATGTAATTTCTTATCCTATTTGAGGAAAAATGAGTAAAGGCAGAAACAAAATAATCCTGGTAATTAGACTACGCTTACGGATTTTTTACTATGATGTATTAATGTATGTAGGATGTATATGACTGTGGGTAGGTGTGCTACTGAATGGCCACCTAGTCATGCCTATGTGCATGTGGATAGTCCTATTTACAAAGGGGACTATAGCAAAAAATTTCCAAAATGTAGGCATCGGGTAGTTATGCATTTTTAACTCTACTGTAGACGTATGTTAAAATAATGCATGCATGCATGTAGTCATAAAACTGCATTTTGAAAAGCTCCAGGTTAGAAATTACCACACCATTTTTGAGGTGATTTGGAGACTTGTTATCCAGATATATGAATCCAGATCAGCCGAGTAGTTCCCGCAGGACTACTTCTGGTGTACGGAGGAGGGCTTCTGAAGTGCTTTGACCCCGTTCTGTTAGACAACCTCTTCGTTTGGTGGAGGCGATGATACGTTCAGTCCGGGTTAATGTGTCGGACGTCGAGGATGAGGATGAGGATGTTCCGGTCATGGACCCCACTCTTGCTGCATTTGTCCCCCGTAGGGATTTTCCAGGCATTCATGTAGCGAACCCAGAGCTTCTGGGAGATTTGAGTCGACGTCCCTCAGTTTACTTGCATGCAAATGAGGTACAAAGCTAGACTTTGATCTTTCTTCTTTCCTATTGATGAGGAGTAAAGGGTTCTAATGTTGATCTGCTTTGTGATGTAGGTTCCCGGCTTTACACAGCCTCGAGGGAACTGGTTCAGCATCCACTCTATGTACCAGGCTCTGCATGATGACTATAGAGCGATTATACATGGCTGGGGATTCGGGGCATTATTTTCCATCCTTCCCCGCCGTTGTCCCTGGGGTTTCCTCAGTGCATTGTTTGAGCGTTGGTTTCACCAAACTCAGTCACTCCATTTGCTGGACTGTGAGGTGATGATGACGCTGATGGATTGGCGGTTTATCACAGGTATGGAGTTTGGAGGGGCACCAGTGCCTTGTACGACGGATATTACCCCGACTGCCGTCAGATCCTTGCTTACTATGAAGTTGGTGGAGGCACTTAAGGCGGCGGATCTGCATGTCGTCTGTGTCCTTTGGCGTAGATGTTATGAGGGCCGCATGAGTGAGCCCATACCCGCTGATGTGAGAGTCAAGGATCGCATTCTTCGGCGATTGTTCCTGATGATCATTAGGGGCTGCTTCATAGCTAATAACTCTTCTACGGTGTCATTCGCTTTGATCAGGGCCACTCGAGAGGTGGACCATATTGGAGAATATGATTAGGGCTCCTACACCTTCGCCTGTTTCCTCGGGGGAATGCGCATGCACTCGCAGAGCTTGACCGAGGCTTGGCTAGGATTCTACTCGTTTCTGCTGGTTAGTATTTCTCTTATCTTTTCCCATGTACAGGTTAAGAGTGTTAACTGACAGCAGATGCTTGCCTTTGTATTGGCAGTTCTGGGCCTATGAGAGGCTCCCATGTTTGCGTCCTGTGAGTGTGCTAGGCCTGGATACCTATCCACGAGGACGGAGATGGCATCATTCCATACTAGCGGAGGTCCCTATAGTTGAGGGTTTCACTCATTGCCTCCTATAGCTGGAGTTATTGACAACTGATGTCATCACATGGATTCCCTATTCTGGGGAGCACTTGGCCATTGGATTTGAGGATGGGTACCCGACTGGTGTTGAGTACTTGATTTCCACCCATAGGATTCCTCTCTTTACTGATGGAGGATGGGAGCTCTATTTAGGAGAGTGTGCTATCAGGAGCACCATAGGAGAGATTCAGTATCTCGATCTTGCCTCGCCGACAGGCGTTATTGGCACATTTTGCGATCACCCGTCATTGATATCCCATTGTTGGGTGTTGACAGTTTTGCATTATCAGAGGATCCCTGCACTCAGGAGATATTCCAGCATTGGTGGTTCCTCGTACCATTGGAGCCTGGACCGCGCACACTCGGTTCATGGGGGATATGGTTCTGGATCCGTGATGATGATGGATTGTTTGCTTCGTGTTCGAGAGATCGACTCATTTGACACTGATTGATGATTTGACCGGTAGTTGGACGGGCACATTTCTTTATCCGGCACTTGGGCAGAGATCCTTCAGAGGTAGATACTTTTGATCCTTCCATCTCTGGTATTGGCCCTTCAGGTGACCCAAATGGCTTTTTCGGTGCAGATCCTCCCTTGTATAAGCCTGACATCCCTGTGGATAGAGATCCAGTGACTCAGGAGGAGTTACATCAGGTGGACAGGATTGATGATGTAGACATTGACACCATTGTCTTCTTCTAATGTGCGTTCTCGTTATTTCTTTTGATAGGCCTCTGTTAGACACTGGGTGACTTCGCCCCATTCTCGCTATATCTTTTGATAAGCCTCTATTAGTTGTAGGGCAATTTTGCCCCATTTCCCTGTATTTTAGCTGTACAGAGATGTATTAGATGATGATATACTTAGGAATGTATGTACAGTTTTTCATTCCATATATCATATTATCATCTATTGTTTATCATGCATGTATTATGCTATGCATATGTATATATATCCAGAGATATTTAGCATTGATCCCTGGATGGTCTTATGACACGGCCCACGCAAATGTCTTCTTTGAAAGTTAGCTGCATTGACTATACCCCACCAGTATTGGTGGCCTCACACCTTATATTGTGGTATGATAGTATGTCACCATCAGTCAGGGTGACTATAGATCAGCTATTGCAGCATTCTATGACCCTCTTGATGTTTCAAGTTCCCGCAAGCTTTGTGGAAGGCATGTTGAAGCACTGGATACCGGAGAGGCAGGTCTTCCGGTTTGGCATCCACGAGTTGACTCCTACTTTGGAGGAGTATCCACGGTTGACGGTGCTACCTTTGGATAGACCTTCCACACATATGGCCATTGGCGACATGAGCCGACAGTTCATGACTCTCATCGGGCTAAGGCGTAGAGTTGTACAGGATGAGCTCACATCCGACCATGTGATATCCCAGCGTTTTCTGTTTGACAGATTTGGCTTTAAGGATAGTTATACACGACACTCTGGGGATTTCACCACACCGGAAGATCATTGGCATCTGGCCAGAGTAGATGTCTTGCTATTGTGCGTATTGTCATATGTATACATGCCACGGTACATGGATGAGCTAGATATTGGCGTTATCATGGCAGTGAGAGCTCTCAGGGAGGGTCACACCATTGTACCGATGATCATCGTAGACACGCTGAGGTCAGCCACATATTGTAGCACTTACCCTGTAGGGGTATTCACAGGTAGCTCGGTCATGTTGTACGTATGGTTTATATCACACTTGAGACCGATTGGCACTTTTAGACGGCATGGGTATTGTTTCACCCATGATATAGCCATGTCATACTCCTTTCAGCCTGCAGAGTATACAGATCCTGCATCTTGGTCCGTTTTCTTGGCAGGGATCGGAGATCCATTTGATATATTGTCGTGTACAGAGCTTAGCTCACCCTATAGCTTCATCACTCATGCTTCGGGCATGGATTATCTCCCTCTAACAGGTCTGAGGGGCATGACTACTTACCACCTACTGGCCGTGATGTGTCAGTTTGACCAGTTCCAGAACTTACATCCTTTTGAGGGGGCATTAAGTCAGTGCTTATCTTCTCGCCACTTATCAGCAGAGGATAGATCCAGATTGTATGCCTATTAGGATCAATGTGAGCTAGCTGAGTTTTCCGTCAGCCATCCGGGTTGTTCTGCAGAGTATTCTGCATGGATGGAGACAGAGATGGCATTGACTATGGAAGTATCCACAGTGCAGGGAATTGATTCCAACGATGGGGAGCCTATTGAGGAGACTTATATTCCCATCGAGGAGGATTTGTCTACTGGGTTTCCAGCAATTGTGATGGATTCTCCCACTACAAGTGCTACTATGATTAAGCATTCAGCACATTATCTGGAGCAGAGTCTACATCTGATGACCTTTGAGAGAGATCAGGCTAGGGCCTTGATGTTGACAGCTCTTGATGGGAGAGATTTGCTTTCTATTAGAGAGAGACGAGGCGGATCACCAAAGATGTATTGATTGTAGAAGCGGGATCTTACTTTATCGCTCGAGACATGGCCGTCATGAGATAGTACTTGATGAGATCCTTACGACTGGCATCCTTGGCGATATGAGTGCATACATTGATGAGCATCATGCCACCATGTAGTTAGCCTCGGATCTGCTAGCTCGTGTAGATACCATTGGGTAGGAGCTTGCAGCGTTACCTCCTTCTTCGGAGAGGGATGCTATGTTAGATCTGATAGTCCGCATACACACAGATCTGTAGGTAGACTTGTATTTTCCTGCATAGACTAGATTAGCCATTTTGTTATGTACAACACATATGTATATATCAAACAGTATTATATATGGCAGGGAAATATATTTTGATTTACTCCCCTTTCAGTTGTGCCTTGATACTTGCTTGATATTTACCTGTTTCTTCAGGGCTTGTGATCTTGATGCATTTTGAACTCATCCTTGATGTGTGGACATTGAGACGCCGCAGGATCTTTCAAAATGGATCATTGATCTGTGTGTATCCCTACCGTCTTTGGTGTCTTGGGATTGGTTTCTATATGTAGATGTGGAGAGGAGTGTGGCTTTTTTTCTTTGAGATTGACCGCACCACAGATGGTCGCCAGTACTCCTATTTAGGAGGAGCCTAGTTAGTTCCATCTCTTATGGATTGGCGTTGCTCTTTAAGGCACAACCTCAACTTAGATGGTCACCGAATCTCCCATTTAAGGGGAGGTTAGGTAGTTCCATCCCTTTGGTCTGAAGCCAATAAAAAGTAGTGGATTGAAGGTTGATCCTAGTATCGTTGACAAGTATTTGTATTTTGGTAGGGGGTTAGACCGAACCATAAATGGCTACCTACGTACTCCTATTGAAGAAGATATCAGGTCTGCGAAGTTCGAACCTGGTGTAAGAGGTTCAACACTGAATGTAAAAGGGTGTAGGAATGTTTTTGTTATTTTTGTTTATGTAGTTCGCCTCATGTTCAGGACGATTTGCAGCCAAAAAAGTTTGATCCCATTTTCAGGACAAACTGTAGGGAATAAAGTTTAATCCCATGTACAGGATAAATTGCGGGCATAGAAAAGTTTGATCCCATGTTCAGGACAAACTGCGGGTGTGAAAGGTTCAATCCCTGGTGGGATAACCAAAATTGTGTAAGATGTATAATGAAATGAAACCAAGCTGCTGGCTTGAGAAGTGTATTTTTCCCTGATGAGGAAGATGAGTAAAAAGGAAAGGTTGTGTGTAGTAAGGGTTAAAGAACCTGAAATGACTGGTGATCTGATGATCCAACTCCAGGATGTTTGCTTGCGGGTAACCTCATACATAGTATCGTTTCACGGTGTCCGAGTTGATAAGCTGCGGAAATTCATCGCCATCCATTTCCTGTAGTCTAAGAGCGCCTCCTGTCAATACCTCCTTGACAACAAACGGGCCTTCCCAGTTTAGAGCGAATTTTCCCTTGGACTGATCTTAGTTATCAATGATCCTCTTCAAAACCAAGTCATGTTGTTTAAACTACCGTAGCTGGACTTTCCCGTTATAGGATCTGGCGATCCTTTGCTGATATAGCTGACCATAGAAGATAGTCGCGGTTCGCCTTTCGTCTATTAGAGACAATTGGTGATACCTGTCTTGTACCCATTGGTCTTCATCCAGCTGAGCGTCTATCAACACTCTGAGAGATTCCATTTCCACCTCTATGGGGAGCACTGCTTCCATCCCATAGGCTAATGAATAGGGGTTGCCCCAGTGGAAGTGCGCATTGATGTTCTGTAGGCTAATAAAGTCAAAGGCAATAAATCAGGCCATCCCTTGTGGTTGGCAGACATCTTTTGCATGATCTTCTTAATGTTTTTATTAGCCGCTTCAACAACACCATTCATCTTTGGATGGTAGATGACGGAGTTAAGGTGTTTGATGTGGAATTTACTGCATAACTCCTCCATCATTTTGTTGTTGAGATTCTTAGCATTGTCTGATACAATGACCTCTGGTTGTCCATATCGACAAATGAAATTTTTTCTAATTAAAGCAATGATGACTTCTTTGGTAACCCTGGGGAAGGATGCCGCTTCTACCCATTTGGTGAAGTAGTCGATCATGGTGAAAATAAACCGATGCCCATTACTGGCTTTGGGATCGATGGGCCCGATCACGTCCATTCCCCACATTGAGAAGGGCCAGGGCGAACTCATATTGTGGAGTTCTCTTAGAGGGGCGTGGATATCATTCCCATGAATTTGGCATTGATAGCACCTCTTGACGTGATCATCACAGTCAACTTTGAGAGTAAGCCAATAATGCCTTATTCTGAGGATCTTCTTAACAAGTAGCGAGCCGCTCATGTGTGGGCCACATACTCTACCATGGATCTCATCCATGAGCCTCTGAGCTTGGTCTTTGTCCAGACATCTAAGGAGACCTAATCCTACATCTCTTTTGTAAAGTGCATCTCCGCTCAGGTAAAATTTCATAGTAAGTCGATGGATCCGCCTTCTTTCAGTCAGGCACGCCTCAATGGGTGCAGATCCATCCCATAAGTACTCTTTGATGTGTTGATACCAAGGGTGTTGGATGGGAGGTAGCTCATCCGATACTTCTCCAACATAGTTCCCATAGCTGATGCCTTTTAAAGGGCCAATGTGATGCTTGGCATGTTTTCCTTGTCAGGTATGTGAATCAAGGAGGCCAAAGTTACTAGCGCATCCGCAAAATTATTCATGTTACGAGGAATGTGTAGAAAGGAGATCTCTTCGAACTCTGAAGCCATCTGTAAAACTTGTCGATGGTAAGGCAGCAAATGTAGCTCTTTGGTTTGATAGATTCCCGTGGATTGTCTGACTACCAACTCCGAATCTCCAAAGACAATTAACTGCCTGATGCCCATTGAACGGGCAAGTTTTAGCCCCATGATACAGCCTTCATACTCAGCTGTGTTGTTAGTGCTAACAAACTGCAATTTGACAACTATGGGATACTGCTCCCCCGTACCGGATATTAGAACTGCTCTAGCTCCAAAACCTTCCATGTTAACAGCTCCATCGAAATACATTCTCCACGTACGGCATGTATTGTATTGATGGTACTACTGAACTATCATTACCCCTTCATCGGGGAAGTATGTTTCTAAGGGTTTGTAATCCCCTGCTGGTGCGGCAGCCAGTTGATCCACAATTCCTTGACCTTTGATAGACTTTTGCATCATATAGACGATGTCAAATTGCTGTAGGATCAACTGCCATCTGGACAGCCGACAATTCAGTATGGGTTTACTGAACACGTACTTGAGAGGATCTACGCGGGATATGAGATGGGTTGTGTGACCATAAAGGTAATGTTGTAACCTCATGGAAGCCCATGCTAAAGCACAACAAGTCTTCCCAATCAGAGTGTACTTGTGTTCACTGCTACAGAATATTTTGCTGAGGTAATAGATTGCTCGCTCTTGGCCTCTATCGTCTTTCTGCCCCAGCATGTAGCCCATGACATTGTCATTAATGAACAGGTACATGAACAGGGGAACATCATCCCTGAGAGGAACCAAAACAGGAGCGTTAACCAGTTGCTCTTTGATTGTAAGGAAGGCTTTCTGACACTCATTGTTCCATTTCATGGAGGAGTTCTTCCTTAACAACTTGAAGATGGGCTCACAAGTTGCTATGAGTTGAGAAATAAACCTGCTAATGAAGTTGATTCTTCCCAAGAATCCCCGTATTTCCTTCTCTGTCTGAGGAATGGGCATTTCCTTGATGGCCTGGATTTTGGCGGGATCCAGCTAAATCCCTCTGCGGCTGACTAGGAATCCTAGCAACTTGCCTGATTTAACGCCAAAGGCGCACTTGGCTGGATTCAACTTCAAGTTGTACTTACACAACCTATTGAAGAGCTTTCTAAGATGGTCTAAGTGGTCTTCTTCCCTTCGGGACTTGACAATGATGTCATCCACGTAGATCTCTATCTCTGTGTGCATTAAATCATGGAAAAGAGCCATCATAGCTCGCTGGTAGGTTGCTCCGGCATTGATGAAGTCGAATGACAACCATCTATAACAAAAGGTTCCCCAAGGCGTGATGAAAGAAGTTTTCTCACGATCCTCTTCAGTAACCATGATTTGATGATACACCGCGAAGCAACCCGCAAAGGAGTACATGCCATATTGAGCAGTATTGTCAATTAGAATGTGGATAAATGACACGGGAAAACTATTCTTAAGGCAAGCTTTGTTAAGATCCCGGTAATCCACGCAAACACGCACATTTCCTCCTGGTTTAGGCATGGGGACTATGTTTGATAGCCATACAGGGTATGTAGACACCATGATGATGTCTACTTGAAATTGTTTCACAATTTCTTTTTTAACCTTTAAACTCCACTCAGGTTTTAATCGCCAGAGCTTCTGTTTGACTGGCTTGAATCCCTCTTTAATGGGAAGGCGATGAAGGACAATGTCAGTGGACAAACCCACCATGTCTTCATGAGACCATGCAAACACATCCTGGAATTGGGTTAGTAGCGCAACCATGTCATTCATTTGGTTTGGAAAGAGGTCTGAACCAATCTGGATTAGCTTAGGGCTTTCTAAGATTCTAAGATTGAAAGAAATGGTTTGATCAATGTTGGGTTTAGGTTTGTCTTCAACCCATTCTTTGATCTCTTGAGGTATCTCAATTTCCTCTTTTATTTCCATCAAGTCTGAGTTCAACTTTTCATCAAAGTTACAATCCTTATGGAGAAGAGGCATCATATCAGCAAGTACAAGAACATCTAAGTTCAGAGTCCTGAAACAAAATATGCTTTCACTTAATATATAAAACTGTTTAATCATACAAAAGTTAGCATGTACTGATAAAACAACTGCTAATACTATACAAAAAAGTAAGCAGTTAATGATAACTACAGGGCAGAGGGATTTTCTGCCCATTTTACCCTTGTCGACCAATGCATGGAGTGTTGTTCCAATTGTCAAGGGTAAAGTCCTGATGGACTACGGTGATGGAGGTGCTGTCATCGTCCTCCTTTTCCCGAATGATGACCATAACATCTGGGCAATCATCGTCTGGGGTATATCTGTTTGTATGCTCATCATGGACAATGATACGTATGCCTGACATCATAATGGTGATGTCTTGTTTACATCTCCATTCCCTCTCTTCCACTTCGGGATCGGGAATCAGGACCTCTTTTGCTTTAACCGGTATCGGTTTGGGAAATAACATAGCCATTACGTTGGCTGGCACTTTTACCGGAGACTGTATAGGCTCAGGATTTGCAGGCGAAGATAATCGCCTTGTGGCGGAAGCTTGAGGAATCTGCTTGTGTTTATGAGGATTCCTATGACTGGAACTGGCAGAATAGCCTAGTCCGGCTGTCCCGGTTTAGCTGGACACTTGAATTGGGTGCTTAATGCCCTGATGATCTTTACCCAGCCCTTGTCCAGGCTGATGACCCAATGATATCATTTCTTGAGTAGACGACATTACTTCGACAAAAATCTTGGGTACGGGAAGTGGTATCCCAATAGGATGGTATTGCGTGTTACTCACTTCCAGGGTGTGAAAACTGACATGTTCAACTTCTGAATTGAAGCTGATGAGTGGTATGTCACCCAGTTCAGGACATTTCGGCTTAGCATTAACAGTGACTAGGTTGTTGTTGATAATGTACTTGAGTTGTTGATGAAGGGTTGAAGGGACGGCTCCAGCCATGTGGATCCATGGTCTCCCTAATAACAGGTTATATCCTGTATCTATCTTGAGCACATGAAAAGATATGCAGAATGTATGGGGACCAATCTCAATTGGTAGTTCAATCTCTTCGACTGAATTTCGGCGGGATCCGTCAAAGGCTTTAATAATCGTATGGCTGCTTCGAATCCGTTTGAGGTTGACGTTCATCTTCACCAAAGTGGCATAAGGACATATATTCAGAGACGAACCTCCATCTATCAAGACTCCGGCTAGCATATATCCGGAGGACAAAACCACAATGTGCAACGACTTGCAATGACTGGTCCCTTCGGGCGGTATGTCATCATCAGTGATTATTGTTGAAAATATGATCAACCAGATGTTGAAATTTTTCCACATCCACTAATTTTGGCAAGTAGGCTTCTTCCAAAGCCTTCAGTAAGATCTTCCTATGATCCTCAGAAGAGAAAACCAAGTCCAATATTGAAATTTGATGTGAAGCTTCTCTTAAGCTTAAAACCACCTTGGCTTCATTATGGCCCATAGTACAGAGGAATTTTTCAATCTTCTCCATGGGAATTTTCCCCTTTGATTTGATGGTAGGCTTCATCACCCGTTTGGGAAGATATAGTGGATTATCCTTCAACACTGCAGCAGTTATATGAGACGTGGATCCTTCAGCTTCTCCATAATTCCATGGGACTTTTTGTAAGCTGACAACAGGATATTGTGGTCTGAATGGTAAGCAAATTGGCTCTGGTACAGCCACTTTCATAGTATTGTCAATACCTTTGAGTTGGATTGCTTGTATTGTGAAAGGTTTGACAGTCTCATCAGCCTCAACGGATATAACTGCTACTAATCCCTTCCATTTGGTAGGACAGTTATTCCCACTCTCGAAGTAAAGACAGTGTCATCATCGTCGCGCCATTGCGGACACACATTGTCAATTAGATTACGAATAAGGTGGCGGAGTGCCCAACATTCTTCTGTGTTGTGACCGCGAGAATGTGAATGATATTGACATACTCCATCAGAGTTGAACTGTCTTGAACGAGGATTAATTGGAGGTAAAAGGGAGGTGATCCTTCCTTCATTGATCAGCATCTGAAATATCTCCTCAATAGGTTGGCCCAGGTATGTAAATTCCCTTCTATTGGCAAAATCCCGACGGGCTTTGGCACTTGCTCTCTTCACAACTTTGTCCTCCAGTATTTCATTTTTTGAAGGCGATGATGGAATATTCATAACAAAAGGAAAGAGATGGCATGCTCCTGGCTAACTATTTAGCATGTGACTTGATGCTGATGGATCACCAGTTTTTCCAATTGCTCAATTTGCTTGCAGAGAGCTTTCATCTTTTGTTCCATCGCAAATTGGAACTTTGCATAATCCCATTTGTCAACACTGTCTTTGAGGATCTGGGATGATTCATCGTTGAGATTGGAACTCTGTCCACTGCTCCAATTAATCATATTAACCTCTTCTTCTTTTTGTTGAGGAAAAGGGTTGTCTTGCACATGAGGTTGATCTAGCTTGGTGACCACTATCTCACTGTTGTCTATTAAATCTTGGATCTTGTGTTTCAAGGCCCAACAATCTTGAGTATCATGTCCAGGTGCCCCGGCATGATAAGCACACTTCCGAGTAGCATTGAAACCCTTCCCATTTGGGTTGGCTGGTGGAAGAAGATGTGTGATTTTCTTCTGAGTCGTCAAAAGAGTAAAAATATTCTCGAGCGAGTCCCCTAAGGGTGTGAACGTTCGAGTGCGCTTTGCTTCTCCACTTTTAGGCAATGGAGGGTTTGAAGACTGTGCTTGAAAAAGGGAGTAGTTTCTCCTTTGGATAGACATATTCTGATTGCCTTTTTGACCTTGTAGTATCAAGGAAACATCCTCCTCTTTCTTTTTATGGACCCTCTGGGGGTTGTTTTCATAAGTTCGGATTTGGATGTGCTCAAAGAATCGCTTTAAGAGCGGCTAGGTCTTGAATCTTTCCTGACTTCAATCCCATCTCAGCCATCTCTCCTTGTTTGATCATTTCAGAAAATGGTTTGCGAATATCAGCTAAGACTCTCTCATAGAAAGGAGCTTCTTGCATGTCTATAAAGGTCATAACCATTTTTGACATAGAAGGAATAACTTGAGCAGCGAGGCGCCTCCACCTTTGAGCATACTCTCTGAAAGACTCATTGGACTGTTTGTTGACCTTGGTAATCTGGTACCGGTCAGAAGCCATCTGAGACTAAAAGCTGTATTGAGTGAGGAAAACATGAGCTAGCTCTTCCCAGCTATAGATATTTGAGTTGTCTAATCTGGTATACCATGAACGAGCTTCTCCAGTTAGACTCTTCTGGAACTGCTGTATTCTGAGCTTCTCGTCCTCTGCATAAGATCTAAGTTCTCCAATGAACACCTTCAAATGTGTGTAAGGATCCCCTAACCTGTCATTCTTTTCAAAGTCAGGGGTTTTAAATTTCTCTAGATAATGAACACCAGGGAATATACAAAGATCAGCATATGAAACACTTCCATGTGCTCCAATCCCTTTGAGAGAATGGAGGGTTTCCTCCATTTGAAGGACCTTTTTCCTGATATCACCGGTGTCGAGATCTCCTTTGAGATGGGTTCTTTCAGGATCTTTGTTGGTCGTATCCAACTGAGGTTCCGAATTTGTTTTATCTGAACTTTGAGTTTCTCCCTGTGCAGAGGATTCTATATTTGCAGGCATCTTTGGGCCCTGAGTAGACTGATGCAGTTCTTTAAGCAGAACAAGCAAGTCTGTAATTTGTTTACTTAATTTGCCAAATTCTTCACGAGAAACGGGATTACACTAGTCAGATGAAGACATGATTGGCTGTAGGCTCGTAGCCTTTTTGGATTTTGAGCGGATAACAGGCCCAATTGTTTCCCTATAAAAACTTACGTAGTTTAGTCTTAGGGAATGCATAAATGTTTACATGCTATCATAATGTGTCCATTTTAGGAATATTATCCTACAAAATGGGTGTTAGCTGTTTTGTAATACAGGATAGCATGCTAATTTAAATATGCACGTGCATATATTTATTCATATTTCCCATTACGATGAGATTAAAATGGAATGAAATTACAAGTAATTGTCTTTACAAGTAATTGAAAAATGGAAAGCATGAAGAGACTTTCCTCCGTGTTTGGTTTATCAGAGGCTGACCTATCTTAGGTTTACTCTCGCGGCTTTTTGGCATGAAGGTTCCTAGATCATCGCAATCTACTTGACGGGAAGTTAATCCGGTCTTTCAACTAGAGCGAATCTGGGTGGTGCCTTTCCTGAGCCTCGTTGGAATTAGTCTCCCTACGAGTCCAGTAATCAAACACCGACAGGATAGCTTCCTGATGGAGGAACCACATAACATACATTCACATACAACGTGTCTCACCGTTTATGAAAATGATGACATGTGCGAAGCACTAATATAACAGATAGATATATTGCAGTGCAGTAAGTAAATGCATTCGTACACATTCATTATAAATGTAAATGCAACATCCACACACAAGCATATAACAGTTTTGAAAAGTTTGTAGTAGCGGCTTAAGCCCTCTCTTTGGTGTCCCCAAGAGAGTCGTCGCCACTGTCGGCGATGAGGATTTTTATTGTCCCTTTTACATTTCTTGTTCTTTGGTGTTCTTATGTTAGGTGAAATTTGTTTGAAAAACAAGTGAAAAAGGTCCGACATGTATATGTCGACGATTTGATTTGTAAGAATTGCCGGTTGGTGTTTTTAATCGTGGTTGCACCAATATAATCGAGAAAAAAGTTTGCACATTGACCTAGTGATGTGACACCGCTAAGCGGTCTCGTGAAACCAAGAGATTCATTTGGGTTC
Organism: Panax ginseng; assembly: GCA_020205605.1. Classification (NCBI taxonomy): domain Eukaryota; kingdom Viridiplantae; phylum Streptophyta; class Magnoliopsida; order Apiales; family Araliaceae; genus Panax; species Panax ginseng. The sequence goes on from CM035133.1 coordinate 51,421,973, forward strand.
GGGGCTTGATTATGCGGAGGAAGGTGTTAGGCACCTCGACATCCGTGTTGCTACGGTGACGACTTACTTTTCAAGCTGTTTATATGAATGTGTGTGGGGAAATTCAATGCTATTATTTGGAAGTAGTAGCGAGGCCTCGTTCGCACCTATATACAAAGGTTTGAATTTGTATGAAAAAATTAGTTTTAGCAGGATATAGCAATGAGGTTTTGTAAAAGAGGTTTTTCAAACCACATGCTCGATAGAATTAAGACATTTTGGTACTTCCATTTTATTAAAATGTTGGCTTGGTTGGTATTATTTTGAGATGCAAAGCATCTTGAGAGATAATATATATATGAGGTTAGAACTCCTCATGGGCATGAAAGCCATCTAAGGAAATTCAAACATAGTGAATAATTTACAAGTTGCTTACAAATTGAAAATGTCCATCACGGAATAGAATCTAGATTGATGAGATGAATCTGTGATCACATGATTCCTAGGCTCATGATGATGCGCAGATTTATATGAAAAGCGATGGCATTTATATTATATATATAAAAGTTGTAAATATATATATACAGACATGATCAACCACCACGAAGCACCTTCGTGGGGGATCGGAAATGTAAATATATAAAAGCGGTAAATATATATATATATATATATATAGAGACATGATCAACCACCACGAAGCACCTCCATGGGGGATCAGAAATGTAAATAAAGTAGTAAATACGATCAACCGCCACGAAGTAAACTCCAAGCGGGACTAAATGTAAAGAAAATAAAAAAACGATCAATCAAATCACGTAAGTAAACTCCAAAGCGAGGAGACAGAATGTGTGTGTATATATATATATATATATATATATATATATATATATATATATATATATATATATATATATATATATATATAGCGATAAATGCTTGGATGTAAAATCCGGGCTCATCGGGAGAGAGTCCGACAAACAGTTCATATATATAAGTATATATATATATATAAAAGCAAGTAAATGCTCTAAACATAAGTCTAGGCTCAATTGAGGCATAACTCGATAATTTTAGTCCATATATATATATATATATATATAAGTATATATATAAAGACAGAAATGAAAATCACAAACCGAAGTCCGGGCATACACACACAACACGACTCTCAATGTGAAGAAGAGTGTGTGCAAAGATGAAGAGAAAGACTTTATAATGTGTAAGAAGGCTTACAGTGGGCTACCAAAGAAGACTTCTATAACTTTAAGTGGTTGAACACTCGGCTCCCGCTGGTAAAACTATAGCTATATGTGAGCTAACAAATGTTTAAAATGAGAAAGCACTCAATATAGGGTGTGTATAGAGCAAATTTGACAGGGCTTCCTCGCCTTTTTCTCTTATGAAATGGCCAACCCCAAGCCCTCTATTTATAGAGGGGGGGGAGAGGCAGGTGTACCTGCGGCAGTCGCAGATGTATCTGCAGCTGCTCGGGGTGTCCCGGGCTCCGTGGGTCTCGCTGTCTCGAAGTACGTACACGCGTGCACTGTAATGTCCGCTCGAGCTTCTGGAACGTCAATCCGAGCATCTGATTGAGGTGTATAAGACCTGTTTTGGCATATTGTTGTCGAGAGATACGCAATGACATGTGATTAGAGGTTGTACGAAGTCAGAAAGATAAAACCATGTTCTATCTCTTCGAGCTTCAAATTCTATCCGGTGTGCTGCCTTGTGTAGTAGTCACTCGGGATTGCAACTCCTTGGTTCTTGTGGGACATTGTTGTGTATGTTGTATGTATGAGATGTTGAGACGGCGCAATGTAGGGTCGAGGTGGCAAAATGACGATTTTGCCCCTCACCGGGGTTATTTCTGGTTTGGGCTGATAAAGCAGACGTTGCTTAGGGTTATCTTTGAGATTGGACTGCTGCAAGTGCTGAAGGTCCTCAGGGTCATCTCTGAGGTGTGTTTGTCTTCCCGGGGTTATCTTCGGGTCTTGTACTGAGTGCCTCGGTGTGAGTTCCGAGGTTGAAGCTGCATGCATTTGAAACAAGCATTTTTTTGGTTATCGCTTAGGAATCGCAAATCGCACTCTCGGGGTTATCTCCAAGGTTGACATTATCTTTCCGGTGTTGTTCCGGATCGAGACTGAATATCTGGGGTTGTCTCCGAGATGGATCGGCCTTCTCCGGTGGAATTTCCGGTATTTGAACTGCATGCCTCGGGGTTATCTCCGAGGTTGGAAATGCTACTCCCGGTGTGTTTTTTGAGATGGACTGAACCTCCGGTGTTATTTTCGGGATGAATATGAGTTGTCTTTCAGGGTTATCTCTGAAAGACGATTCTGCCTTCCTGAAATGTTAGTAACATGTGTACAGAAAATTTTAAGTGTCTACACATATTCGATAACAAGCAAGAATGTTTATCTAGTTCCCCAAAAATTAAAAGTATATACGGGATATAGAATAAAATTCTATCTTATATATTGCAGTGAGAACTTATAGAATATAATCCTAATTATACCTAATTTGAAAAATAATATATTAGACTATTACTACTATAACATAGACCGTAACCAATGCATCAACTGCTCGAACGAACGAACGAATTTCGCCCCTCAACTATAAGCCCCCTTCTAGTAATGCATCAAACAAATTCGAAATTCCAAAACCCAAATACTTAATTTTTGACTTTATAACCTCTAACCATCTTCTTTCAATTAGTGAAAAAATGACAATGTAAGACTGAAGTTTTCTATGAGCGTGTGTTCAATTGAAAAATAAATTTAGAATTTACTAGAAATAATACAAACATATAAAATTGATACAATTTCGATTTTATGCATAAACAAGGATTAATTTTACTTCCCCACCTAGCTACTCTAGGTTTGGGGTAGGTTCTGGTGGGAAAGTTATAGACACTTTTCCATACTTTATATCTGGAGTACTTCATTTAATTTTCTCTGCAGTATTAGGCTTTAGTGGTATTTATCATCTAATAATCAAATTGAAACCGTAAATTTAGTTATAATTCACCTAAAAGTGTCGCATATGCTAGAACCATTGATGCTGTCCTGCAGTTTTAGTGTAGTGTCGATGCTAATTTGGTTATTTGCTCGGCCGGGGCGTTAATATATTTTACTCTTAAAATAGTTAATCATCTCAAACGGCTTCTCATTCTTCCAGCCAAACACTCTTACACATACTCCCTCCTCCCTGCCGTGCCTAGACTTTAAGATAGTTCAATCAAGTTAGTTTTCTTTCTTTCTTTCAATATATTTACATAATATTTAAACATTTTCTTCTAGGATTTTATGTTTTTGAATTTGGGTAAGATCTATAATAGCTACTTAGGTTTTGTTTGGTGTACCGATTGATCAATTTCTCATGAATTGGTGTTTTTTTCAGATTTAAGTTTTGATGCCCAATATGTTTGCAAACTTCAGAACAATATGAAGGAGTAGTCCTCAGTCCTCTGTGATTATGCAATTTTGGGAAAATTGAAGGCGGGGGCAGGGGCAGGGCGGGTATGGGATCAGTCTAGGCGGGGGCGGGGGTGGGGGTGAGGATTGTATAGGCGGGGCAGGTGCGGGGAATGGTCTCCCGGACCATACTCGCCCTGTTGCCAGGCCTAGTTAAGATTTTGTAAAGGTTTTTAACAATTTGTATGCTCAATGAGTCTTAGAGTTGAGTATTGGGTTCAATGATGTAAAAACGACTTCAGTTTAACGGGCAAAAGTGTATTTGACGCACTGACCGACAGTTGATGCAACAATTTTTGCCTTTGGATCTGTTATTAGTTTAACAGTTCCACAGTTAATTGTTTTGATAGTGAAAAACCATAAGTTGGTTTCTCTCATTTTTCTGCTGCTATATGTGATTACTTGTGTTAGTTTTTTCCTTTAGTTTTTTGCATTATCAATGTATTGTCATTTTAACTTGCTTTTGTTTTGCAGAAATAAAATTGTCTTGCTTATACTGGAGTTTCAGTGTAGACAGGACGAATCATTAACTCATTTCAAGTTACTCATTGATATACTTACTATGTTGGAAGATTATGTAGTAACTATTTACTTGTATGCTTTACATTATTTGAAATTTTCTATTGGTGCATGTAGCCAGCACTAGTTCATGCAAGGGGGAAGGAACACTCCATCTCCTTCAGAATCCCTACAACCTCCTGTTCCTGGGCAATTGACTCGTCCCACTTTTCTACAAGGAACAGCCGTACAGATAATGCCACCACCTCAAGGGCGCTCACCTGTTGGGTTCTCTAAGGGAGTCTCATCAGATTCTGTAAATCCTCAGTCAATGCTAAAAGATCAGTCCATAAAATCGGTATGTGTTTTTCTTCATTACTGCATATCTTTCACGTTCAGGTAACTTATGGAATTGTATAAGCTGTTCAATTGGGTAAAACATAATTATCCCAAATATAGAAATATGAAGAACTAAGTTCCTTGTCCTCCAGATATGCTTCTACTTGTCTACTCATTTTACAGGATTAGATAGAGTTCACTTATCAATGGTCGTTGTTTTTATCTTGATGGCATATGTGTATGTGATGCGTCCATCTTCCACTTTCTAGATAAGGCTAATTGTTATGTTGAGTTATACAGTTGTCGTTAATGTAAGATGACTCGAGTTTTGGCAATAGACACCTAGTCAGTTTGTGGCATGTTCTAATGTACATGAACCATCAAGCATACAACTTGAGTTTTGTACATGTGGACCATTTGGTATGGCTATCTACGTGCATCTTTTATTCTCTTTTTTTTTTCGGTATAGAAAAAGAATTTTATGAATAGAAGAGAGAGACTACAAGCACAGGTAGGACGAGGTGTCCAACAGCCCTAGATCAAAAGGGAATCAGAAAGAAAACAGAACACTAGCAAAATTGCAGTTCTCTCATCTATACATAAATCAATCATAGAAACGCCCCTAAAAGCTCCAATATGTGAAGGCCCATAGTGAAGCAAAACTGAATACCTGTCCCCAAAAAGTCGAGCATTGCACTCATTCCAAATCCATCAAAGAACAGAATAGGTTGCACACTTTCAAAGCAGCTAGTGCCTAGTAGTACTATTAGTAGTATGTGTAGTTGATCTTACTACATAAAATTTTATGTGGAACAAATGAGGAGTTTATATGTATCAAACCTAAAAAAGCAATAAGCATTTTTTATTCGTGTTTTTTGTAGTAGTAAAATTAAAAACCAGGACTCTATGAGATTATACTCTGTATAGAAAGTTGACGTTCTCTTACATTTTATATTGAAAACTACTAAATGATTTATGGTCTAATGAAATTATATTCATTGTTTTTCATTTGAATACAATAGAACTTATATACCAGTACAATGCTAACTGATTTAGTAAAACCATATCTGAATTATTTATTGGCAGAATACCACAGCTGATGTTGCACAAGAAACATGTACTGCATCAACTACAACATCTGTCCCTCATTACGTTTCACAGCGTGCTCATACAAATTCAAGTTCTGCATCCTCAGCTCCCAACCTGTGCCCAACAACATTCTGGATCCCCAGTGTCCTGTCTTTTCAAGTGCCCTCAGGAGTCTCTCAAACTCATGTAGCACCTGGCCCACCTGGATTATCTCCTTCTTTACCAATATCGTCTAATGTGACTGTCCCATCTCCATTTGTCAATTCTTCTTCTGCACTCCTAAGACCTATTGGGCCAACTGCTCCTGTTCCGTCTAATCCAGCTATTCAGCAGCAAACTTATCCTTCCTATCCATCAATTCCTCCTATGCTTACTACCCCTCAAGGACTGTGGTTGCGGCCTCAGCAGATGAGTGGCTTGCCAAGACCACCACTTTTACCACGTCCTGCTGCTTTACCTGGTCCTTTTCCTTTGTCAACTCATGGGATGCAACTTCCTTATGTTCCATTACCTGATTCTCAACCTCCTGGTGTTACTCCTGTGGGAGCTCCTAGTGGAAGCTCCATATTTTCTGCAACTTCTGGTAAACAGTCGGCGATCAGTTCTGTAATGGAGCCTGAATTACCTCCAGGCATTGGTATGATGAAAAAGTTACATGATAAGAAGTTCAAATGCCTAAATTTTGATGTTTCTGTATGCCCTATAACCTTACATGTGGTTCTGCAGATAACAATACTCATGTTAATGATGTTAGCATCAAAGATAGAGCTCCAATTAGTGAACAGTTGGATGCTTGGACAGCCCACAGGACTGAAACAGGAGCTGTGTATTATTATAATGCTGTCACGGGAGAATCTACTTACCAGAAACCTTCTGAATTTAAGGGAGAGGTATGTAGTGTTTACTCAATTACTTCTCTGAGTATGAAGCATTTAAATGGACATCTGCATATATTATGTGTAACGCCCGAAATCCGGTCTATCTTCATACCCGGATTCCGTACGTTACGGTCCCACTTCTTTCCAAACATACATCATTATATACTGAAATATAACAACATACATTCTCAATTTTCAGGTTCTAATACCTTATAACTTCTTTTATTACAAATAATGATAATTACATTATTCTTTACATCTTACACAAGTGACTTTCATCCGCCACCAATGATACATAACAGTTCATTAAACTAGTCTATAGTTCAATTTCATCCTTCTACATTATAAGTCTTCACTTGATCTTCACACTCATTCATCTAATGAATGAGACTTTTTCTGGATACCGATCAGCTTGGTCTTTACGGGATCCTTAAGTTCTTCTAGCATCGTACGCTGAAAATGTTTTTCATTTAAAGCAAGTGTGAGCATTCAATTGCCCAGCAAGTCATAACAGTTGAATAAACAACCTCAAGAATTCAAACATTCCTTTAGAACTTCGATAACCGAACAAAGGTTATGAAGCAGCTTGAATAATAGGAATAACCTCGATTCCTATCATTTTAAAACATTAGTTACATTCACTTTGAAATACCTTCATTCTTCTACTTTTTCCATACACATTATGTCTGGCTAGAATCATTAGCACAGACTTAACAATAATGGATCATGTATAAACAGAACATTCTCATATTGAACAATTCAATCTCAGAACAGTTCATCTCACAGAAACACCGAAGTGTTCAAATTGTGGCACAAGACCTCATAAGCTCTACCACCTTATACAAATATCACACATTTGCACATAGACAGAACTTTTCAAGTTCAACATCTGAGAAGTTTTAGAAACTAGCATTCATTTAAAATATGAATGAAGTTAGGAAACTTGCCTTACACACAGCTACAACTTACGCTGAACTGTTCATTCCAATTTCTATGTAGCACATAAGGAAAACAACACATACACCAATTAGTCATGTATATTTGACCTATGCATTGGTTTACTTAACTTTACTTCTTAGGGTTCACGTTCTTTCAACCTAAGTTTACGCGACCAACTTTCATTATCGGTTTACGGCTTCATTACATACGGAGATGTCTCACTCATACGTTCATCATCTTTGATGATTTACATTCTTATCTTCTTCTTATAACTTCTCTAGGACTCAGCATACATTGCGTTTCTGCTAATAGTCCATATGGTACTCTGAGTGGTTTCCCACAAATAACCAACAAACAAGTTCCCGTCTCGTCTACACTGCCATCACAACGAGTTAGATCGGTTGCCAGTTTCGTATATACCTTCGTTCTCTGAAGAAATTGTTTAGCCCAGCTCCCATATGTCAACCATCAAAGGTTACGATTGTATCACAACCTAAACTTATCTTAACTTATCTAAACTATTAAACCATAACGTTCGTTAACTCAATTTCTTATTCCTTATGGCTTTCTGGCAACTGAATGCCATACCTCAGAATTTATTCATTATCGTCTAAGTCATACAGTTTTTTGTATACTCAGAGCGATCATTTAAGTTAATCATTAACTCGGCTTCTTTACGTTAAACGTACTTGTCTTTAATTCAATTCTTCATCGTTCATGGGTTTAGTCATTGGTATTCATTATCTTACGGTCAAACCATACACGGGGTGTAGGTTCTACTCGTTTATTATTTGCGTACATTCAACCTTCACGTCGGTTAAAGTGTTTAACGCTTACATTTCATTCTAACATTCTCCATCCGACTCACCTTCGGCTTTCATTAATCTTATTACCGTTCGTTATGGCTTCTTTGATAAATCATATCTTACTTAATACTTTCTACTTTCGTTATCTATTACATGAACCCCACGTTCATTACTCATTCTTAATGTCGAAGCCATACCATTCGTTGTATGCTAAGACCGGTCATTCATCGCAACTGCGTTGCGTTCACAGCGTCTATACGCTTTACACTTATCTCTCATTACCACAACATAACATCGAAATGTTATTCATTACTCTCGTCACTCAACGTCTAAGGAATTACAATCATAGCAATCCCCCACGTTCGTTTATCGCGACTACGGTCCCCGGATATCGGTTCCGTAACCCGCGTTCACATTCCTTGTCTTTTAATCTCGTTTAATCTTTCCGTTCAACCTTCATTAAAGGTTTAAAACACTTGATTAAGTGTTACATTCGATGAACTATATGTTCATTAGCTTTCGGTACACTTCCCCCAGAATTTGAGCAATTAAAAGCTCATCATTGGGCTTTGCTTGCCTGCCGGCTAAGCGGCCTTGGGGTCCCTTTCACATTCTCTCGCCGCAGCCGCCACCTCTCTAAGAGTTATAACTCGCAATATGCTGCACATACGGGTTTCGATGTCTGGCTCTCCGGTGCAGTGCGGTGGCGCTTGACTTATAAAGCATGGTTTGGCGTCATGCGGCCAAGCCCTAACTTTCGAAAAATCTTTCTAATTGTTAAATTGTTCTGAGATGCTTACTTCCTGATCTCATAACTTCTTCGTTATAACTCGGAACGAGGTCGTTCCAAAGTTATTCTTTTTCTTATCTTACGTACTTCAATCTCCCTCGGACAGAACTTCGTTCTGAATCCGTTAACGTGCCATTCGATTAGCTTAATTTTCGTCCTTAGCTCGTTTTACGTTTTTAACGTTCTTCGTTCGTTTGTCCGTAATTCGGTTATCCGAACTCGGAACTCGTTCGTTCTTGAGTCCACGACTCACGTTTTTTACGTTCTCTTACATTCTTATGAAACCCTACACGTTCGGGTTCATTTACTAACTT